>JBBIGC010000001.1:7253-20972 GCA_037576955.1 Lepidarchus adonis
CAAAACAGGATTTTCCCCTAATTTTAGCTTGTGCGGCTAATATTCAGGTGCGCCTTGTAGTCCGGAAAATACGGTAATTTGGTTGGAACATGATTCTGAGAGTAAGAAAAATGGGAAACGATGCATTAGTCCAGCTCTGGTTCAGGGGCAGCCCATTGGTTCCTGCTCAAACAGGAGGACTGTATTAAGTATGTCTATAAAGATGAAACCAGCCTCTACCCTTCAACCGAGGTTCGGGTGAGAACAGAACCTGGACACTGAGGTGACGAGCATGTGTAAAAGGAAGGGACGTCCCATAGGAAGAGTCTCATTGAGGAAACGAGCTAGCGCTACCCTTCCTGTTCATCAAAATCTTTTATTTTCTTTAATACTTTTAATTCATTTTTATGCTTTTCTCCATTTTTTTTCATCTACTCATCTATTTTCTTTAATCTATTTTTATTTCCTGCAATTTAAGCTCTACTTATCTTTGCAAAGAATGTTGCATGACCTCTGTGTTTGATAATGTGCTATAGAAATATAGAAATTTAAATGTATCTGCCTTGCTTGGAGGGACGAGTTTGGTGATTTCCATGATCAAGCACACCTGGTTCAACTCACCTGTTCATCGGCAGGTGTGGGGAGTGTGTCTGAGAAGGGGAAAATGTGCGGACACCAGCCCCCCAGAACAAACTTTGGGCACCTCTTCCTTAAACAATAGCACTGACGGTGCAAAGAGCGACCACAAGCCCTAAAATCTCATTACTACACTATTCTCAACAATTACATCCAAAAAAAATCACTTACTCGAGTTCTAGACGAGAAAATAAATGACAGGCTACACCATGGACTGATAAAAGGTTAGACAAGGACAAGTCTGAGGTCATGTCCACCACGCAGGCCAATGTTTATGCGAAACTTATAGTATTTGGGACAAAGCCAGCTCTGGAATCGAGAGCCACAGCACTGAATGCCCCTGACTCAACCCATGGGCTGATTGGTGTGAACACTTCTCCGCAGTGTTGGGGCCACACGAGTGCAATTAGTGTGAGAATGGGTTCTGACCAGCCTTCCACAGTGCAGTCCTCTGCTCATTGTTGGAGTTGAAGGCCTTTGCAAAGCGGTGGGACTCCAGCAGACAGTCCAGCAGCTTGAACAGCTGCTCAGAGGTCAGGTAGCCGTACATTCCCTGGTCCTGAGTCTCCACGTGCACATCGGCATCCAGAGCATCTCTCTGCGTGACAAACACACAAATACACACATCAGTGAATAAAAGTGTGATAAAAACGCTGCATAACCGTGGTGGTGTTGTGTCCAGGTCACTGTTTTTGGGAAATCCTGAATGAGTAGAATGTTCCTTCCAGTTCCCTCATGACCTTCCTGCTATTATAGTGAAATAGTGAATGTGTTATTGTGAACACACCCTCACACACACATTTAACCCATCAGACGTGCAGCCATGGAGAAGCGGGCATCCACGAGCAGCACCCGGGGAGCAGTGAAGTGGGGAGGGTACCTTGCTCAAAGGTGGTGCCCAGGTCAAGACTTAATTCTGTGACCTTCTAGTTGAATGGGCAAGGTCCTAACTACTGCCACCAATAGTGGTTCTATTTATACAACCACTGTAAATTTACCTTTATTATTACTATTATTATTTATTATTGTTACATAATTTTCAATTGCCAACTTTAGTCCTATTTATAACTGTTTTACTCAATAATATCTATATCTACACTGCCCTCCATATTCAATAACACTGTACATTACATACTTTTAACAGCAATTATAATACTCTTTGCAATTCTAGTTAGATTCTTATTATAATAATATTATATATTATAATATAATAATATAATAAATAATATAATAAATATATATTTATTATTATATATAATAAATATATATATATATTTATTTATTGTTATTATTTCTTATTATTTCCTGCAATTTAAGCTCTACTTATCTTTGCAAAGAATATTGCATAACCTCTGTGTTTGATAATGTGCTATAGAAATATATAAATTATATATATATAAATTTATCTGCCACATTGAAGTACCTGCGCAGCTGCAAAGTTTTCCGCATCCTCTTTCTTGCTGGTGGCAGGGAAGAAGACGATATTGTCGATGGTCTGAATGAGCTCCAGCTGCACCACACACTTTATGAGCAATGCTGCAAACAGTCGCTGCTCCTGGGCTTCTGCAGGACACACACACACACACACACACACACACACACACACACACACACAATCATACAACTCTTCACTATGACTCAGTCTGCTTCAATGCCATGTGACCACAAACCGATGTGAACTCTATGCTTAAATTGAGTGTGCATTGCAAAAATGTCATGAGCACAGTCTCCAGCAACTGAACTGCCAAAACCGAGCTGGGATTAAAAATTAACACTGCAGTCTGGCTGCTCGCCAAGTGTCTGCCGGCCGAGCCGCAGCTTTAACAAACAAAGGAGACTGCGGCTTGTGTCGGTTCCAGCAGCGAACGCTGAACTTGCCTGAAGCTACAATGAACTGACTGTGCCTCCGGTTCTCTGTGCTGTTGACGGACTGCTGGTCCTCTGCTCGAGACTGGATGTCCACAGACTTCAAAGACATCGAGTCCTGCAAGTGCCAGATGTAGAAATAAGATTATTATTCATATACAGTGGATCTATTCCAACAGAGAGTTCCAGAAGCAACCAGCAGCAAAATAAACGCCCCCATGAATGAAGCTGTGCCCTTTATCCAATTAGTGCACATTACTCCTCAAGTCTTTACACTGGCTTCCAATCTAGAGCCGAGTTTAAATTATTATTCATCGTGTATTGTGGGTTTGGGCCCTAAATATTTCTACAATATTTGAAGAATGCCAGCCTGGAATGTGTCTTAAATATGCAGGAGCTTTTCAGCCAGTGGAGCTCAGAGCTGTAACTAAACAGGGTGAAATGGCATTTAGTCATTTTGCTGCCCCCTGCTGGAAGTAGATCTGTCCCAACTAACCAAAAGATAAAAATGACATTTTACACAACCTTAAATTAAACTGACGTTACATTTTTATCTGCTGATTTGTCTTAATGTTTTATTTCTTGTTACATTATTTCATTGCTCATTCTTCTCTATGCTCTTTTTATGGCTGTGATGCACATTGAATGACCTCTGTTTATTATAATGTGCTTGGTACAAAATACACACATTCACATACCGTCCATGTAGTGTAATGTGTAGCCATTGAGTTTGGTGAGGTTTGGTGTGCGGAACTATGCAAAACAAAGATATGGGGTGTTAAACTGCACGAGGTGGTTTTGAACAGACTGGTGATGTCACGATGCGATATGTGGTGAGGAATCTTGTAGCATGAACAGTGATGTCACAGATCAGTCATAGGGTTTTGTGTAAGACTCCTGATTACAGGAACACAAGTCAACTAATGTGAACACTGCAGAGATTGCCACAATGTTGGTGATCTCGTAATCTTGGCTAAATCGTGTAGTGTGAACAAGACTTAAAATTAAATTATGAGCTGCTAGTCCACCAAGATCCTACTAGAGCTGAAATTCCTCTTTATGCCGCTTTTTTGGGGGAGAACATTAGTTGTGAGAAAGTCCTGGACAAGAATTTACTGACCAAAGGTGGTTCTTTTGAAGACAATGAGGTTCTGCAGTTCTGACATTCAGAGAAATCACTTAGGAGCCAGAACTGAGAAGAGTCTTGATCTCTCCCCAAAAAATTTCTACTGAATTTGTCTTGCTTGAGCTATTGGCCACACTGCACCTACATTTAGTGAAGCTACTCCAATTCTTCAATTTCAATTTCCGTTTCCATGAACGTTTTAACATTGAGCATTAATGAGAGAAGTTTAAGTGGGTTGGTTCCAAAGCAGCAAAAACCATGGGTCAACAGCTGTATTTAAAGGGAGCAGCAGTTCTGTTTTGGCTAAGAATAAAACTGTCATTTACATACCAGCTGCTTGTCAGAGTCCAGCTGGGTGATGTGATCGCCGCCGCCGCTGGCTGGTCTCCACGTCAGCAACCTGATAGGAGGACAGGACAAACATGATCTAACCCACCCACAACAGCACAGATCGCCCAAACCCACACCCAGGCCGGGAGGAGAACTCACACGTGTGGAATGGTGGTTTTGAAGATGTCCAGCATGCAGTTGCAGGTCTTGTCCCAGGTCTCTGGTGTAAATTTTTCTCCATTCAGGATGACCACGTTCTCTAAGCAGTTGGTTCCTGACCTAGCAAGCTGCTCGTTGTCTAGAAAAAGAGTAGAGGGCTTAGGAGCGGATATATATAAATACATAAACATAATATAATAGCCTGGCTGTTGTTCTGGGGGTGGGGGGGGCATTTTTTGTGAATTCTCACCTTGCTGCACACACCAGTAGAGCTGAGAGAGGATGTCATCCAGCAGAACGTCACTCAGAGACTCAAAATATTGCGTGAAGACATCACAGATGGCATAAAGCGCATGATTACAGGTAGTGGTCATCCACTCCGCCTTCTGCCAAAGACAAAACACTTCATACAGGGCCACAATGACCAGCAACAACAATAATAGATGGGCCTTCTTACTCACACACAGCCCTGTGGTTCACATACTTATGCACACCCTGCCCTGGGGTACACATACTTATGCACACCAGACCCTGAGGTTCACTTACTTACACAATCCCATAATAGCCCCATCTGTGAACATCTGTACAAATGCTTATAAGTTTTAGCACCTCAAATGCATTCCTATGGGAAATTGGTCCTGCTTGGCGGCGTATGGCATCGCCATGGTAACACGAAACGCTTATAAAAGTAACAGCAGACCTCTTGTCACCAAGCCAAACAAAATAATAATAATAAAACTATCATAATTGTACTATTATAATAAAACTATGTTTAATTTTACCCTGTTTACTTACCTCAGTCTGCTGCTCTGGCAGTTTCATGTTGTCAAAAATTCTGAAGACGATTCGGAACAAGTCTTGCCACCAGTGCTTCTCATAAGTGTGCCCATATGTCTTCATTACTTCAAACATCACTGTTAAACCCCTGCACACACACACACACAACCACACAAACACAGTTATTTATTGACGCACACAGTTACCGCTGCACTTCAATTTAATTCCAGTTCAGTCTATTAACTGATGAAGAAACACAATGTTTTATTTCCTTCTCCAGGGATACAATTTATATTGCAGATTTATATTGCGCTAAAATCAGTCCAGGATCATTACCATCAGTCAGTAAAATTTACACATACGGCAGAATATTGGATTAAAATCACTCCACAGTAATGACAGTCAAACTGTAAATACAAAACTCATTGCAGATTCATACTGGATTAATATAGCTCCACAGTAATTATAATCAAAGTGTAAGAAATGACACCCTTTGCCGATTCATACAGGATTTAAATCACACCACAATTATTGCTGTCAAACTGTAAAAACTACACAAACTGCAGATTCATAATGGATTTAAAAAGCTACACAATTATTAGTAAGACTGTAAAAACTACACAGTAGATTCATACCGGATTAAAAGGCGACACAATTATTAGACAAGACTATGAAAACAACATACACTGCAGATTCATAATGGATTAAAAAAGCTACACAATTATTAGTAAGACTGTAAAAATTACACATAGGAGATTCATACCGGATTAAAAAGTGACACAATTATTAGTTAAGACCATAAAAACTACACACAGTAGATTCATAATGGATTAAAAAAGCTACACAATTATTAGTAAGACCATAAAAACTACACATAGTAGATTCATACCAGATTTAAAAAGCTACACAATTATTAGTAAGACCATAAAAACTACACACAGTAGATTCATACCGGATTAAAAAAGCTACACAATTATTAGTAAGACCATAAAAACTACACACAGTAGATTCATACCAGATTAAAAGGCAACAATTATTAGACAAGACTATGAAAACAACATACACTGCATATTCATAATGGATTAAAAAAGCTACACAATTATTAGTAAGACCATAAAACTACACATAGTAGATTCATACCGGATTAAAAAAGCTACACAATTATTAGTAAGACCATAAAAACTACACACAGTAGATTCATACGGGATTAAAAGGCGACAATTTTTAGTCAAGACTATGAAAACAACATACACTGCAGAACCATACTGTACTTTTTTATTAGTTTAGTAGCAGTTGCACCAACCTGGTCCGAACATCAAGCTTGCACCTGTTGATGATGCAGGAGAGTTCAAACAGGATGGGGAACCAGCCTCGGACCCACACCCGGTCTTCTGGAGCTACATTCATGTCATCACTCGTGTAGTCTTTAAACGCCTGCCATTAAAGAAAACAACATGCCAGGGCCGGATACAGCAGAGGTAAAATTATGAAAATTAAGTAAATAAAAAATGTAAAAGCTCTGTCTTCTCAATGAACACACCACACACTTTATTTTGGATTCAGGTCATATTTGTACATCTTTCCCTCAATCTGGCAACGGGCCCAGAATTCAGCCGAATTATAGGCCAAGTTATATAATCCTCCTTTAAAACATGCATAAGTCAGAAAACTTCCTAAATCATTTATGACCGTCCCATGGCCAATGCTCCAATGCCCCATGACCAAATTCAGGGGGTTTGTCATAAAATGACACTATAATTGGGTAATAGGGCAAAAAAACCTCACTTTTTCATTTTATTAATGGTATAAATATATATATTAATTATTTTAGTATTACCTTTATTTATCCAAAAAATAAATAAAGAGAAAATCTTTCATTAAGAGGGTCTTTGTAAAATCACACCAATGGGCCAAAACATTAAAACCACCTGCCTAATACTGAGTAGATCACCTCATGCTGCTGAAACAGCTCTGACTATGCTGCACTGTATGTTCTGCCCCCTTTCAGGTACAACAGGTGCTCCTCTTTGGATCAGACAGGTTAGCACTCACTCCCCACATACAGCAGTGAGCCTTAATTGTCCACGATCCTGTCTCAGACCTGGAACACTCCACAAGAACTGCGGTTCTGCAGATGCTCTAGCCATCACTTGACAAAGGCAGTCAGATCCTTACACCTGCTTTCATCACATCAACTTCAAGAACTGACTGTTCACTTGCTGCCTAATATAGCCCACCCCCCGACAGCTGCTACTGGAATAACTCGAGAATAAATGTTATTCAATTCACCTGCCAGTGTTATGGCTAATTTGTGTAAAAAACCCAACAAAATACTCAATTACGCCATAAAAATTAGAAGTAGGCATCTGCATGTTGCTGAAAACGATTTATATCCTGTTTCCTGTTATTTTACATCAACTCAACACCTTTCAGCTGTCCTCAACAACCAACAAACCTGTTCCTGCAGGATTGAGGCTGAATGGCTAGACGTGTTCACTTTCTTAAATAGTAACAAGTGCACATGGTTTAATAACATAAGCTTCTCGTTCTTGGTGATCAGAGTTGAGAAGCTCATGAGATGTTGTTAAAACTCTGCATTGGCACTGACCTGAGGTCTGTCGGAGACATATTTGGCGCAATGGCGGATCAGACGGATGGCCTCCATGCTGGTGTCAGGGAAGGAAGCGTTACAGGCAAACTCTGACAGACACTTGACGGCGTCCTGGAAAGAGTCGATGGTGGCAGGGAAGTGCTTCTCAAATACATTCGCTGAAAGACAGAACAGAGGCCGAATACTGATGGGCTGGAAAACTCCTACATGATGTTTCCCAAGTGGAAAGCAACTCAGCTTTACATATCGGTTTCAGTAGGTGTCAAACATTTAACGAGAAATGACTACGACTGGATTTTTTGGATCCCCAGTGGTGCTACAGTAAATGTTTGTAATATGAGCATGAGGCTGTAGTAACACTTGAATTTAATACTATCACTTTAATACGGCACCTAAAAATAAACACACTGAATACAATGAGTTTACACTGGTAACTGAAGTGAAGACTGCACCGAAGCAACACACACTGGAGGACACTATTAAATGGAGACATTTCCTCAACATCACAGAGTGGGTAAATAAATTATCACTTTGGATGAGCAGCCAATCATTGTGGTAGAAAATACAGGATCTTGTCATTTCCGGTGCCACTATGCCCAACCCACGTCGACATTTCAAGTTGAGTTGTGATGTGAGGGAAAGCTCTTCTCAATGAACACACTATTTTGGATTCAGGTCATATTTGTAGATCATTCCCTCAATCTGGCAACGAGCCCAGAACTCAATCGAATTGCAGGCCGACTTACGTAATCCTCACTTAGAACATGCGTGAGTCAGACAACTTCCTAAACCATTAATGACTGTACCATGGCCTAAGCTCAGACCAAATATAGCCTTTAAACAGGGTTTTTTCTCATCTATATTCCACTAAAATGTATATAAACCTTGTGGTTTAGGTTGTTACTGTGGTCACTTACTGACAATATGTCCAGTGGTTTGGAAGGCCAGCTCCACAATGCTCTCGTCCTGATCGGAGGCTGCCAGGTGGAAGACGGAGAAGATGTTCTTCCAGCCTGAGCGGATATTTCCAGCTTGCGAGTTCACCATTTGAGCTATGCAGCGGACAACCATGTCCCTGATGGTGGGGGATCTGGACGGGGCCGAAAACAAACGGGTCAGTAACACACAGGAAGACTCTCTCCATCTTAGATCACATTCAGAAGTTAGAGCCTAATCACAATTGACACTTCTGTGTGTGTGTGTGTGTGTGTGTGTGTGTGTGTGTGTGTGCTCTTGAAGCTACAACGACTGATTGCTAGCTAGGCTTAATGACCACCCAACACTGTAGGGTGTGTGTGACCTCAGACAACCTCTCTTCCCAGCTGCTAACAGATGGTGATTATCAACTGCAGCCAAATTCCTCAGCTTTCTGCCATACAGGCCAAAATACGCAGGTGGGAATAAAGATAAAATCTGTAAAAGTGAGAAATTAACTGCAATGTGTACCTGGGTAATTTAACTGATCCTGCGGTTAACAAGTGAAAGTGTACAAATGAAGCATTTCTTAACACATCACTCAAAATGTTTCCATCCTGATGCTCCAGAGCTGTGAAAAAATACGTGTTGTTATGTTCCTGCTATAAAAAAACCAATAGAGTGGGTTCTACTTCTAAACCTTGGTATTTTCCAAGCTTTATGACTCCAGAAGTTCCTGTAAAATTGCCTCGATCCCCAATAGTGAGGAACCTCTCTTCTACTCTACTAATACTTGTTCTTGGCCATTTTGCCTGAACTTCTACTCAAATAACCAGCTCTTGCATATAACTGGCCTCTCCCTGAATGAAATATGAGATGCAGCACAAAATACTGGGAGAAGTAGTGCTGTGCATTACAGTTTATTTAGTTATAATCACATTACACTTAGAAATTTAACTCAAATTCCAACACTGCACTTTCCACTGCTACAACAATATGTCCATCAAAGCCTCTTAAAGATAATCATAAATATTGTTTATTTTCTGCATGCAAAGTGGCCTTCGGTTTGAGAAAGGTGCTATGCAAGTGTAACTATGTAAATGTGTTCTGACCCCTTTCTATCACTTTACACATCAGGAGCTCCTCTTTGATGCATGTGGGTTGTGAAGGCTAGTCTGTCCGGTCCATTCCCAATTAGCCTTGTGTGCCCTTCCTTGGATCACTTGAGGAAGGTACTAACTACTGCAGAGCTGGAACACTCCTCAAGACCTGCTGTTCTGCAGATGTTCCATCACTAAAAGATCACATACCCTCCATACATCACATAACTAGAAAATCAATGTTATTCAGTGGTGTTAATGTTATGGCCGATCGTGCATGTTAATTAACATTACGTTCAGTTCAGAGGGAGAACGCTTGGTTCAGAGCAGGTGGTCCTCAGAACCACCCAGAAAGAGCAGAACGAGTGTCAGGGTCTGTGACAGACTGATAACACTATGCCAACATCATTCTTTCAGTTTCTTGTTGAAGCCTTTGCTGCAGGCAGGTTCTCCTTAATTTCATGGGGTCTCTGACTTTATTCTCCCGTCTCAGCAAGTGAAATGAATGCTCGACTGAATTTAAATTAGGAAACCGACTTTTCTCCCACTTAATTTCCCTGATGAACTCCTTGTTGCCTCATCCGTGCACTGCCTCGCCGTACAGTGAAGAATTAACATAGAAGAAGCAGGAATTCGCTTTCAGACAGGCGGAGAATGCATTTCTGCGTGCATATGGACCTGCTGCACTTCCAGTATAGTTTTATTACAGAATATGGATGAACATTCATGCCTGTGTTGAATTAATAGCCGTTTTGTGCTATTCAGTGTGTGCAAATCAACATTACATTGTGCAATGCCGTATGAGGAGAACACATCTTCCCCCTCTCATCCTAAACACTTTGTATAGAGGCACGAGAGAGAGGATCCTAAGCAACTACACCTCCGCCTGGTGTGGCGGCTGCACTGCTGAGGACTGGAAGGTGGTAAGGAAGGTGGAAAAAATAATCTGTACCTATTCACCATACAAGATGAAGCACTAATATCACAGGCTGCTTTCACTTCTAGACTCTGGAAACTTTTAAAATAAGTAAGCATTCACAAGGGACTCATGGTGCAATATTTTTCTAAAAAAAAAAACCTAAAACACAATATAACACCAAGTGACATTTCTACCAAAGGCAAATAATCCAATACTATGTACTGTATGAGCAGCCTATAATTGATTATTATATTATATATACGCACATATATTATTACTATACTATATATACTATTGTTGTTACTATTGTTTTTTCCTTATTATTATTATTAGTAGTAGTATCGTTTTTATTTTATTACTAGTATTAATATTAGTAGCAGTAGTATAAGAAGTATTATCATCATCACTGGTTCCTTCAAGTGAAATTGCATGTAAAATAACTCAATATTTACTAGGTATTTCACTGACAAAAGAACACATTTTAGTCTTATGTTCACTACTGGTATGTATCTGAATGACAAATAAATAGTTGGGATGCACCAAACATTTTTGGCCGAAACAGAAAACCAAGAATGAGGAAACCTAAAATAAATAGCCGTAATAAATTATATGTGAATTTTTTTGCACCATTGCTGGTTGGGACTGTGTACATACCTCACTAAAGTCAAGGCACTGTAACTGCATAAATTAATATTCATGCTTCAAAGAATAAATCAATTACAAAACTATGAAAATATTTACTTGGCACTGAATCAAGTCTAGTCAGTAATGGTGGAAATTTAAACAGAGCAGAATAAAATATATAAACTAAATAAAATGTTTTACTTCGTCCAACTCCTAAATAGTCCACAGACCTATAACTGACTGGTGAAAGATTGAAAGATTAAATATTTTCTAATAAAACATGAAGTGCGTTAAAGTCAAGGTAACTTAGACATTCGCTGTAGCCTCAACAAAGTATATTCTCAGCAAGAGCTTTAAAACTGCTGAAAGATATAACAATATTCTGCCACAGATGCAGTGGGTGTACTGAGAGTGACCTTCCTCTTCTGCTCTTCTGTCTCATAGTCAGCATAGTGATGGGGATGTTTTTATTTCATATGATAAATTAATCCTGACATTGATAAAGCCTTTGCACATGAATTCCCACTTAAATTTTCAACATTACAAACATAGCAAATGGCTATTCGTGGGTCTTTGATATTTTGAAATATGCCCACATGGCAGACATGACACATGCTGGTCACTGTTGTTACTTGCATCATCATAACATCCTGTTTCAGTCGTGTTTAAAAGTCTTTCGGTCGAAAAACAAAAGTGCATTTTTGGTCATGCAATTTTCAATGCATCTCTAATATATAAAAAATCTATTTTTGAATATATAAGACTACTTAAAGCTTATTAAAATGTAATTTTGGACAAATTATGGGGTATATAGACACTGTGGAAGCTACACATGTCTCCAAAGTTAAATAGCATTCACCTGTTCTTCTTCATAATGTGCTCAAACGGCCTCAAAAAGTCCTTCTGAAATCTGAAATTGGCCAACTCTCCTTTCTCTAAAAATTTCATGGACAGCTGCCTGAGTGAGTCCACCGCAAAGATAGCCACATCCTCATTGGGATTGCAGCCAACCTGAGTGAGGGAGAGCAAGCAATAGATAGATTAGGAGAGAGAGAGAGAGAGAGAGAGACTTTAGTGCCTTGCTACATCCACTGCCCACAATATCACTCTACAGACAAACCCGTGTCCAACACTCAAGCCAGAATGAACAATTTCCGCTGTACTTTAAAACATCCTCTCTGACTCTGGGACTAAAATGCACTCACTTTGTTGAAATGATCTCCTATCACCTCCCAGATCCTGGACCATTGGAGCCTGATGCGGCCCATGTTGTAGTAAGATATCTCCACAATCTTCTGCAGGCTGAACATGCGAGGGTGGGTCGGGGAGGCCAGTTCATCCATAGATACAGCACAGAGCCAGCGGACAAAATCCACTGCAAGGAACAGAACTAATGAGTTCAATGTGTTCAACACTACAAGACAACACAACACACACACACACACACACAATACCCACCAATAGCATTCCCATCCAATCTAGTAGAGCCTGTGAAGATCCTAAAACAGGAAAAATTAAACAAAATACTCATACGGGTGATTAAAGATCAGATAAACTGATTAACACCAGAAATAGTATTTTAGCTACTGTACCTGTCCACAGCCACCACAACACTTTGGGAGCTGGTCTCACCAATGGATTCTTGTATGCTGGCGATCTGCTTTCGATCCACGTTACCCCCTAATGAGACAAGACAAAATAAGGAGAAGTCCTCCTCATGCTGCTGAAAAAGCTCTGACTGTGGTGCACCATGTGTTCTGACCGCTTTCAATGCTGACTTTTCACTTCCTGCCTAATATACTCCAATGAAGGTGCCATTGTAATGACATAACTAGAGTCAATGTTCTGATCATTGCACATTCTATACTGTACCAATAAACAACCCGTTCAAACAAATCCATGTGTGCAATTGTACATTTAGCTTGATTTTAGGTTCACCAGCTAATTACAAGGGACACACATAGTCCACAATGCATTGCTCCTCATGAAACACATAAATCCTACAACAACGTGCAAACGGCGTCTTTTTTTAATTTTTTTTTTAAAGAAGCTAGCAACCTCAAATCTTCATATGATGAGTGTGACGTAACTCGAGGATCCTCTGTATATGGAAAATAACATTCCAGAAGTGGAATAAATTGATATTTTTCATTAAAATGATTAGAAACAATTATAATATTGCAAAATAGAAGCAACATTAATTTTTACACACGCATGTGAAATTAAACACTGAGTGAATGTCTGTGCTCAGGTGTTTGGACTGACCGAGGCCCAGGTACTCGTCTGAAGTCTGGTCTTTGGTGCTTGTGATGAGACCCTCTTTACCCCGAACAGTCCCAGATATGTAGCGAGCCTTCACCCCTGTCCCAATGAGCTGGGCCAGCTCCAGCTGACTAATGCACTTCAGAATCTGTAGCGTACACACACACACACATACACATGCAATAAAAACTTGCTGGTCAAGTCATATGGTCAAGTAATACCACTTCATAATAAGACTACCCTTAAAAATGATAATAGACGCTATATAATAAGTTTTCAAAATTATTATAAATGCTTTAAAAGGCATTAAGACAGTAACTAATGTATAACAGGCTACTGTCCACAGCTGATGCCCAATTCACAATCTTGACCAGCTCTTTTTGATTGGGGGGGGGGGGGGGGGGGGGGGTGTCCC
>JBBIGC010000001.1:21072-31984 GCA_037576955.1 Lepidarchus adonis
GCAGATCTTAACTGAAGTCTAGGTTTACTGGTGTGAGGATGATCTTCAGCTCTGGTAGGATGTTGGTGGACCAGCAGCTCTGGTGTAAGGGAGAGATTTTTTTCTGTAGACTACAAAGCCCCCATACATTGCTGGACTAGAGTATCTGCCAAATACTGTAACTGTAGGTTCCTTTAATATCATACCGCCTCACAAGCATGATACTAAATGCCAGTTTCTGCTGAAGCGTTTCCTTCCCTGTTAACAGATACAACTCCTCCTTTTAGCCGACATTCAGACTGAAGCACTTAGAACTCAAATCTTCATTTGTTTTTATTTGCCAGACACAGGACATGAAAATGCGCAATTTTCCCTCCTTTGAAGAGCGTTATGTGATAAATACACGTCTTGGCGGGTGCTCTCGAGTCTCTTGGGCAGGCTGCAGGCTTTTTCACACATACACACACTCGTCCCAGCAGAACGGAGAGGCTCTTGAGGCCTGATGATGATGAGGCCTTCCTAACAAGAGCACGACGGCAGAAAACAATCACCCTGGAAGCACTTTGGGACAGAAATCTCAGGATTCGTGTTTGTAATCATAACTATTAATACATTACTATTAATACCCCCATAATACATATTGGGGGTGATTATGTATAACACAAAAAAACAGCTTACAGAATCCAGTCTCTCCTCCTGATGTAAAAACTGAGCAATATCCTCAGGGGTAGTTCCCAGCATGCCTTGCTCCTGCAGGTACTGGATGCCTCTCTTTGGTTTTTTGTTGAACCTATGAAAGAGGCACATAAACTAGTTAAGTGTTTTAGTGTGGGACTGAGGATGACTTACACAATATTAAGCAAATGGTGTTAATGTTATGGCTGATCAGAACACACCAAACGCTCAGACCACATCACACCCATTCTCTCGCAGTGACAATGGCTGCCTGCTCCCATACTAAATGCTCAGCTGTAAAGCTCTTCATGGTCTTGCTTAACCTGATGTCTCCATACTCTCCACACCAGCCTTTCTGGTCCTTCACCAGAAGTTTACTCCCTACTCCTCGGACCAGGATCTCCACTATGGGAGGCTGGTCCTACAGTGCGGTTTCTCCTAAGCTATAGAACTCTCTCGCTCAGGTTGCATTTCCTTCTATTAATTTAAAACTGGCCTCAGTAATAAAAATTAACCTTCATTTTCAAGTTTCAAGTAAAAGTGACTGTATTTGAAGCAGTATGTTTTTATTTCTTAAACATTTATATATATAAAATGTTATATTTAACTGTTACAATGATGGAGTGTATATGGTCTAGTCTTAAAAATCTTAATTACTAAAACAGTTTTATGATCACTTTGTTAATACCATGTTAGCTTGAGTAGACAATTTTGCACCAATAGACTGAAAACGATGTATGAACATCATTCTGGTATGAGAATATAAAAAAAATGCTGAGGAATCCATGTTGCTATGCAATATGAAAGTGAAAGTGACAATTTCATAATGTGAACACACTCAATTGCACAAAATGTGACCAAAGTTAACCCATCCACACATGGAGCAGCGAGGCTACCACCAATGCCCAGGAGGCAGTGTAGCAGGATGGTACCTTGCTCGAGGGTTCCTCAGTGGTGCCAGGACTAAGACCTGAACCTGTGACCTTCTGATCCCATGGGCAAGGTCCTAACCCTCTAGGGCACCACTGCCCATTAGGAGCTAGAATTCACCAGAACCCTTCCACCAATGAAAAGAAGCCACCAGAGGATAAGCAGACTCCTATTCCCTGTGAGACATGTTCTGTAGAAGATGATAGATGCTCCAGAAGTGTCTTACAGGTCGATGCCCTGCTCGATGATCTCCTTCTGTTGTTTGAGGACCTCAAACTGCTCCGGGTTGTCCGTGCCAGACATCTGCGTGCTGTAGCTGCCGATGCCGGAGGAGGCGGTGGAGTCGAGGGAGTTAATGCTGCCGTAGCGGTTAATGGTCTCTGGGTGCTTAGACTCGTTGGTCTCCTGTTCTGAAGGCTTCTCTTGGCCTGAGGAGAGACAGCAGGGGATGGGAGGGTTGGGAGAGGGGAGGAAAAGAGCGATTCATTAGCATTCTGGCTGAGGCTGTAATGTGAGTTAGTGTGTGAAGGCTCCTCACACTCTGCTCCCTGTATGACATGCATAAACATTACAAAAGGTCAGTCAGAGGCGTTTAGCCTCAGAAAGACGCAAGAACCCAAAAGCAGGAGGCTCATGGAGATAAAGTAGCAGGACGGGCCTCAAGCAGAGGCTAGGAAATTGATGAAACATTATTTTTATGATCTTGCCTTCCAATGATTATGACAGAAATCAAAATGATAAATTGTTCCTGTATTGCAAGGTATTGAATTTCACTCAGTTTTCAGAGATGCTTTCTTTTCCATTGGTATTTCTTTAAAAAAAAATTCTTCATATAATATGTAAAGTTCATAATAAACATTGAAATGCATAAGATTAAGTACAGAACAAGTTCATATTTGTAATTAGCCCTAAAAACATGTTAATATTGGCCAAATAAATCCTGATTATAGAATCGATCAGACCCAAAAAGATCCAAAAGTTTGGAAACCAGATTGGATTTAAAGAAAAAATCTATAAAAAAACATTATTTTCTTCTAGCAGCAGGAGCAATTTGAATGGATCAAACAAAAGATATTTGCAGAAGTTCAGACATTAGTATGGTTATTTAAAATTTGAATTTAATCTTGATTTCTAAACATTAGTCGCAGTCTGAAAACACTTGATCTTCGTTATATTGACCAGTATTTTTCTGCAGGTAAATGAACTGAAGTGGTCTCTATATATTCTTCCCCAGGGCTGTATTTATAGATAAAAATGTGTAAAAAGTAATGCAATTTTGAAATTTGGTGACAAAGCTAAATGTCCTTTACACCACTCTTTTAAATGATAATGAATTTTCATTGAAGAAGCACAAACATTGTTACAGTAAAGCCATATTTCACATCAGACTTAATATTCTGTAATCAGTTTACTCTGGCCTCCAAGACGAAGCAGAACTTTTGCCTTTTGAGTCTCCTGTGTTTTTCCAGCATAAATGAACAACAAATCAATGTATTCATGTTTTATATTTCCTTTGTTGCATTTCTATTGCTAAAAATGGATGCAAATTCTTCAGTATTAAATGTTCAATATAATTAAGCATGATAAATGGAATTTTTCCAACTCCAGTGTAACATTCAGTCATTGGCTGGACTAAATAGCAAATATTCTTCATTTCTGAACAAGAATCTGAATAATAATTGAATTTTTAGCCCATATTTTCACAAAGCAGAGATTGTAACAGGACAGGCCACAGGGCCAAGCAGAAGCGTCTGCAAAACAAGTGTGTAAGCCACTGTTCCCACACCGGCTCTGGTTACATGTCGGAAACTCTCTAAAACATTCAGCATGCAACCGTTACGGTAATGCGAGCCTGCAGCCTGCCTTTGTGTTTCCACTGCTTGCAGACTCCTACCTCCTGTCGAGTCACCACAATTGCTTCTTAATGGTCTAAATACACCAACCTACACACAGCCAGACATACTAATCTGAAAAAAGAAAAGCGCTACATTTACTCAAAGGGGTATTCCACACACATTTTTCACATTGCAAATCATAAAGATGTGCACAGTAATCTGATGGTATGAACAACTCTGTTCTAATAAAAATAAATAGTCTGAATTGTTCAGAGTGGAGGTGAATGGAACCAGACGTCTGGAGAGTGTGATGCCTCTTAAAGCTTCTTCACAAAGTTATGATTTATGATTATGAGTAAACTGCATGATGCCAAAATTATATATTTTTAAATATATAAAAGATGACAATGCAATATATAAACCTCAACAGGTTCAAAAATGTATGACCACCGGGTTCCATTCGCCACCACTGTAAAGAACAATCTGGATGACTTCATGTAAATTTCCCTTTAAAATTAACTATTATTCTGTATCACATGAACACAATTACTGCAATATAATTGAATGTGTGAGAAAATGAGGCCCATTTATGTCGGGGAAAACTACTTTTGAACATTATCACAACATTCTAATCTAATGTAGCACAAAGCACAAATCTACACAAACACAAAGGTCTCTATGTAACTTGTGCAACAGAGGTCACCTAATGCATAAAGCCAGTACAAGCTGTTATAACCCACAACTACACAGAGGCCTTTAATCAGGTCAAGAGTTACTACAGCAACAGGGACACATCTGTTGGTATAATACCTGCTCTCCCTTTCATGTGAGCCCATAAAGACAAAGAACAAACAGCAACAGAGTAATGATGACATGCAAAGAGCAGACGTACAGCAAGCTGAACAGACGAGCTCCATTTCCCCAATCATCTGTATATTTCAGATTCATACAGGTTTTACTTTCAATATGGCATATACTCATAATTTAGCCTCCTCATCTGCTCCTATGGAGGTTATGGGTATGTAGCTTTGGTTAGGGGGGTAACAAATAATCTGTATCAATGCATCGACCAAAATAGATCAAAATGCCATAAAAATGTGTGTGTTTATTCCACAATTAATTTGACTTCATTTTACTGTGTTTTAGTGTTTTTTTGCTGAGAAATAGATTTTCCTTATGACTCCATCGCTATATTTGACCTTTAATAATACAATATTCCACTTATAATCTGTCTGCATGGAAATGTAGCAGATTTTGTGAAATTTCATCATATTTCATACTGCCCCAAAGCCCAGGATCAAACTGAAATGCTGCAAATTTTAAATGGGACTGAAAATTATTGTATGTTTGGCTAAAATGATGAATGTAGAATCAAACTCGTGATTTACACCCCTTGCTTTGGCTTAATATTAACTTTATTTTAAAAAATTAATAAAATTACAGGTATTTGCCTGCTTCAGGAAGGTGGGGAGTTGAACCTAAGTTAATGTAAACCCTGCCCATAGTCAGCTAGTCAATAAAACTCAATAAGGAGTTTGGAAAATGGCCAGAAATTTGGATTTTGGTCGACAATACACAGAACCTGTCGTATTAATATGTGATCAGTCTTGGAACTCGGGACAGGGAATGGAGATGTCAAGCGAGATATAGCAATTCATGAAAATACGCCTTAGTACAAAGTTAAATCAAAGGAACCTCTAAGCTTTTACAAAATTGTTGCAGTGTCAGAATTATTTCCATTTATTCAGAGATTGCTCCAAAACTGAGGGCTACTCTACTCTCCTCTTCCTCCCCATACACTGAATTTCCACTCTGTTTCTGGTCTGGGAGGAGAGCTGCTGGACACCACTCACACTAGGAGGATCTGATCCAAGATGGACTCCAGACCCCTGTGTAGGAATGGAGCTGGAGCTCTGCGTGCTTTCCCTGGATGATGACCAAGGGCTTTTTGAATTACATGGAAGGCCTTCTCAGAGGATCTGAAATGTCCCCAGTTACGACTACAGGCCTCAGCTTGCACAGTCTGTGTTATTTCTGTAATTTAAAGGGTTTTTAATGATTGAGATTCATTATGCAGTCCAACACAAAGGGGTTTAATCTGGATTCAATTAAGAAAAGAAAAGTGTGGTTAAAAAAATGACTGAAAATTAAAAATGTAGAAAAATCAACACAATTTAGCAAATTAAAACCAATAAATGAAATGACCTAAAATCAAGAATTTAGTACATTTCACAGTCAATACATTCCACAAAGCTAACAAGAACATAAATGTATATTTTATTTGTATCTTCTCCATTTTATTTTTATTGCAGCTTTTATTTTGCAATTTATATTTTTCTGTGTATTTGGTGTTATTTTGTGTGTAAGTTACTGGAGCACAACAATTTTTCTCAGGGGATTAATAAAGTCTAATCTTTTCTTATCCGAACATAAACTTATACACAGTCCCTTTAGCAGGGTTGGGTATTAGAGCAGAAATGTATCATCAAAACCTTTAAATGACATTTAAAAAAACAGCAGTGGCATAATTTGGGGTTTCCCAATCTTCAACAATTAAACAAAACCTTAAATAGCTAAGTGAGATCTCAGCATCGCAGTCTCTTTTTAATGAAACCTGCAGCTGAAACATACATCAGCGCTGCTGGAAGACAGTTAGTGATGGATGATCTACCAGTCACAGAGGGAGGCTGGTGTGCATGGCTTACCAAGACTGGTCTGTGAGTTGGGGTTGACGTATTGGTCCTTGCTCCATTCCACCATGCACTTCAGAATGGAGACCAGACACTCCAGGCCTTTCTTCCTCAACGTGAGCTCCTGGAAAACACAGCAGTCCATGTCATTACATAGCTGGACGTTGTCTCACGCTGGGCTCATAATGACCTGCGTTAATGTGCCATTATCAAAATTGCTCAAGGCCAAAGATAGTTTTAGGTGTAAGCATTGAAAATAGATGCTACAATCAATATCAGAAATATCTGCTTAAGTAGAAACATCTGCTCTCACAAAATGGTGCTCTTCCAAAATCTGTTCCTACAAAGTGTAGGAATCTTTGGCCTACGGACTCCTATGCGCAGCAAGGTAACAAAAGCATCAGCAAAGTCTTAGGCAGTTAACAAGTTAACATTAGAACAAATGCATACGCAATTGATTTAACCACTGATTGAGGGATTTGATGGTAACTACAGATAATTCTCTGCAAATGGGAAAATAACACATTGACAAACACGTACAGTTCACTGTATTAATTTTATTTGTATTTATTTTAATATTAGTGATCTGAAAATAAATTATTAAAACACCTACTACCTCTAAACTACACTTATACATGCATTTCTAAGGGGGCTAAGACTTTTGCACAGTACTGTATATACAATCAGTGTACATCTCTTTCACACTCACCCCCCCACCCTCCTCCTTCACCTGCAGGAAGTTATATATACAGTGGGTATTTACAGAGGGTTCAGAAAGTTCTACACATACATTCTCATTAATCTACACCCAATTTCCCATATTGTCAAACTCAAAACTGTTCCAGAAGGACCATAACTGTGGTTCTCCACCGCTCTGGGCGGAGTGGCAGAGCTTCTCAACACAAAATACATAAAAAAGCACCTGAAAGACTTTTAGACTCTGAGGAAAAAAATGGTAAAGCCAACTTTTGGGGGAATGACTGGAGGAAACCAATGGAGAGCTGCAGTTATGGAACCCATCTCCACACAGGATCTCTGGAGCTCAATAAGAGTCACCATCAGGTTCTTGGTCATCCCTTGATTGCTCAGTTTTTGTTAAGTTAAGCCAAACTTCTTCCATCTGAGAATTATGGAGGCCATTGTAATCTTGGGAACCTTCAATGCACTAGATCATTTGTAGCCTTCCAAAGATCTCTGCTTTTACTAAAGATTATATAGTTTTCCTTATTTGGAGCCACTAATACCACACACACTCACCACTAGCTCAACTGTTTCTTCAAAACACAATCCATGACCCCAAATGTGTTAAAACAGCTCATGAATAAACTAACACATGGAATATGAAAACTATCCATCAGTAAAATTAATGATAAACCAATTAAATAATTGAAAAAGACTTGACAAAGCATCACACACTAACATATCTTGGTCTTAAAGCTTCACCATTAGCTAGAAAACAGCCCTTAATTTTACTCAGATCATTACAGTCCCTTAGTCGATATTTGAGGCTCATAAAAATGATATGACATAATTGCAAGCTAACCGTTCACAATCAGACCCATAAAAAGAGGTATAATACATTAATAAATCCCATATTATTAGGCACAGCAATAATCTAAATATAAAAGATGTCGTCTGTTTGTCTGTTCACTATGCGTTTCCATACGGCTGCACGGATTGGGACCAAAGTTGGTGCATAGCTGCATCTCATGCTCCCGAAGCCGTAGTGCTACTTCTGGTTGCGTCCGACGCGTCGTTTTCTCATTACCGAACCAAGTGCTCACATACTGTACATATACACCCCCAAAGGAAAAACTGCCAACATCGTCTATAAAGAAGCTGTAACCGTCCCCCATCAGTTTCTATTGTGTCTTTTTACACTAAGTTTTCTGTTTATTTGGACGAGCGTCACCTGCTTTGTTCCTTTACCTACAAATCCTGCTGTTACCATGAACAAGTTCCACATTTCCTCTTCTCTGGGTTCTATCCTTTCCCAGCAACGCCGGGTTCCCTGCTAGTGAATGATAAAAGCTCTTTGGCGCCAGTAAAATATCACAGTAATTGCATCAAACAATCAGATTTACCTGTAGTGGGGTAGTGCCCAACTCATGACCTCCTCTGCCCTGTGCAATCTTGGACAGGTCATTCACTAGCCTCTCAAATATATTAGCAGCATTCAGGTCACAGTCATAATTCACATAGATATCCACAACACTCTGTGCATCTGCAAACGCAAAACAGAGGAAATGGGTAACAACAAAAACCTATGACTAACAGCAGCAGAACATCTCAACTGCAATCTGATGAAATTATGACCACACGTTCAGTTAAAAACGTCAAAACAAGAAAACTATTTTATTTATATTAAATCTTAAATCAATCCATACCTGCACATATTCTAGTGAGAGTCTGAATGACCATCCATTTGTGGTCATATGAACTCGTGGACGTCTCTAGGATGTACAGGAATATCTCTTTGAAGAACACCTGAGGAGATCAAATTGAGAGTTTACGAAATCAAAGTGAAAGTTTACAATAAGAATACCATATACTAAAGAATATGTTAAAAAAAAAACGAGGAAAAATTACAGATGTGGAAATAATTTTGGAGCAAAAATGTCTTAAACTTAAAGCTTCACCATTAGCTAGAAAACAGCTTTTAATTTTGCTTAGATCATTATAGTCCCTTAGTCGATAGCTGTAGTCTCATAAAAATGATATTTGACATTAAGACGCAAGCTAACCATTTCAAAAATAGACCCACAAAAAAGGTACAATAAATTAACAAATGCCATATTATTAGGGACAGCAATAATTAATGATAAAATCTCTTTGGCACCAGATGAGACAGTAAAATATTACAGTAATAGCATATTCTACAGAATATGTTAAAAATAAATGGCGAAAAATAAAGAAACTGAAGTTTTTCAAGCCAAAATGGAGAAACACCTGTGGTTTCCAGAGGAAAACTTAAAAAATGTGGAAAGAATTTTGGTGCAAAATTATTTATAATAACATTATTTATAATATTTTTTTTTTCATTACCCCATAACAGATAACACGCATAAGAGAAGATTCAAAATGCTGGAGACCTATGATTCTGCGATAATGAATATATATGTTATTAATTTAATTAAGTAAGCAACCATACCTGTAATGTAATAAAATACGTGAAGTAAACTTTTTTGCCATTTCACTGTCTAAAGAAAATCTCTCACTTTTAATTTAAAAGAGTCCAGTGTGTGTTGTTTCAGTGCAGCGCAGTAACTCGCTGTGTTTTCAGGTGTCATATCAGATTGGTAGTATTAAATGCAGCTCTGTTTTTACAACCTCGTAAAATACTCGCACTAAAAACAGTACCTGTGGCCACTGGGCTGCTTTCATTTTCCAGGTTAAAATATTTCCACACTGCTGACATTTTAACCACATGCTGCCACAAAGCAACTGTGTGACGACGGATATAAAACAAAGGCTCATTCATGCTCCAATCATTTTATAAAGGCCCTGATACCTATTTTAGAGGTCAGACCGGGACACTGGTAATATACTGTATATTAATGAAAGCTCATTGTCTGCAATTTAGTTTGTTTTTCTCGAGAATCGTGAACTCTCCTACAAATAAATAAAAGAATATTATGAATTATGGTTAGATGGCTAAATTCATGTTGATATCTTTGACACATGCCATTGGCCAATAGAAATCTACACTGTCAGTGAAGCTAATGGCAGCAGGAGACGCATGAATGCTTTATGAGTGAAGGAGCATGGAGTTCAGGCACCTCGATTTGCATCTTGAGATGAGTTTTGAAGTTGGACAGCAAAGTGAGAAAGATGGACAGCGAGAGCTCAAACACTTCAGGGACGGAGGAGACGCCGTTTTTTGACAGCGCCACGCAAAGGTATTGCTTGATGGCATTGATGAACATCTCGTTGGTCTTGAAGATGGGCCCTGCGTTCTGAAGAATGGAAAGCAGCAGCTGCAGCGAGAGAACCTTGGAGCGCAGCTCGTGTGACCTGGAGATGAGAAGAAAACATGAGGTTAATGAAATTCTGATAATTATCTCCTTAGCCTAAACATAGTCATTACATATCTGGACATTCTGGTGTAGTTTGCTTCTTCTGTGTTGATCTAGAGCTACAAGGTTGATATAGGAAACAGAAGCTCACATCAGCTCAGCTTTTGCTGAAACTGATTTGAATATTTAAAAAAATAACTAAATAAAAAATTTTAAATTTGCACAATTTTCCAAATACTCTATGCCTTGTTCATATGGGTCTGAATCAAGCATTGTTTTGACATTTGTGAATTGAATGGCGACAATGTTTCAGCTTGATGTAGTGAATCAGAGTCCACACAAGCTTTCACAACTCGCATCTGGTCGCTGAAAAAAAAAATTATAATAATAAGAAGAAGAATTTCCCATTTCAGCCGAAATCTTGACAAGCTGAATAGAAAATGTCTTTACTGTGTTTATAATATTTATAATTTAATGTTCTGGAGAAACTGAACTGTCTGCACAGTCTGGACTGACTCATTACCGCCCCCACAGGTCAACACACAACATTACAGCCTGGACTTTCTCATTACTGCCCCCACAGGTCAACACACAACATTACAGCCTGGACTTTCTCATTACTGCCCCCACAGGTCAACACACAACATTACAGCCTGGACTGACTCATTACTGCACCCACAGGTCAACACACAACATTACAGCCTGGACTGACTCATTACTGCCCCCACAGGTCAACACACAATATTACAGTCTGGACTTTCTCATTACTGCCCCCACAGGTCAACAC
>JBBIGC010000001.1:50138-60903 GCA_037576955.1 Lepidarchus adonis
GTGTGTGTGTGTGTGTGTGTGTGTGTGTGTGTGTGTGTGTGTGTGTGAGTGTGTGTGTGTGTGTGTGTGTGAGTGTGGGAAAGTGTTGGGCTGTAGTCCCCCCAACCCCACCCCTCACCTCCCCCAGCAGGAGGGCTTCCCCTCTGCTCCTCTGTGGGCAGGATGGAGGGAGGATGGAGGGAGGTTGGAGGGCTGGAGGGAGTCACATGGACCTAAACTTTCTGACTGATGTCCTGGGCGTCGTGTCTCCTGCCTCGCGCAGATCTTCTGCAGGAGCGCGTTCTCGCCATGTTCCTGGAGCTGTGAAAGTGTTTTGAACAGAAGAAAGAGAAGAAGGGAGAGGACTCGCGCGCGGGATCTGCACGCGGAGAGACGAGTCGGTATGACGGAGGAGGGGAAGGGCGAGCAGCGCGCGGACAGCGCCGAGAAACAGCTGCGGCTGCGCGCGTGCGTCCTGGGGGAGCTGCTGAAGACCGAGCGCGACTACGTGAACACACTGGAGTTCCTCTCGGTACGACACACACACACACACACACACACACCTCACTCAGCCAACCCCTGGGTCAATCCAGAACATCACTGTGCCATGCGTTCAAGGTCTCCTGATCACGTGGGCATTCTGACCCACCAGGTAACATTCACCTGTGTCCAGACCTATGGACACACCTGCCCATCAAGTGTCAATGGAAGCCTGTTTAGACCATTGGAGAAAGCGTTATGGCTTTATGTCCCATAATTATGACCTACGCTACTATCTCGTTATTAAAGCTTGCTATCTCATAATTATGGCTTATTATCTCATAATTTTGTTCTTGAATACTGAATATTAAAACTATGAGTTTATTTGTCACCACTTGCATCTTGGATCATGAAACTATTCCATTATAAACCATAACTATGAGACAGCAAGTCTTAATAACGAGATAGTAGCCAGAGACATTGCTTAGATGTGGCCTACAATCTCATAATTATGACGTGCTGGCTCATAATAATGACTATCTCATAGTATCTCATACTTGCTAGCATGGTTAGCAACTACAACTTTAATTACAACTTACTAGCATAGATCTTATTGTTAACTCAAGCTCTTATTTATGACTTGCTAGTTCATATTAGGATTTGTGAATGTATGATTATGATACATATCATGTAATTATGATTTACTATCTCATAATTATGGCAGCTTATAATTATTACCTACAAGCTCATAAGTATGATCTCAGTTATAATTATTGTGACTTGGAGTCTCATATTTATGGCTTACTATTTCATTTTTATGATTTGTATGATTGCTAACTCATAATTATGAAATATATCTCAATTATGATTTGCTATCTTATAATATATATATATCTCAAAATTGTAATTTAGGATCCTATGACCTACTATCTTATAATTATGACTTGTTTTGAAATTGTGCTATTTAATATTTTTGAGATAGTAAATCATAATTTTGAGAAACATTTTCAGAACTTTGACATATGACTCTGGAAATTTCGGGCATGGATGGGCCCCTATGCTGCTAACAGCCTTGACTCTGAACATTGTTGTGAGGATTTGACTGCATTAGTGAAGGTGCTGGAAGATTTGTTCTGGATCACAGCTCACAAGTTGCTGCGAGTGAAACTGAACTGATGGTGTTTTTCAGTGACAGTTGTATAATCTGTTGGAGCAATGGGTGAGTTCACTATGGGTTTTGGAAATATTGAGTAACCAAGCAGTAATATAACAACAGAACACAAAGAACAAGATGAGTCTGACAGTAAACACATAATAAAATAATAAAACAACAATTTTACATCATTTACTCTGCAGACCAACTATGGTTGGACAATATGTAGTATAGATGCAGTAGATCCTACAGTAAAGAAAGATATATATATATATATATATATATATATATAGTGGAACACAAAGACCTGTTCCCTGAGAATTCCTGTAGTATTAGGCCTAGGATTTTTTAATCCAATATATATATATATATATTCCTTCCATACATTCTTTCCATGAATACAGAAAAGGATCCCACGCTATAATGTGCAAGTTAAACATCTGAATATCTGTGTAATTTTTTTTAAAATAAATAAATAAATATATATTTTTAAATAAATAAATAATAACAATTAAAAAATAATAATAATAACAAAAATATATGTATATATAAATATATTTATTTATTTATTTATTTATACACAGATATTCAGATGTTTAACTTGCACATTATAGCGTGGGATCCTTTTCTGTATTGAGTTTTCATGGAAAGAATGTATGGAAGGTGGGCAGAGTTTTTTGCGTGGCATGTTGAAAGCATGAAAATGGCAGTGGAGCTGCGAGCGATGCATCAGGTTGATTCTGTTTTACAGACTAATAGAACCGGCACAGGTTCTGCATTACAGCCATACAGTCGTTTCAGTCTGTGTAGAGGCTGTTCTCCTCTCCAGCTTTAGAGCAAAGGCTTAATGGTCTTACAGAGTAAACACTGACTCACAGGCAGGAAGGAGAGGAAATCTTAAAAGACGCGACCGTGCAGCCACATATAATAAACAAAGAAGCTGATTTCATGCCTCAGATAAAACCATGGACTGTGATTCCACTGATACACGCTGGTCACCCAGACACCCAACATCCATGCGTTAGATAAATCAGCCACAATCAAAACCAATCAGCCACAACACTGGTGATTCACTGCAATGGCACCTGTCAGTCGCGTTCATATATATTAAGAAGCAAGTGAACAGTCAGTTCTTGAATCCAATATGCTGGAAGCAGGAGCGTAAAGATCTGAGGGCCAACCCATGATGACTAGAGCATCTCAGAACTGGTGAACCAGCGACTGGGCACCCGAGGCTCACTGATCGGTGCTGAGAATGAGGCACCACACTCTCAGAATAAGGGGACGTACTCAGTTTTAGGCAGGTGGTGTTAATGTTATGGCTGATATGACGTCAGAATAAAGCGTCTGTTAAAATATCTGCTTTAATTTTTCAGCATGTAAATTATGGTGGTGTAGTGGTTACCTCACACAAGAAGGTCCTGGGTTCACTTGCTTTTTTGTGTGGAGTGTACAAGTTCTCCCCATGTTCCTCCGGGTTCTCCGGTTTCCTCCCACCATCCAATGGCTTGTGGTTTAGGATGACTGGGCCGTAGGTGTGAGTGTGTGTGTGTGTGTTGCCCTGTTATGAGTTGGCTTGCTGTCCTTTGGGCCTGTAGTCGGCTGGGATTGGCTCCAGCTTCCCCTTGTGTTAAAAGTTCTAAACAACGTAGTTCCTAGAAATTACTTTCAGTGAATTCCTGGAAGAAAATGCAGACGCTTTATTTTTTCTGTATTGCCCACCTTACACACTTTTACCTCAATATGGACAAAGTGAGCTTTACTGTCATTCGTCTGCCTTGTTCTCCATCCAAGTATTGTGCAAAACTAATTGCCCCCCGCCCCCATTTACTATTTTCCCACTGGTGAGCTTCCTAAGCGCGATGAGAACCTCTCGCAGTGAAGCAGGGCTAAGGGCACAGTGTTGAGTGTCATTAAGAAGGTTGTTTCCCACACCACGTGTGTATGCGTACATTCCCTGTGTCGGAGCCTGTGCCACAGATGGTTTCAATGTAGGCACAGAGGATTTTTTTCTTTCCTCTCTGACAAAACTGCCGCTTTTCCTAGAAACATGTCATCTGGTCCCATCCAGAGTTATATCACCCGCCTTTAGAGAGTGCCTGGCTTTATTTTAAGAAACGGGCCCCATGAGCGATGAGGTATTTATACATTAGAGCACCACCCTCTAATGATTGCCGTTTATATAGAATTTTTTATTTTAAAAAAACAATATTTTTCAGACTTTTCTTTTATTTACCAAGCTTGTTTTGCAATCTGTTATTTTATCTCAAAAGGGTTCGCAAGATGTCTTCCTCCGCTGGAACTGCTTTACATTTGAGTTAGCAGCTCAGTCTAGACGCATCAATGTTGGGTTTCTTTGCGGTTACTAAGCTGCCAGATATCATCACCCTTCTATTGATGATTAAAGCTTGGTGCCTTGTGCTCCAACGTTCCTCTTATCAGCCAGAGTCTCTTGAAAGCGTCACTCAGGCTTGTGAGGATCAAAGTCTCCCCTGGCTTCAGTGGAGGTCTGCTCCTGATCACTTTCAGTCGACCGTCTTCACCCTCACACTCAAACGGGGTTCAGCAGAATTTGTAAAAGCACTGGGGTGAATAAAACATACTAAATGGTTATGATTCAGCATCAATTAGGACAAGAAATATCTATAAATCTATATACAGTGGGGCAAAAAAGTATTTGGCAGCCACCGATTCTGCAAGTTGTCCCACTTAAAAAGATGAAAGTCTGTAATGTTCATCATGCGTTCACTTCAACTGTGAGAGAAAGAAGGTAAAAAAAATCAGGAAATCAAATTGTATGATTTTTAAAGAATTTATTTGTATAATGGTGCAGAAAATAAGCAAACGAGCAATAATTCTGCCCCTCACAGACCTGTAACTTCTTCTTTAAGAAGCTCTTATATCCTCCACTCGTTACCTGTATTAATGGCACCTGTTTGAACTCATTATCTGTATAAAAGACACCTGTCCACACCTTCAGACTCCAACCTCCACCATGGCCAAGACCAGAGAGCTGTCTAACGACACCAGGGACAAGATTGTTCACCTGCACAAGACTGGGAAGATTCGATCTACAATAGGCAGCAGCTTGGTGAGAAGAGATCAACTGTTGGAGCAATTATTAGAAAATAGAAGATCACTGACAATCTCCCTCGACCTGGGGCTCCATGCAAGATCTCACCTCGTGGGTAAAAATGATCTTGAGAACAGTGAAGAAACAGGCCAGAACTACACAGGGGGAACTGGTCCATGACTGAAGGCTATGACCATAGTAACCAAGATTACTATTAGTAACACACTACACACTTGGTCCCCCTAAGTCAACACATGTCCAGGCCCGGCCAAAGTTTGCCAGAGACCATCTGGATGTCATGTGGTCAGCCATAGCCTAATGGGGCAGCCATAGCCTAATGGTTAGAGAGGTGGGTTTGTGACCGAAAGGTCCCAGGTTCGATTCTCGGAACCAGGCAGCAGGCTGAAGTGCCCTTGAGTAAGGCACCTAACCCCCAACCGCTTACTATGTACGTCGCTCTGGATAAGAGCATCTGCCAAATGCTGTAAATGTGGTCAGATGAGACCAAAATGGAACTCTTGAGTATAAATGCCACTTGCCGTGTTTGGAGGGGGAAGAATGCGGAGTTGCATCCCAAGAACATCATACCCACTGTGAAGCATGGGGGTGGAAACATTATGCTTCAGGGCTGCTTTTCTACAAAGGGGACAGGACGACTGATCCGTATTAAGGATGAATGGGGCCATGTATTTTGGGATGATTTTGGGCAAAAACCTCCTTCAATCAGTGAGAGCATTGAAGATGAAACGTGGCCGAATCTTCCAGCATGAGAATGATCCCAAACACACCAGCCGGGTATACATACTGAAAAAATAACCTAATTCTCTGGCATTTTTCAAACCTTAATTCGACCGGAACAGCCGCTGCTAAGCGATTATAATGATACTCTCTTACGTAAAAAAATCACGCTTATATCCTCCCTTTATCAAACAACTGTTAAAATAAAATTAAAATAAAATAAAAGATTCTCAAAGATGCACAGTCACAGGTCACAATGCGCATGGTACAAGAGGAACCATGTCACAGTCTATTGAATATTAAATTCAGAACTTATCATGGACAAAACTTCTATTTTTGTGAACATTTTAAATTAAACTAGGCTATTTACATACAAACATGAAGATATAACTGGAACACTGGAGGCTTCAGTGCTGTCCTCCTTTGATCAATGGTTCTTCCAGCAGCTGAAGTTGCGTTCGCTGCTACTTCTGCTGGAACGGCAATAATGCCGCGGGCAAGGACATTTCGTTACGGGGAAGAGAGATTTTTTGTTCTGACATGAACATACCTGAATCGAACCCGAGTAATATTTCGAAATATTTGTCCGAACATAGAGAAGACCCTCGTTCTCCATGTTGATTGGCTGCAGCTGTGACTCCATTCAGCAGCTGCTACCGTTCATGTGTTGGAGGCTGATTGAACACTGTCTAGAGAAAGTCTGGTGTACGTTGCCAGAGCTCAGGCTTCGGCTGCTGAACGTGAGTAATATTTCGAAATATTTGTCCGAACACGGCCCGACCCATCGCGTCTCCTCGGGTTCCGTCCGACTTGGGTTGGGTAGCCCACACTCTGCCACTCTCATAATAAAACATAATTAAATTAAAATGTGGTGAAATTTCATGGTGCACTGAATGTAATGGAATCTTTATGAGGTTTACCCTCTTCAGCCAGTCAGCAGCCTAAAGGCTTGGGACTGTAATGGAGCCAGTAGAGGTGCCCTATTGAAAACAATGGCTGACTTCAGGCCTGTGCTTTGTTGCCTGGAGGAGCCAAAGAATCTGTGCCATGCTGAACACAGGGCATTCTTTAAGCACTAGCTTTGGGTGGAGGGTGTCTGTGCCAGACAATATGGCTCCCTGGTGGGACAGGCTCAGAGATATTGCCAGTGGGAGGTTCTGGCGCTAGAGCCTGGGCTTGGTGCCTTCACTTGTAAACCATATTTCCTGGTGGAGGAATTCCTGAGAGGTTTAAAAGTGAAGGGAACAATGGTGGACATAATGGCTGAATAGATCCAGACTTCAGCTTGATATTTGCTACTAGGCTAGGTGAGTTTCACTGAGTGCTGTGTAAATTGTTTTGACATTTTTTTGGTCAAACATATCAAACATAATCCTAGATTTAAGACTTTAGGACTTCAAACAATATTTAAAAAAATATTGTGATTAATCGTATGGTTTTATATACTTAATCATGATTAATCTAACATTGCTTTTATTTTTTAAAATATGCCAGATAAAGATTAGTTGAAATGTCAGGTGTAAACTGAGGATACATACTGTTTTATACTAAATGAACTGATGATGTTAAGAACACCCGGGACAGGAGGAAACTGTAAGGGAGTTTAAGGCTGTGAGGCCTAGCGATGTCCAACTCCACCCTCGCTGTGAGCGCTACACCCTTAGCTACTTTCACCCTCTCCACTTCATAGAGCTACTGAATCCTGGAGAACACAGAGGATCTGGAGAGGAACTCATTGGGTCACTGGAAGTGAATGATGTGGTGAAGTTAAGTTGTGTTAAGAACTGCTGTCAATATGCTTGAGAGTGGAGAAAGATGGAGCAAAGCAAATGTATTATACACATCTATACAATTAGAAAATCAATGCACAGTCAAGCCCAATTAGCTCGCCCTTATTGGTCCAAGCCCTAAACTTGGCGAGACGTGAGGTTGACAAGCTCTCATAACGGATTAGTGACGTTTCTTTGGAATAAAATTTTTTTGTTTTTTTGTTTCTTTGTCAGATTTTTACAATAAAATAATCCTTTAAATGTAAAAATTATAATAGTCAAGTCAAGTCAATTTTATTTATACAGCACTTTTTACAACTGACGTCACAAAGCAGCTTTACAGAGTTTATAGAATAATAAAGCTCAAAGAAAAAGATTTATAATGTAAGAATTATATGTTAATGTTGTGTGCAATTCCTAACATGCAGCGTCTTTCTCAAGATGGAAATTTCCTTTTTTTGTTCGCCAGTCAGAGAATGCAACTTTTGCAACAAATTTACCAGACATTTACTAAGGTCTAATTCACAAACTAATTCGCAAATTTAGAATCGATGCTACAAAAACAAAAAAGGCTTCATGCGTGTGTCTTGATGCTGCTTTCCACCAGGATTTTTTATTATTAATTTATTTTTAAAGTTTATTATCTCAGTGTTTGTCTTTGTCATCTACTGGATTAACTTTTCTCTGTTTGGACTATTTTGACATATTCTGTTCATTTTGGACTGGATTACACTCTTCTGAGCTAGCTAGTTTAGCTCTGGCTAGCTCGTTTATGCTCAGTAGCGGTAGCTCCATGACACTTACTCAGGCTGCTTACAGACACTGAAGGACACTTTTCTGGATGCTATGGACACTTTCTTGTCCAGGATCTTCACTCACCTGACCTGGGTTGCTGGTCTCCTCCCTGCTCTCAACATGGAATGAGTCTCCCCAATCTCTCTCCTGCTGTATGGGGTTTGACTGTATGTTGGCCTATATGGTGACCTAGTGGTTAGGACCTTTTCCTTGCAACTAGAAGGTTGCAGGTTTAACTCCTGACTCGGGTGCCACTGAGGAACCCTTGAGCAAGGAATTATCTCAACTTCACTGCTCCCCGGGCACCATTGGTAGCTGCCCAATGCTCCATGTTTGCACTTGTGATGGGTTAAATGCAGAGAACACATTTCGTTGTGGTGCACTGTGTGTGATGGTGTGTTCACAACGACAAATAGTCACTTTCATATTGTAGTAGTTAGCTGCTGCAAATAACTGGAATTGTGTGAAATTGGCATTGGCCCTTTTAACTCCTCACATGCAATTATTTAATAAAAAAAAGACACATTTTCAATCACACACTTTTTATAGGGGATGTTTACTAAAGAAATGGACTGGTGTGGAATTTGTATTTATATTTATGTGCAAATCTGCTGATGCCAGCACTGTATTCCAGCATCGTCTGTACATTCCACTCTCCCCGAGAACAATACATGCATAAAAATATTGCACAAAACTAAACATCTGTTCATTGTTTGGATACTGAATTTTCAAGCCAATATCCATTGATACTGATATCATTGTACATTTCTAGTTCCCAGGTTTTCAGGATTTATATTTCATTTCTATACAGTTTAAGTTACTGTGTTCTCTCTGTTGTTCTATATTTTAGTTTTAACTAACCCCTCCTAAGGGACTTGGACTCTTTGTAGAGGCTTTAGAACCATGTTATTAGGACGGGTGCATTTTCTTTGAGAAAGTATGCTCATCTGATCGCTTTGTTTTAAGTGCATGCACATCCCTGCAACTCTGTTCCCAATTAGCTTCCAAACCGGCTAATAAATTATCAGGCTGAGAGGGAAAAAAAACAAACAAAAAAGGAAAATAGGCCAAACAAATAATTCAAATGATTATGCACCTGTAATGGGCTATAAATATAAATAAATAAGTAAATATGTGTTATAAAATATAAAATAAAGAAATAATAATACCAATAATATATATTATAAAATAAAATAAAAAAATAAAAAAATAAATGTTATTAAACTAATGTTGAAATAAATAAATCAATCAATATATTAAAACATTTTATTGGGTCTTTTCCTTCTTTTTTTGATTAGGTAAAACCACCTGACCTTAACAAAAACCAAACCTTTTCTTTCTACAGCTCTTCATTATCTTGTGTTTAAGTTCAAACAGGACATACATGGTTCTGTGTTGGGAATAAACTTATGTTATGCACAAAAAGAGAACATTCTTTGTACAAGTTTCATTAAACCTATTTTAATAGTCTACTATAGACATGTTGTACATTTACATTTTTGAACTAATATAAATTAAATGCAACTAAAAGTTAATGCAATAGATTACTTTAACTCTAACTCTTACCCTAAATCTAATAATTATATTATTTTATTGTCAAAAATTAGGCGCATTAAAGCATCTTGCTGTTTTTCAGCTCCTCCCCTATTCACAGACAGCTGAAGGCTGATAATCTTTGCAATGAAGGTTTGTGCTACTGATTTTTCTGGGATGTTGTTGGTCATGATGAATGCATATTATTTACTATATATTATATTATTATATATTATATACAGTCTTACTACATATTTAGTATTTAGTAACACCTCCTCTGGCAGACATCACAGCTTGCTTTTTAGAGCTAAAAGTCTTTCAATTTTTATACTTGGGATTTTCTCCCATTCTGCAATCTGCAAGCCGACAACGCTAGGCTATCTTCTTGTAGCTTCTCCTGCATTGTGGGCATCAATTTTTTTTTAATTTTCAGAGTCTTACACAGCTGCTTAGAGGAACCCATGGTTGTTGAGTGTCCACAAGTGTGTGCACAAGGTTTGAAGAGAAATTGGCACCAGCTGACATTTACTAATGACATTTACTAATGAAAGCTGTTGTCATGCATCAGATCTAATGAGCTGATTAAGGTCTGAAACCTTGTAAAATGAATCTGAGACTTTGGAACTCTTAGGGTGCACAAACTTTTGCACAGTGCCATAGTGTTTTTATTTTTATTTTTTGTTCAATTTATGGCATAAAACGTAACTATGCATCGATGTTTGCTGAAAATATTGTGTACTTTTTCCATGTGCTAGAGAAACTGTTAACATCTGTTATTTATCAAGGGGTGCCCAAACCTTTTCTTGACATTCATTTCAGAAATTGAAATCCATATATTATATTTATTATTATTTATATATTATATATATATTTATATATGTCAAACCTTTATTTCTTGGAATTTCAAATAATGGCTTACAGATAAGAAAACCCAAAATTCACTGTCTCAATAAAATTATCACATTATCAATACAATTATCAATAAAAAATATCACATAAGTTCAATAAAAAGGATATTTTAAACAGAAATGTCAGGCTTCTGAAAAGTATGTTAATTCCTATGCACTCAGTACTTGTTGTTCCTCCTTTTGAATGAATTACTGCATCAATGTGACGTTGCATGGAGGAGATCAGACTGTGGCTCTGCTGAGGTGAGATGGAGATCAGACTGTGGTTCTGCTGAGGTGTGATGGAGGAGATCAGACTGTGGTTCTGCTGAGGTGTGATGGAGGAGATCAGACTGTG
>JBBIGC010000001.1:76090-88004 GCA_037576955.1 Lepidarchus adonis
ACTCTACTGTAGCCCCTCAGAAATAATAATTCTGTCAGAAATCTGACAAAACTCTACTGTAGCCCCTCAGAAATCTGGCAAAACTCTACTGTAGCCCCTCAGAAATAATAATTCTGTCAAAAATCTGACAAAACTCTACTGTAGCCCCTCAGAAATAATAATTCTATCAGAAATCTGACAAAACTCTACTGTAGCTCTTCAAAATTCACTCTGGCCTTGAATGTAGGCCCTCAAAAGTCTAACAAAACTCAGCTGTAGCTCCTCAAATTTCAATGCAAACACAACGGTACCTCTTCAGCAGTCTGACCTTGACTGTAGGCCCTCAAAACTTGGCACAAATTGCCCTTTATAATTCTGTGTGAGCTTGACTGTAGCCCCTTAAATTTCTGCCAGAATATGACTCTTATTCTGTATGAACAAACCCATTCATTCATGTGAATCTTTTGTGAGATTGGGTTTATCAGCACTGTCTGAGCACACTAGTTCAACATTACATAATCAGTGTATAATCAGTAAGTTTTGAAATTACATTAATCAATATTCATTTATATTATTCTTTTTTTAAAAGTTACAGTTATTCAGAAAAGAAATATCTTCAATGTGCTGCTTTTCCTAAAGCTTCTAGTGATAACACTGTTCTGGTTCAGAGATAGTGTTATGGTTTAGTTTGCACTTGTTCGTGTGCTCCAGTTTGCTGAGGCATTCCTACTTCGGTCATGTCTGCGATTAATGTGACAGTTGAAAGACTTAAAATGATTTATTTGAGACAGATGCAGGCAATGTGTGAGAAAGTCGCTTTAGGATTCTATACTCGCCAAATGAGCTGCTTCATAGAACAGATGAGGAGAGATTTATCATTTATAATAATATAAAATTATATTTTTGCATTTTTAATTGTGTAAATGTATATAAAATACTTTTATTTTGGTGCATACTTGCCTTTGTGGTCTATGCACAGGTAAACATGGATAGGCAGCAGCAACACATGTCTTGAGGTATTAACTGATGATTAATATATGTAATATATAATATGTGATAATTATCATAATAATTTAGGTTAACAATTTAAATGTCTTTTCTTGTTTGCTTTTTGCATTAAAATAGTACAAGACTAAAGAGTTAGTATTAGCTGACTGATTATCAAACGTGGTTGTGTGCACGTTATCAGGCCAAATCACCAGGGTATGTAAACTTTCGATCAGGGTCATTTAGGTCATAGTTTGTGTCAAAAAGAGTAAACACAGTTGATTGATAATAAATGGTTTTGGCAACTGTATATATATATATATGTATGTATGTATGTATGTATGTATGTATGTGTGTATATATATATATATAGTTTTGTTTATATTATATTAGATAGGGTTTTATATTCTTTATATTTCTTTAGAAGTTTAAAATATTTTTAATGTCTTAAATTGCTTCTTGTTTTGTAATCTGAGGTCACGGGCGGTCGCCAAAGCATTTCACTACACATCACACTGTGTATGATTGTGTATGTGACAAATAAAATTTGAATTTGAAAATTTGAATTTGAATTTGAATTTGAATTTAATTATTTTATTTTTTTATTTTTTTATTATTAATTAATTAATTTGAACAAAAATGTCAATTTTTAGCTTCAGCTGTAATAAAGTAATAATCATATAATTATAGAAAGTTATAATATATTTATATGCAATTCTATAATTATAACTTTCTATTATTATATGATTATTACTTTATTACAGCTGAAGCTGAAAATTGACATCTTTGTTAAAATTCATTAATTAATAAAAAAAATTAAAAAATAAAATAAAAATAAAAAAATATATATATATACACACACACATACATATATACATATATAGCAGCTGAACCTGCTCAAAATCTTCCTGATACGATTCTGGCAGAGAAGACAATGTCCCCTACTAGGTTTACCCTCTGACTGCACAGCGTGTCATGGCATTTACTTCCCAATGTAGTAAGGGCACCTAATCCCCAACTGCACACCCTGTATGTTGCTCTGGATAAGAGCACCTGCCAAATCAGAGCATCTGCCAAATGCCATAAATGTATAATTTATAAACAGATGAAGCTCCAGGTCCTGGTTCTGTGGCCTCACATTGATGATAAATCTGTTGTTCTCACAACTTCTGGATTTGTCATGTTTTTGTCGACAGAACAAATAGAAACGATCAGAGGAAATGGGAAATAATGTGGTTACGTTAGGACAGTAAAGTAGTAGCTCCTGAATTGTAAGGGTTAATCCCATGTGTGGAGAAGAAGAACAAAGAGAGCAGGAGACGGTTCTGTTATGCTCAGCACTTTCGGCAGCTCTTTGAGCCGAGTTCTATTTTTATCTCTGATTCATAAAAAAGAAGTAAAACCAGAAGAAAGAAACGATATAAATTCTTCTGGCAAGGCGAGCAGGGAGTAGGCACTCTGTTCACAGCCATGTGGTGTCCGTCCAACTCGCAACATGTGCTATCAGCACTGTGTGTTATCTTTTGCATGTGATGGACGCTTTTCAATGTAAGCATCCAAAAACAACGTCCAGCGGGGAAACAATGTTCTGCGGGGAACGCACGGCTCCTGATAAAGACAGTTAAGGGCTTGGCCCAGGCCCAGTCCAAGCTTGGTCAAGTCAGGGATTGTGGATTCAGACTCAATCCCCATTGCATCGAAGAATAACGTGTCGTTCCATCACTGAGCCAAATCCAACTTCAAGATAGTCTTCATTCTTTCCATCCTCTCCTTGCTCAGGGCTCGAACATCACAGACGGCTGCACAGAGATGCTGATGCAGGGCGTGCTGCTGAAGATCTCTGCTGGAAACATCCAGGAACGCGTCTTCTTCCTCTTCGACAACCTGCTGGTTTACTGCAAGAAGAAGAACAGGTGAGCAGTTCCAGGATGGTCTTATCATGGAGGATCATGTTATTATGCTTTGGCAGGGTGGTTGTTCCACGTTGCTTTGCGGGCCCCATACAGACCGTGCCTCCTAACACTGGAGCTCAATGAACAGTTCCCATCACCCCATTTACACACCAGCTCCGGTCCTGGGCGGCCAGTGTCCAGCACAGGTTGGTAGTTCTCCTCCTGTTGGTAGTAGATCACCAAACTGTGGAAGACACCAGCCTTCCAGGACAACCCCTGCTTTACATTCTTAAAAATAAAGCTGCCGGAAGGAGAAGGAACCGTAGAAGAACCACTTTCGGTTCTTTAAAGAATTTAAAACTGAAAGGTTTTCTTCTGTTCTTGTGTTGTGAGTTGAGTTGGAAATGTCTTGCATTATTATTATTATTATTATTATTATTATTAATATTCTTAGTCATCCGAGCAAGGAACCATTGAGATGTTTATTTGTAATATTTATTTATTATTATTTATAATTGTTGTGTTGCAGGCGTCTGAAGAACAGCAAGGCGGCCACAGAGGGCCCTCGCTATCAGTTCCGGGGCCGAATCAACACTGAGGTGATGGAGGTGGAGAACGTAGATGATGGTACAGGTAAGTGTGTGGGGGGTTGTGAATATTAACATTGTTTTATAGTAGACAGGCTCCCATTAACCTGCTTATTGTGCAATTAGAAACTGAGAACTCAAATTCAGTAATGGATTAAGTTAATTTGGAAAGTTTGGTGGTGTTAAAAAAATGACATTCAGAAAAAATTTAGACTGAATTTTTTTTTGAATGTTTGGCACATGACACGAATCACTTGTCATTCAAAAACATATTTAATGTAGCTGATGAGGAGAATTAAATATTTCTACAGTTGCTTCAAGAATATGAAAGCACAATTTTTTTACAGAAGTAGATCTCATGGAGAGAAGATTGGACAGCCCCCCAGCGTTAACTTTCAGAAAACTGAGAAGAGCTGCGGGCAAAACTGTAATACAGTAAAATTCAGCTTTTTATAAGCCACCGTGCCAAAATCAATAAGATCTCGCAGATCAGAGCCATGTTGAGCTGAGATGAGACGACTATGGTGAGATGGGGAAACCCAACTTCAGTGGCATAACACCACTCAATAGAAACTTTTTTTTTTTGTTGCAAAAATTACTTCTATTCAGCAATTAAAATCCTGCCTACTGTCAATGTCAAAAAAGTGGGCGGTGCCATGGTTAACACTGTCCCCTTACAGCAAGAAGGTCCCGGGTTCAACCTCTGGGTTCTGAGCCACAGGCGTTTTTCTGTGTTTGTGTGGGTTTCCTCCGGGTTCTCCGGGTTCCTCCCACTGTCCTTGTGGCTGTGAGTGTGTGTGAATGGTTGTCTGTCTCTGTGTTGTGTCCTGCGATGGGTCAGTCCAAGGTGAACCCTGCCTTGTGCCCACAGTCAGTTGGGATCGGCTCCAGCTTCCCTGTGGACGAATGAATTCATGCATAAAGACTGTGAGTGTTCTGTGGGTATTAAGCGAATCACTGTCCATTGCAGGGCTTTTTGTAATGGACTTCAGTTTGTATTTGGACAACAGCAGCAAAGACTCGATGACATTAAAGTGGACACGTTTGCCGCCACTATTTCTCTGTCCTTGTGACGTCACATAAGTCACGGATGACACAACGGGATCTGTGCACATTAATCAAGGCCGCGGCTGCCATGTGCAGTAACTAAACCCATCTGCTGAGCTAATGGCTTATGATGCTGCTTCTTCTCCCACATGAATTTCAGACGAAAGGGCGAAAAATGATGTTTTTGTGCTCTCTGCCACGCTTTGGCAGCCTACAGCACTCATTTCTGGATGGGCTCCTGCGCTAGCTGGGTGGGGTGGCGTCAGAGCGCTTCAGCAGCGAAAGGTTAGAAAAATGCCATTTTCAGGGCCAGATGACAGGGCCTCGGAGTTCAGCCACTTTTCTGAGTGTATCTTGGCTGAGGAAGAGTGCTGATTAACAGCTATATTTGCAATCACTTGGTCCCGATGGACTTAATATCAGGCTTTTAAAGAGATGGATGGATGCGTGTTCGACTGCAGAGGAAAACAGTGGATCGTGGGTGTTCTACTCCAGACCCTCCATGTCACAGGTGGAAGTGTAGAGCCACATTATTACTGGGGTTTAACTCACGTATAATGAACGTGATTGGGTTGATGGAGACGTCCTATACGCTGCTATAAAAAGCCTCTCGAAGCCAGAGAATTATGTGGTCTCCTTTTACACAGAATGTCAAAAGAAAGGTCTACATTACAGTTCGAATGGAATTACTGCAAGATTATAGCTAGGGATGAAAAATTCTACTTTACACACAGTTGTATATGAATATATTTTCAGTGGTGGGTTCTAGTCCTGGAGGGTCTGTGTTCAGCACAGTTTAGTAGTTCACCTCCTCATACACACACAACATGGAAATGAACAGGTGAACTCAACCACATGTGTCTGAGCACGGAAATCACCAAACTGTACTGGACACTCACCTTCCAGGACTAGAGTTGGTTTGGTAGAAATATAATGTTCAACATTTACGTTTTATCAAAAAGCTGAAACGCAATCACAAAATAGGCATGAGGATACAGAGGCGAACTTCCAGGACAAGGAACAATAGAGATTAGACCAATAATGCGACAGAGATCCGACCTGCATTTTGGCCTGCATTAACTTAGGAAAAAGTAATCCCTACTTTAGCCAAATTCACAACCAAAAGCAATAAAAAACAAATATTTCCCAGAAAAGTCAATCCTGGAAAAAAAAAAAAAAAAAAAAAAAAAAAAAAAGTCAATCCTGAGCGAGATCTTTCGCCACCTGTCACCATCTTTACATTTGTATCACCATCTTTAATATTGACGTGTCTTTTGGAGAGGTGAAAATAATTAATAATAATAATAATAATAATAATAATAATAATACAATTTATTTGAAAAAAGCGCCTGAACACTCAAGGACACTGTACACAGCAAAAAAATAAAAGAACAACAATAATAATAATAAATTAATTCATTAAAAAAATAAAAAATAAAAAATGATCACACTTTCTTTCAGACCAGTTTTATTTTATTATACTTATCAGCCATAACATTAAGACAAGCTAAATACTGAGTAGGTCCCCCTCATGCTGCTTTAACACTGACTGCGGTGCACAGTGTGTTCAGACCCTTTTCTATCAGAGCCAGATAAAACACAAGCTACTCTTTAAAATCAGACCAGCCTTCACTCCCCAAGTGTATCAGTAAGCCTTGGGGGCTCGTGACCCTGTCACTGATTCACCAGTTGGATCACTTTTGGTTGGTAATCACAGATCTGGAGCACTTGGAGATCATCACAATAAGGCCAGTGTCAAAGCAGTTCAGATCCTGACACTCTTGCTTCCAGTACATTAGCTCCGAGAACTTCCTGTCTGATGCATAACCCAAATAAATGCCATTGTCATACAAATAACTAGATAGTCGATGATATTTAACTGTCAGTTGCTGATCCACTGGTGGAATGGCCGCTAGGAAGTGTTCAGAGTGAATGAAAAGGTTCATGTTGCTAATGCTCAGATATTTACCCCTTAAATTCGCAGAGTAATAACTCCCATCATCCCATGTTTTAAGGGCTTCAAAAATGAAGGCTTTGCAGATACTTAACACAACATCTCAAAAAGCAACCGATAGCTCTTGCAAAACCGCGCAGTCTCTTTAAAGTTCTAAGCTAAAGAGATTTGAAGGCTTTGTTTTATATCGTTTCATGTTTTTCCCGCAGATGTAATCACTTTATTGCGTGATCTTTTGTGAGCGGTGGAGTTGCTCTGGGCTGCTGTTTCATGTCAGTTCCCCATCACGCCGTAATTAGGGCAATCAATGAGGCCCCCGCTCGCACATTTTTCCATTGTTTTTGACCGGGCACTTTGTTTATTGCTCATTTCATGTTGGAATGTTTTCATTTGCGCTTATGTTTAGTTCTCAGGCTAAATCTTCATCCGTATGATCAATAACATCCGTTTCCATGTCAGGGCGGCCTCACCAGACTAGAATTCGAATGACTGCCTTAAAGTGATAGCTGAGTAAAGATTGTAATTCAATTTCCTTCTTAACTGTAAAGTCAAGTATTGAGCTAATCAGAGCCAGTAACGAGTGACCCAAGGGCAACAGACACTTTCTTCTGGATCAATCCCTGTAGACGTTCTTCTGGATCAATCCCTGTACACTTTCACCTGGATCAATCCCTGTACACTTTCTTCTAGATCAATCCCTGTACACTTTCTTCTGGACCAATCCCTGTAGACTTTCTTCTGGATCAATCCCTGTGCACTTTCACCTGGATCAATCCCTGTACACTTTCTTCTGGACCAATCCCTGTAGACTTTCTTCTGGATCAATCCCTGTACACTTTCACCTGGATCAATCCCTGTACACTTTCTTCTAGATCAATCCCTGTAGACTTTCTTCTGGATCAATCCCTGTACACTTTAACCTGGATCAATCCCTGTACACTTTCTTCTGGACCAATCCCTGTAGACTTTCTTCTAGATCAATCCCTGTACACTTTCTTCTGGACCAATCCTTGAAGACTTTCTGCTGGATCAATCCCTGTACACTTTCACCTGGATCAATCACTGTACACTTTCACCTGGATCAATCCCTGTACACTTTCTTCTGGATCAATCCCTGTACAGTCTCACCTGGATCAATCCCTGTACGCTTTCTTCTGGACCAATCCCTGTACACTTTCTTCTGGATCAATCCCTGTACAATTTCCCCTGGATCAATCACTGTACACTTTCTTCTGGACCAATCCATGTAGACTTTCACCTGGATCAATCCCTGTACACTTTCACCTGGATCAATCACTGTACACTTTCACCTGGATCAATCCCTGTAGACTTTCTTCTAAATCAATCCTTGTACACTTTCTTCTGGATCAATCCCTGTGCACGTTCACATGGATCAATCACTGTACACTTTCACCTGGATCAATCCCTGTATACTTTCTTCTAAATCAATCCCTGTACAGTCTCACCTGGATCAATCCCTGTACACTTTCACCTGGATCAATCCCTGTACACTTTCACTTGGATCAATCACTGTACACTTTCACCTGGATCAATCCCTGTACACTTTCCTCTGGATCAATCCCTGTACAGTCTCACCTGGATCAATCCCTGTACAGTGTCACCTGGATCAATCCCTGTACACTTTCTTCTGGATCAATCCCTGTACACTTTCACCTGGATCAATCACTGTACACTTTCACCTGGATCAATCCCTGTACAGTATCACCTGGATCAATCCCTGTACACTTTCTTCTGGATCAATCCCTGTACACTTTCTTCTGGATCAATCCCTTTACAGTCTCACCTGGATCAATCCCTGTACACTTTCATCTGGATCAATCCCTGTACAGTCTCACCTGGATCAATCCCTGTACACTTTCTTCTGGATCAATCACTGTACACTTTCATCTGGACCAATCACTGTACACTGTCATCTAGATCAATGCCTGTACACTTTCTTCTGGACCAATCCCTGTACACTTTCTTCTGGACCAATCCCTGTACACCTTTGTCTGGATCAATTCATTTTACTATTTTATTATTACTATTTAATTAACACTTTACTGGACATATGTCAGTGTGTTGGCTTTTGTGACATCACAAAATATTAAATGAGATGTTTTGCAGCTAAGTTGTCATATCCAGGTCTTATGGGCTGGGCAGTGAACGATACATTTTCAAACAGTGTTTTTATAATACCACACACTTTTATTTAGATATGTTTTTCCATGATTTGGGCCCTTTAAGGTTATTGAGACTTTTCTTTGTTATTTTTTCACTTCTCAGCGGATTACCACAGCAGCGGCAACATCGTCAACAACGGCTGGAAGATCCACAACACTGCAAAGAACAAGTGGTTCGTGTGCATGGCCAAGACGCCCGAGGAGAAGCAGGAGTGGCTAGAAGCCATTCTGAAGGAGCGTGAGAGGAGGAAAAGTGAGTTGAAAGAAAAGGAGCTGATGGCAGGTGGTGAGGCATTACACAGTTTACACTGCGCCTCATTAAGCGTGTCAGAAGTGTTTAGCGTAAAGCTGAAGTGCTGGTGATAATTAGCCTGCAGGGTGTGAAGCTCACTTCGGCCTGTGGAGTGATTAATCTTGACCATTTATCACCAGCAGTAATATAAGCATGCTGTAATTTAATAAGAATTATTTCTCTTTTCAGGCTCGTTGAAACTGATTAATATAATGTTATGGGTTCATTCTGCTTTTGCAATGCAATTTTTGCAATTTGACCATTTAAAGAAGCAGCGAAAAATCAAAAGTACAGGCTGTGAGTGGTCCCACTATTTCAGGGGTATTAAACTCAAATTTAAAAAAAATTTAAACCTTGAACAAAGTCGCGGGCCAACATTGATATTTGATATCTTTATGCAGATATAACAATGAACCTTTTTTATATAAACTAAAACAATTATTTGCTTAAATAGTGAATAAGGAACAAGCAAACTATGCAATATATAACTTAATATTGCACACATGCAAAATTTTATTTCGAATAAAAAATACATTTCAATGGCATTAATTTCTTAAATAAAATGGATATTAAAATTGTATGCCTCTTTTTTACTTGCAGTTTTCTGATTTATATTTCAACCGTTACATTCCACAGGCTAACAATCCGTTTAAAAATAAAATAGCAAGCATAAATCAATAAATTAATAATAATATCCTTCATTGACAGTGCCACCATTAAAGCTCATGCCTTGGAGTAGCAAGAAAACGTGCAGAAAGAAAATGTTAATTAAACCTCAGTTTGCTACACACTGATCTACTCTGAGACCTGGCGTCTCTTCTTGGACGCTAGTTTATACATGTTTCAGATATTCTGCCTCCCACCTGTTCAGAAACTTCCTGTTTGCTGCTTTTCTTTTCACCATTTTTAGGAGAGTAGCACAGTGCTAGTATTAGCATAAGGTCACTATGACAACTGTCAACAGAGGTGAGGCTGTTCTGATCGATGTGCAGAGCATTCTGGGGGTTGTAGTTATTGTGTCGTGCTGCAATCCGCAGTAGTATTAGCGATACATGCGCTGTAAAATACCGACGGGCCAACTCTAGTAGTCATGTGATATTGTCTCGCGGCCCAAATAATATTACACTCCGACACCTATGCATTTAAAGAGCATTAACAATACACAAGGTTTATTATATATATATATATATATATATATATATATGCTGTTTATATGCTGTAGCGTTCTCCAGTATTCTTCATATTCATTTGTGTTTGTCTTCTCTATCATTCGTAAAATTCAGTATTATTTTCAACATTACGCCTTTGTTTACTTCCCACCCACCAGCAAAATGTTACAAAGGTATTACTCACAACAGACATTAGTTGGAATAAGCCTTTATGAATGTTTATGCAGATTTGCCTCTTTTAAAGCGGTGCTTCATACAGTATATGTACAGAGTGTAATAGAGAGTGTAGTAATGAAGCTGTATTAACGCTCTATCCCCTCCCCCTCTCTCCTGAAGCTCTGCGGTTGGGGATGGAGCAGGACACCTGGGTGATGATCTCAGAGAAAGGAGAGAAGCTCTATAACCTCATGAGTAACCAGGGCCACCTCATTAAAGACAGAAAGCGCAAACTGACCACCTTCCCCAAGTGCTTCCTGGGCAGGTAGGTGTTAATGGGAATGAGTATCTGTAGCATTTCAATGTATATTGCTTAGCAACTGCATGGGTATGATTAAATGAGCATGTTCACACAGGTTTGGTTTGATTAAATAATGTGAGATCCAGAATGAAATAGAAGTATAAAGGCCACACAGATCAAGGATGTTTGAACAGAATGAACCATTGCTGCTTATCCCTGATTCTGTCTGATGCAGTTTTGATAATGATCTCTGAATGGAGTGGTGCAGTGTTTAGCAATGTCACTTCACAGCAAGAAGGTCCTGGGCTCTATCCCTGGGTTGGTCAAGGGTCTCTCTCTCCCTGTGTTTGCGTGGGTTTCCTTCAGGTTCTCCTTGTTTCTTCCCACTCTCTAAAGGCTTGGTTTAGTTGACTGGCTGCCCTACATCGTCCATAGTTGTGACTGTGTGTGAATTAAAACTGATATGTATGAAGGTGAAAACAGCTGGAAAACAGGTGAAAAACTAAAACACAGCGAGTTAGCAGTAGCTAGTTAGCGAGAGAAGTCAGGATCTGCTCTATGAACCTTGGTGCCATTTAGCGAATCAGCCCATATTTCCTCCAGTTTTGAGTGGGATCATTGTGATTAACGATGCATCAATAATGGAGGTTGTTTCACAATGTAAAACATAATTATTAGACTTATTAGACTCCTGTAAGCAGTTATTTGTATTTGGTTTTACCTAAAAACGAGTATTTTTTCCATCGCTGTGATTTGCTTCCACTCCAAACCAAAGACTAGCACACTCGCTGATGTCATCATCTTTAGTGTTGGAGTAATGAGGTTTCTTTTTTTCTGTTTTTCCTTAACAAATAGATTTTTGTTTGAAATGCTCCAGTTGGTTATGAACCAGAACTGACCTGGTTCCCTGTTGGTGGAAATACAGGTTAATACAGGTGTGCACAGGTAGAACATAACCGAGCCCAAAAGCCCCGACCCCATCCGGCTTGACTGGTTCTGCCTGGACGTGGATTATCAAATTATTAAGCTTAACCACTGAAATGAGTGAAAATGTCCTGCAATAATATGTACACAGTTTTTGTGGAAATGTTGATCATATCTGATGGAGCTAAACGTCCTCTTCCTACTGCTGCACTTATATAAAATATCTGCAGTGACTTTTACACCAACCAGACACACTTCCATAGTCTTCTGTGGCTTTTTTGAGGGGCACATCCATCCATTTCTCTGGAGAGTTTCTGAACCTGGCCTGAAACCCAATTATGTATCGGTTACACTTTATATTGTGTTTCTAATTACTGTGTAGTTACACATTAACAATGCATGTAACTACAGTGTAACTACTAAGGAAGTAGCCATTGTTACAC
>JBBIGC010000001.1:112358-134368 GCA_037576955.1 Lepidarchus adonis
CCGCGTCGTTCATGTTTATACCGATATATCGATACGAATCGGTGAATCTTCCCAAGCCTAATATATATATATATATATATATATATTTATATATATATTACTATTAGTAAAAACTGATATTGATTAGCATAAGTATATAAGTCAAATATAATCTACTGAAATCCATATGTAACAGTGGCTACATCACCAGTAGCTGCATTGTTGTTTTTATTTGTTGACTTTATTTAATTGCAATTATACAGTTATTACTGACACTTCCTTTTTATATTAAAGGAGAATTTGACCAAATGTTGAAAAACTCAATATATTAAGTCATTAACACTCATTCTGAGTAGTTCAGTGTTTTTGGGAAACGTCCTGAGTGGTGACAGGAATCAGACTTAGTTACACACTTCCTGTTATTCCCAGAACTTCCACCAAATATGGAGAGATAAAAGAAAGTTTCCCCTCCTTTCCTTCTTGTGGTTCATGAGTTTGAACTTGTGGCTTTAATTAACCTGGCTTAGCTCCACCCACATTTACATTCCTTCATATGTGGCCACTTCCATTCAACCTAATGAGATACTGTGGTGTTTTTGCCTCTTTTTTATGTTGTGTAATGGAGTAAACAATGTCATGGGAGTAAAATTGTCATTTCCAACTAGTCTAGTTTTGACAACGGAAAAATTTAGAGTTTCAAAGCAGAGATGTTATGTAGTCGCTGTCATGAAGGACCAGTAGAATTATTATGTTTAATACTACTCTCTAACACTTGTCCAAGCTGGAAACATTTCTGAAGCTTTGTGAACTGTGACTATTAGCGAGACCTGTCAAAAAAGCATAAAATGATATAATACTACTATATGTAATCATTTTCTAACAATGTGTATAGTTTTACAGGGACTCCTTCAGTAGAGAGTCCTTGTGTAGAGCTGTCACTCCATTTATAATATAATGTAATAATGTATCTAGAACCTAGAGATGAGTTTTTCTCGTTTAATTAGACCCACCTACTTTAAATAAGAATGTGATTGGTCGTTTCTGTCATTCGGTGTAAGGGGCGCACGCCGTCAGGTCCCCGCAGTGCCTCGCCAGGCCGTCATACCCCTGCAGTTCTCAGTCAGAGAGAGAGACAGGAGGCCATCAGGGCAGGTGATTCCACCACTGTAGTTCCCGCGCTGGCCAGGGGGGGTCAGCGGCGAGGCGCTATCAGCAGTGATTGCCTGCACCTGGGGTCTCCCTATAAATAGACACAGAAATCCAGTGGAAGTCGCTGGTCCATTTGTTCAGTACCACTAGAACATTTCCCAGCCGGTAATTGGTGACCCGAGTCGGTCTGACCTTTAGCCGTTCTTGGTCATTCTCTTTCCGTTTCGAGCACTGACTGCTCTCTTAGTGGCTTCCACTAGTTACTTCTGGCAATCCTAGCACCCAGGTGCCCTGCCTTTGAAATTCCCCTTACTGGCCTCTCAGCCGTTTTCCTTCCTGTGTGAGTCCTCTATCTTGCTTAATCCCTGAGTCCAGCTGACCTTTCAAGGCGAGAGCGTTAGTAGCATGATCAGCCTCGCTCACGCTGCTTTTCTCTCTCTCGCTGGCCTCAACCATCTTCCTGGTCCCCCCTCAGGAGCGGTGTGTTTTTGTGTCTTTTGTTTTGTGTTCCCACCGCTATTCCCTAGTAGCGGTGGGTTATTTACTTTGAGTTTTTTTCCGCCTCTATTCCCGCTCTCTACTGCCGTCTCTCTCTCCGGCAGAGAGAGCCCCTAGTTTGCTCAGCGTGTTAAGGCACGTGCTATGGCTGCGTCAGGGCGGGGTTCAAGTCTCACCTAAGACAAACCCAAAATCACTCCCTGAGTGTGTGTGTGTTTAGGGTAGGAGTTATTTCCTTTCCTTCCTTTATCTGTTTCTTTGTTGTTTTTGGCCGCCTCCCGTTCTTTGTTTATTTCTTTATTTTCTGTCCGCCTCTGCATTTGGAACCAATTCTAAGTTCCCGTGCTGGTCCCTCACCAGCACGTTACATTTGGTGAATATGTTGGCGGGTGGAAGACCTTCAGTCCAGCTCCTGAAGGCCGAACCCATGTGAGAGCTTTGTTCACTCTTTCTACCAAGATACATTGATCAGCCAGCAGTAACATTTTGTGCTACAGTAGCTCTTTTTTGGGATCGGATTAGACAGGCTAGTCTTCACCAGTTGTTATTCTTTGGATCACGTTTGGTAGGTAACTACTGCAGACCTTAGATCATCAGGCTAATGCTCCCAGCACCATCAACTTCAAGAACTGACTGTTCAATTTCTGCCTAATATATGTCATCACCATTACAATAGTAATGAGATAAGAAGCTGATTATTATCTAATGTATTGAATGTTCTGGCTTATATTCTAACCAATACATTTCACTAGAACTTCAGTACTTGCAGACCATTGCTCAATGATTATTTTAAATGAAATAAACAATTTTCACACTTCCAGAAATCACCTGACCTTTTCTGAAGCATTTGGTGACCTTGACGGGTCTTCACTGCCTTAATTTGCAAATTAAAAACTATGGAAATACTGTATATGGGAACATTTAGATAAGAGATATATAAACTATAAATATAGATAAATAAATATAGATATATAAATAAATACAAAATATTGTTGCTTCCCAATTAATAATAACCTGGCACCAAAGCATAGTAATTGCTATTTCTAATGTAACTTGCTGTTTTTTATGCCCGCAGGTAACCAGAGTGGAATGAGGGACGCCAATAAAAGATCAGTGTTTTCAGGTACGTTTTTTTGTCCCAGAGAAAAGGCTTTAACACGCCGACCCCGGGTTTATAAAGCCGATTATTATTACCAGCAGTGTTGGATGCTGCCAGGTTGGCTATGGTGCTGTAGGGTTTAGCATGGTGCCATGTTGTGGCAAGAAGCCGTTTGATGCCCATTTCTAATGACTGGTGTCGCTATAGAATGTGAGGGAAGCGTCTGGTCGGCCTGTCTGCGGCCAGCTGAGATTTCAGTGCACTAGAGGGCAGGCTGTGACCTCATCTAGACACACACACACACACACACACGCACACACACACACTCACATATACTATGAAATACTACATTGGACGACAATTTCACACACCACCTCATTTTTCCACTTTCATGTTTGTCTTTGACATGTTAACGTGTGTTTTCACGGTAATTACTGCATCATTATTCTTCTTAGTGGTTGAATTTGTCCGAACGTCGTCACCAAGCAACTGATGTTTTCCTTTTTTTCCTTCTTTTTCTCTTTTTTTACAGGCTTGTAATGACCGACAACCTAAGACATGGACCCAATCAAACATTTATGCAATCTCATGGGGCATTTTGATTATTGTGAATTACTGAGAGACACTTATTTTTATAATTCCTATTAAAAAAGAAAGATTGTGTACTTTTTTTCCCACAGAGGATAATATTTCGTAGACCCTGGCACATTTGTATGCTATAAGTACCAATACTTGAAACTAGCGAATGTAAAATGTTGATGAGAATGACTTGTGTCTGCTTTTGATTTGCCTTTTTAGCATGCTTCCCATTACAGAATTATGGAGAAAAACAAAGTAACCACATGGCCTTGCATTAATGGACACATTATGTCGATTTTTTTGTGCCAAATGACTGGTAATGGAGAAAAAGAATATTTTATATACAGTTGGGACCTAAAGTCTGAGATTGCAGTGATAATGTATGATTTAAAAAAAAAAATAAAACAAAAAAATTCAAAAAGTAAAACAAAGAAAAGTTCAGATCAGTACATTTTTTAAAAATGTGCATGTTCTGCACTATTCTAGGTCACTATTTACTTTTAATCAAATCTGCAACACTATGTTAATGCCTTTGAATAAAAAAGTCGGTTTCCTCCCTTTCACTAAAGTGTATCATGGATCTGATCTGTTCATTGTCTTTCCACAAAGTTGAGGCTTTTCCACAAAAGGTAAATGGAGTTTGAGTCACACCGTCATTACAGCAAAAGGCCAACAATAAGAAACTCATTAAACCTCAAATAGTGCAGCATTCAGAATCAAATGTAATGGTCTGAAAATTGGGGCGTAGAAAACAGGGCTTTTCTTAGGCGGAATTGAAATTAAGATGCTTCATAAATTATATTGCAAAAGCAGAAACCTAAGAATGTGACTAACTTTGTTTATTTTTTCAGTATTTAACATAAAATTTTAAATTATACAAAAAGATGATTAGTTGTTCTGCTGTTGTCTCAGTTCCAGTGTCTGAGCTCAGCTCCTTCAATATCACATTCTATTTATCTCAGCAGTGAGAGTATTTCTGCAGCAAAAACTCAAGTTCTGATTAGAATAAATATAAACGTACGAAAAAGATCTAAATTGAGTTTTATGTGTAAAAAGTAGTTGATGTGTGTTGGAAGCTGTTAGAACAGTGCAGGTTTGGTGACTCCGTGCCTCCAGCCATCGCATGTGTGTGAAACTCTCTCAGCAGAGTCCAAACCAGGGATCTGATGAACATGTACTGTTCACTGTAATAATTTTGCACAGTTCTTTATATAAATTTTGTGCACACTAAGAGTTCCAAAGTCTCAGATTCTTTTTACAAGGTTTCAGACCTTAATCAGTTCATTAGATCTGATGCATGACAACAGTTGTCATTAGTAAATGTCATCAGTAAATATCAGCTGGTGCCAATTTCAAAGCTTTACAAATACTCTGACTCTTCAAATCTTGTGCACACACTTGTGGACACTCGACAACCATGGGTTCCTCTAAGCAGATGTCTATTACTCTGAAAATGAAAGTTATTGATGCCCACAATGCAGGAGAAGCTACAAGAAGATAGCAATGCCTGCAGTTTCCACAGTGAGAAATTTAATTAAGAGATGGCATTTCAGGGGAACTGTGGAGGTCAAGATGAGATCTGGAAGAACAAGAAAACTGCTCATATGTTGGTCAGAAAGACAAGTCAAAATCTACATTTGACTGCAAAAAACCTGCTGTAAGATTTAGCAGACTCAGGAGTGGTGGTGCACTGTTTCACTGTCCATCATGGAAGAGTCAGTAGAAGAAAACCTTACCTGTCTCCCCATCATAAAATCCAACATCAGAAATATGCAACAGAACATCTACAGAAGTCTGATGTGTTTTGGAAACAAGTGCTGTGGACTGATGAAGTTAAAATAAAATCTTTGGCCACAATCAGTAAAGACATGTTTGGAGAAAAAAGTAGCATCATTTCATGAAAAGAACATCTTGCCAACCATTAATCATGGAGGTGGATCTATCAGGCTTTGTGGTTGTGTTGCAGCCAGTGACACAGGAAACATTGAACGGGTGGAGGGAAGAATGGATTCCACTAAATACCAGCACATTCTGGAAGCAAACATCACACCATCTGTAAAAACCGAAGCTGAAAAGAGGATGAGCTTCTACAACAGGACAATGATCCTAAACAAACCTCGACATCCACCATGGACGACCTCAAGAGATGCAAGCAGAAGGTTTCAGTAGATCTTAAAAGAGCTCTAAAAAGCGTTGTGCAAGCTGTCATAAGTACTGTTACTAAGTGCCATAATAATGTTGTTTTTTTTATCGTTGTTCAATTTATGACATAAAAAGTAACTATGCATGAATATTGTGCATTTTTTCAATTTCTTAGAGAGGCTGTGTTAAAACATTTGAAATTAAAAAAGGACCCACATATGTTATTTATTAAACCAAACTTTTGCATATATATTCCATGATTTAAAACCTACCCAACAAACAAGTTTCCAAAATGCTAAATATATTCCTGCTGAAAATATCATTTATAGTAAAACCTAACAATAAAATGAATTTGCAAGTCATTTTTACTATTGTTCTCAGACTTTTGGCCTCAGCTGTATATGCTCTTTTCAACAACAATAAATTGATGGCATTAAATGTACAAATGAATGTTACATAGAGAAGCTTTTAGAAGCATCTCCACATCACTGCCGTGGAAGACTTCAATACAGCACTCTTCCCTTTCCTACAGCGATGTTAAAAAATGGGACAGAATTGTAAAGATTTATTCGATTTTTATACCCACCAAATATACATCACATATATAGCCTGCTGCAACTTGTACGATGCAAATTAAACTGATTTATACACTTCAGTGTTTTGTTTTCCTACAGCTCACCATCTGTCCCTGAGTAGCGGTTCTGAACATTTATTTTACATGTAACATCATTCAGGTCTGAAACCTGAGAGCACAGTGGCGGAAACTCAGTGGAAAAGGCTGAATCCTTGTCTGAACAATCTCCAGATCACATTGGGTTTTAACACAGGCTCCACCATCACTGAGCTGTTGTTCCACGGTGACATATTTGACCACAATCACACATTTCTGTGACATTCGTTGTGTATTCTGGACGCCTTACACGTCTTAGAGTCCATTAGCTCTTACAGCTTCTCCACAAGTCTGACAGATGTTTTCTGAGCTGACTCTGAAGTGAATTCACCAAGGACTTGTTTCGAGGTTCATGCGGTAAGTTCTTCACATTTTAGACGTGCTGGCTGGTGAGTGTTTCTTATTTTTATTTGTTTATCGTTTTTTTAAAAACTATAAATCTGTCTTATTGAAAATGAAACGATTCAACAAGGTCGCTCGCGGATGAAGCTGTTAAATTTGGCTTTATTTGTTTGGTGCAATATTCCATATTGTCCACAAACGCAAAGGAAGAAACATTGAGAGAAATCAAGGCTCAAAAGGAAAAACTCTACAGTTAGTGCATTAAGAAGAAACACTGAGAAGAAAATAGGGCAACAAAGTAGAACCTCACTACGTGCATGAAGAAGAACCTCTCAGAAGATGGAGAACTAAAAGGGAGAAACTTCTTTAAAGCATGAGGAAGAACCACTGAGAGGAACCACAACAGAAGGAAAAACTCTCAAGAAGCATGAGGAGAACCTCTGTGAGAACCACTACAGAAGGAAAAATTCTCAAAGAGCATGAGGAGACCTCTAAGAGGAACCACGACAAAAGGAAAAACTCTCAAAGGAAAAGGAAGAACCACTGTGAGGAACTAAGAAAACAAAGCAGAATCTCTAAATACACAAGGAAAAACCAAAACAAGGAGCAAAGACTAAAAAAAAAAATTCCCTATAGCATGAGGAGAACAACTCTGAAAGGAACCAAGACACAAAAGCAAAACCTCTAAGCATTAGAGCATTAAGAGGAACCAAGAGGAACAAGGACTTAAAGGAGAAACTTCCTCAGAGCATGAGGAAGAACCTCAAAAAGGAACCAAGACACAAAAGAAAAACTCCCTTAAAGCATGAGGAAGAACCACTAAATGGAACCAAGGCAACAATTCAGAACCTTCTGAGAAGAACAAGGACTAAAAGGAGAAATGTCCTCAGAGAATAAGGAAGAACCTCCAAGAGGAACCAAGACACAAAGCAGAATCATCTCTGAGAGGAACGATGGTAGAGAATGAGCAAGAACCACTGAGTAGAACCAAGACATAGAAAGAAACACTCTCTGAAGGAAGAACCTCTGAATGACGTGAAGCAGCTCTAAGAGGAACCACTGAAATGAACCAGAAAGACTATGACTAAAGCGAGAAACTCTTCTAGAACCACTGAGTAGAACCACAAAGTAGAAGGAACAACTCTCTAAGAGCAAGAGGAAGAACTTCTGGAAGGAGCTTTAAGAGGAACCACTGAAATGAACGTAGAGGTAATTAAGAGCATGAGCGAAAGTGAACACACCCCATCACTCAAAGTGCACCACAGTGAAATGTGACTCTTAACTCCTCCACACATGGAGGTCCAGCCCTGGAGGAACCTCAGTGGTACCTGGGCTGACTCCTCTCAAGGGCAAGGTCCTGACCAATAGGCTTCCACTGCCAGTGCAGTAGAAGAACTTTCTAAGAGCATGATGAAGGAAGACTGGGAGGGACTGGGGCCCAAATAAGGACGATGCCTTTATCTCGCAGTGGCACCTCCTTCTGTCATGGTGTCGCTGGGTTGTGTGGCAGTGATCTAATAGTTGACTGAAGGACGTTCGCTTTGCACTTGGTTTTCACAGCAGACGCCCTAATTTACACAACCACGCCTGAGCCCGGTGTCTGAACGCCAGTCCCGCAGCGACCAGGCTGGTCCTCACCAAACCCAGCCACAGCCTTGAGAAGACTGACTCTACAGCTGAGCAATTCCTGTAAAATTCTGATTGAACATTCATCCATCTCGCGAGTAACAACAAAAAAATCATTAACTGCGATATGAGTGGCATCTCATTCAGGTATTTCCTCTATAATGTTTAGACTGGTGTTCGGAACAGGGGATGTGGTCAGAAAGGAAACGTGCCTCACGCTTTTTTAAAGACTTTCTGAGACTTCGCCCGGGTTCGGTTCGGAATTCTAAGCGTTTGCACGTGTGCGCTCTAACGAGTCCATGATTTACGGCTCCAGTTTTCCAGATTCTGTAATTTCATATTCTTCTACGTAAACTTGTAAATCTGTTGGAAGTGAATTTCTTTCAGCATACATTTCATCTGCAAGATAACGTAATATTATTATCGCTTTTTCCATATCACGTTTCTCTTTTGCTTTTACGTTTTCTTGTCAGAAAAGTACAAAGCATATCAGAGGTCTTGGGGAAAACCACACTGGAAATATCGACTGGGATGCAGATGGCCAGCGCTTACGTTAGCTCCATGCATATCAATATGATCTGACTGATGAAGATCAGAGATGTTCTGCTGAAAATACCTCCTGGAACAGCAAATGGAAAACAGTGCATCATTTACATAGCATGTCAAAAGTTCAGAGACACTTTTCCTTCATAAATGAAGCTTCCAGAGAATTATTCAAATTAATATTGATAATAACCCCAACAACAACACCACAGCAATAACAATAATATTAATAATAATCAGGAAAGGTATTTTAATATTTTCCGATGAGAGAATGAACCACTGCAGCTAATTTTCATGCTACAGCTTCTTAAATTGAAGTTATTAATGCATGAATAAGTGTGAAGGTTCTTACAAAGAAAGAAAGTGAAATTTTGTGAATAAAATGGTGATGCAAAGGGAAGGAAAGATTATTTATGTATCATATTATTATATGGGGTCATTCAACATGCTTTAAATTGAATTAAGACAAACAGAAAAGCAGATCAAAGTAAATTAATATATAAATTGTAGAACCTGTTTAACTGAAGGTTGGGAAAATTTCCTCTACTTGGGAGATGGTTCCAGTAGGGGGCAGCATCATTGCTAAATGCCATTGCACCCTGTTTAGTTGCGCTCTGAAGATCTAAAGATTCCTAACATGGCTCAAAGATGATACAGTTGAAAAGTGACAAAAATTTTGGCACTGGCTATAAAATGTTCTTAAGAGTGACTGTGGATGGGATCTGTATGGGTTCTATATTTATTCTCTAGCACAGAGGTCCCCAACCTTTTTTGCGCCACGCACCGGTTTAATGTCAGACAATTTTTCACGGCCTATAAGATGTCGCGGATAAATACAATAAAATAAAATGATACGAAAATGTTACAAAAACTGTGGTATTTTGTAAATATAATAAGAAACCTGAATCCACTGTGTAATTATGTAACTTTATTAGCAGCGTCTTCCTGAAATGTGCCAATAACACCCTCCTCTCTGTGCCTAATGCGCTCTGGTCGATATGGTAACGGTAACTTCCCTTTTAAAATAAGTTTTCAGTGCTGTTGTGGTGATCTCAGGGTTTTCTGCCATGACTTTAATCCAGAATACCGGCAAAGTTGAGTCTCTAACACACTTAGATGCTACGGACTGAGATCGTTTTTTTTTTACAAAATGCTCCACGGCCCAGTGCCAGTCCTTTAAGGCCTTTAAGGCCCTGAGGTTTTCCCATAAGTAGAATGACCTCTCATTTGCCAATGCAGGCATATGAGTTTGAGCTTAGTGTTCTCCTCCAAGCATGTTGCGCTGTAAACAGGTGCTGTGTTAGCATTAGCGTTTAAAGCTAATACTTCACAAAGGGCGTAACGCTGAAACACACACCTGCCACAGGTAATCTCTGGGAAAGTGTCAGCTTTCAGTGCATGTGTGAAAGGAGCTTTAGACCATGGTGAGATATTGCCCACCACAGTCATTTGTGCGATGCAGTGTTCATTTGTATTAAAAGCATTTTGAAAAGTTTGCTGTTGACAGACCAGGGATTTTGTCCATTGTTCCTGTTAATAACATGTAGCTACTACAATGGAGGTTATCTTTTTTGGCCAACCACTTCCACATCCTCTGTTTACTGCTCCCTCTCCACTAACCTTAAGGGAATGCTTTTAAAGCCCCAAGGCCACCCAAGAACACAGCCCAAGTCTTCCAGAGATCTGGACCACCATCGGCGGTCAGCTGACCAGCCTCTAGTCTTTATTTATTGCTGAACTAAGTCATATTAATCCTGACATAATGCACAAATAAATCTACGGCAGGGGACAAGTATGCTTTGAAGGCGTGTACATGACGGGCCGTCCCGCACCACTCCCATGTGGTGTATGAATTCAATCTGTGTGGAGTTACGTTTTAAAAGCCTGGCTGTGGTCTTTCCTTCCCAAGCCCATTTTAAGCACAGCTCTTATGACAGCGTGGGGAAATATCTGTTTCACCTGATTTGTGGAACTCCTTTTCAATCAAGCTTTCTAGGCAGCAACGCTTGGCTGACACGGTGATATGGAAGAACATCCAACCCCCAGCCAGATGTTTTCAGACCAAGATGCTTGAGCCCATCTACAAGGCTGAAACCCAAGCCTCGTCTAAAAACAAGCCCTGTTTGGGTTTCTGACTTACAGAGCACAGTTTTCCGAAGCAGGATTCGCTTCCCAAGCAGAATTGGCCGCACAAAAATCAGATAGAGCAGTGTGATTACTAACAGTGAAGATGATCTTAAGGACTGAGATCCTTTGGGGATCCTCGCCATTGATGCATCACCGGTCAGGTTTTTTTAGGGGCAGTTTATAGTATTTTGTAGTTTGTAGTTTGTTGAGCTGACAACAGTGTTTGATCCAAAGTCCAAACCACGGCCCACGCAAACATCCTAAACACTGCACGTAGTCTAAGCATAAGGCTGTCCAGGCAAGTAGGACAAAGATCATCCTAAGGTTCCCTGACCAGGAAAAAACTGGGAACGTTTCTGACCAGAGTTAGGTACATATTCTTTGGAGAACCCATTTGTAAAAAAGATACAAGAGTATGAAGAGCCTTCTGAAGACCATTCAGCCATGTTCTATAAAGAAACCTTTAAAAGGTTCCTCACAATTTATTTCTTTGGGGCAGTTGTTCTAAGCAAAGCTCAGGTTCTTCGAAATAACTCACACATTTTACACATAAAGCAAAAATGTGGATATGCTCATGTCTGTAACTATCTGAGGACCAATTTGAGAACTCATGGGTTTAGAGAAGGTTCTTCTATGGGAGTGTTTCCCAGTCGTGGTCCTGGTGGCCCCCTCCTCTGCACATTGCTTCGAACACTCATGATCCAAATAATCCACTAGATAACAAGCGTATCCTGGGTTGAAGTGGGTGGATTTAGAGCAAGGAAAACTTTAAAGTGTTCAGGGCAGGAAGACCTATTTTTCCCCCCAGAATTAATGCTTTAATTAATGGGTTGCTTGGAGCAACACAATAAAACAATGGATGTTCTTTGAAGAACTATAAATCCTGTAAATTAAGGTGAACATTTTTTGGATACATGTCAAGAACAATCCCCTTCTGATGATTTATCCTGAACTTACACCTATAAACACTTTAAGATGGATACATTTTCCCTTTTAAATGTTTTCCTGACTAATGCCAATGGACGTCATATAGCTAACAATATTACTAAAACGATTATCTGTATTTAACAGCCTCTACATAAGTGGCTACACTAGCACTTAGCTTTTCTTTACTGAAGTGTGGGGAAATTCCCAACTGGCAAATTTGTGCAATTAATCAATCAATCATTTAATTGAAAATAAATAAAAAATAAAACATAAAATAAGAAAAGGGGAAGAAACAATCATACACCACATTCGTACGTAAAAGCAGATAAAAATATAAAAGTCCAAATACATGAAACTGAGTATGAGTAAACACATGAGCATAACAGAATACAATGTTTTAACCCCAACTAGAGATTAAAAGCTTTCTGAAATAGAAAGGTCTTAATTTAAAAAGATTGTAAATGGAGGTGCGACTCTCGAGAGCTAGGTTGTTCCAGAGGTGAGGAGCAGCTACTGAAAATGCTCTTTCCCCCCAAAGATTGTATGCAGATCTTGGAACGTCCAGAAGTAGTTGGTCAGCTGATCTCAGGGATCTGTTGTACTTCCTAAGGGTTAATGGCTCAGATAAATAGGGTGGTGATTTAAAAACATTAAAATCTTTTAATGTACCTAAAATGTTCAGGAAGCCACTGAAGAGATTGCAGGTGTAATGTGTGTACGCCTGTGAGTGTTTGTTAAAAGGTGTGCAGCAGCATTCTGTACAAGTTGAGGGTGATTTTTCAAAGGTTTGATCTTGGACAAGAGGCATAGTTGAAAAAAGCTTCTCTTAACCACCAAATTTATCTCTTTATCACATTTCAGTTTGTCAGTTCGTTGGCATAACAATGAAAGGTGAGATTATGCTTGCAAATAACTGAGCCAAGTGGAAGTACTGTATAGTGAGAATAATATAGGGCCAAGAATCAAGCCTTGAGGAACACCACAAGGAAGGGGAACTTTGGAGGAGGACGTGTCACCAACCATTACAGAACAGGATCCGTTTGTTAAATACAAGGTGAACCAATCCAGTGCAGCACCATGGATGCCAAAATATGAGTTCAGGTGAGATAAAAGGACTGAGTGGTCTACTGCAGAGGTCCCCAACCTTTTTTGTGCTATGGAGCGGTTTAATGTCAGACAATATTTTCATGGACCGGCCTTTAAGGTTGCGGATAAAAACAACAAAATGAAATGACTCGACCTACACATAAACTATGGTATTTTGTAAATATAATAATCAACGTGAATCCACTGTGTAATTATGTAACTTTATTAGCAGCGTCTTTCTGAAATGTGCTAACAACTATCAGAGTAACGTCCTCCTCTGCCCCTAACTCACTCTGGTCACTATGGTAACATAAACGTTCCTTTCAGAATAAGTTTTCAGTGCTGTTGTGGTGATCTCATGGTTTTCTGTCATGACTTTCATCCAGAATACCGGCAAAGCTGAGTCTCTAACACACTTAGATGCTATGAATTGAGATAGTATTTTTAAAAAAAAAGGTTTTAATTTTTTGTACGGCCTGGTACCGGCCCACGGCCTGGTACAAAATGCTGTGCGGACCAGTGGTTGGTGACCAGTGGTCTACTGTGGCAATGCTGCTGTGAGATCTAACAACGCAAAGCCGATAGGACATTTGGCGTCAATAGAGTGTTATGTCATTGTGGACTCTCAGGAGTGCAGACTCTGTACTATGTCTGGGTCTGAAGCCAGACTGAAATTTTTCAAAAATCTCATTTGAATTTTAAAATGACTATAATTGGATAATAACAACTTTTTCTAAAACCTTTGATAGAAAAGGTAGATGGGAGATGGGTCTAAAATTTGATAAATAGTTGGAGAAAGGTTAGGTCTTTTTAAGAAAGGTCTAATCACAGTGGGCTTAAAAGCTCCTGGAAAAACTCCTAAAGTGAGGCAGGTGTTTATTAGAGACAGGATATAAGGCCCAGTCGCATTAAAGGTCTCTCGCAACAGTTTTGTAGGAATAATATCCGAAGGGCAGTTTGTGGGTTTGATGTGGGTGATTACTTCAGAGAGTGTCTTGAGAGTGATGGGCATAAACTGATTAAAGTTGAAGCTGTGAAGAGAAGGAGAATCTACTTTGTTAGTGGAGAAGTGTAGAAGATCCTCACAAGTGGAGGTTGATGCTTCAGTTAAAACAAGAATGTTTGGGTTAATAACACCCAGGGAGAATAACTATTGGTGGAGATGATGTTAGACAGATACTGGCATTTAGCTTCTTTCACTGCTCATTGAAAGTCAGTAAAATTGTCCCTTAACATTTCCAAAAACATGTGAAGTTTGTTCTTCCTCCATTTTTGTTCTGCCAGTCTGTAGCGTTGTCTAATGGAACGAGCAGTTTCATTTAGCCAGGGATCTGGCCATGGTTTGGAGGTTATGGTATGAGTAGGCCCAATGGGGTTCAAGATTTCAGTACAAGTAGTGTGGAAAGTAGGTAGCATCTTGTCTGGGTTAAGTGAGGTAAGCAGACCTTGCTGATCATAGAGTTGTGATTTCAGTATAACAGTTGTGAACTGGTTGGTTATCAAGAAAGTCCAACATTTTGAGGTTGAGGTGGAAGGTCTACTAGAATTAAAAAATGATGGGAAGATGATCTGAGATGCCAATATCCCTAAGAATCATGGACAGACCATAAGAGATATTGAGGTCTAATGTGTGTCCAAGATGGTGTGTTGGTTTATCCACTGACTGAGTTACATTGAAGTCTGAAAGTATAGATATAAACTCAGAGGCCAGATCGTCAAAGGGGTGGCAAACATGAATATTAAAGTCTCCACAAATCAGGATATTATCAAATCTAGGAGTATAAAACGATAGAAATTCGGAGAACTCGAATGAAAACCTTATTGTATCTTGGTGGCTGGTAAAAAGTGGCATATAGCAGAGGGCATGTAATCTCAGTGACAAAAAGAAGTTCTGCAAGATGAATGTCTTTTTTGTAAGAGATTTGATATTAAATAGGGCCGTTTGAATAAAGTTCCAATGTTTCTTTAATGCGACTAGGTGGAAGTTTACCTGGATATTGCTGGCCGACAGCGGGGAGGCGGAGACTCTACTAATGGATCAATTGGTTGGAGCAACCGAGCGAAGCACCCAATGCGTATAGAATAGTTGCCCCCTTCCCAAAAACTCCACATGAACGATGACACTCAACAGCATGAGGAGACGAAGTGAGGTAAGTTCTCAACCTCAATCTCCTATCACATCTTCTTGGGCGTCTGTTACGGGGCAACACACAAGGAGGCTGCAGCAGGTAAGCTGGCATGGAGGCCAGAAAATGTGCCGTTGTCCTCGACTGTCCATAAGAGTTCTTCAGATCTTCAGAAGCAGTGCACAACTTGTACACCAGTCGTGATGATACTGTAATGGGTTTTCAGAAATAGGACACTTACACCAAAGGCTCGGTTGAAAAACGGGTAATTTTATTTACCAGTTTTAACAAAAGCTTCTGGAACTTGTGCGCCCTCTGAAGGCAGAGTTCACACTACCCTTTGCCCTGGTGTGTCCAGACTAATGGTGGCTGGCTGTCCCACCCAGGTCATCAGGTCGATTACTCATCACGTCAAGGGTGGGCACAGCCTGCCGCCATCAGCACACATCAGGGCGCCTAGTAAAATTGGCAAACTTTGTCACAGTGACACAACTTCACCCTGGAACAATCAAACACTCCAACAAAACCCAGTAAACCCTCACTCCCATGATGCCTTGTGGCCACGGAGTGGCAGCTCCCTCCCAACATCCCTACAACACTTTCTGTAACAGAAGCGGTGAAAACAGAGCTTCTCCTAGGTAGAACAGGAGAGGCAGACGGCTTAAGCCAGACAACTGTGCCATCTTTCCTCACTATGCAATGCATGCTGGGATTATATGTACATTGGTGGGCCAAATCAGAAAACAACACAAAGGCTGAAGGATACAGTACTGCACTGCAGAAAAGAACATAACATGATGAATAACATGTCAGATCATGGTTCTAGGCCAGAATGCCAATTTCACCTAAAAAGCCCTGAAAGTAATGAAATTTCTCATAGGGAGCTCCCCCCTCATTGCCTTCCCACCAGCCCATCCACAAACCCATAGTTTGGCCCAGGTTCATTAGTTCCGCTTTGCTTTGCAAATGGCTCAGGAAAGGTGACTGGAATGTGGGTTTGAACAGCTCCCCTCCCCCGCAAGAAACCAAAGGAAGTGAGTGGAAAGCAGTGGAAAGCACTTGTGGGGCAGGAGAAAAAGACACACAGTGTGAAGCCCTACAGAAATTACAATGCTGGTCTTGTTTATTCACATTTTGAAGTGTGATGATAAAAAAAATTACAAACCTGAACAGAAATGTTAAAAGGTTTAGCTCCGCCCAGACAACACAGTCATGTGGTTGGAACACAATCATGTCCTTAGAACAGCTCATTTACAGTCAAGACAAGGCAGTTCCTTTTGTACAGGTGGGCCTCTCTGAGTAAGGATCAGGTAGGTGGAGCATGGTTCTGTCCATATGTGCTCTACTCTAGGATCAGTTATAACATTAACATCACTGAGAGGTGAAGTGAAAAACATTAACTCTATTTCTGTCATTACAGTGACACCTGTCAGGACGATGGGACATAGTAGACAATTGAACAGTCAGGTCTTGAAGTTGATGTGCTGGAAGCAAGAGCTTAAGGACCTATTGGGATGGCTACAGCATCTCTAACTGTGGATATGTCTACAAACCCAATTGCAAAAAAGTTGGGGCAGTGTGTAAAATGTAGATAAAAACAGAATGCAATGATTTGCAAATCTCATAAACACGTATTTTATTCAGAACAGAACAAAGAAAACATATCACAGGTTTACACTGAGCAAATGTGATATCTCTTCTTTTGTTGTTGCAGCACTTGTCTGTAATATATGGTAGTAGAATGCAGTTAAATGCGTACTAAATGCTTTACGAAAATACTGGACTCCAACGAGAGAAACTGTGTTATGAGATGGGGAGCAATGCATTCTGTGTCAGGATTGGGACCAAAAACTGGTATGAAATGTAGGAGGAGGAGGGGTGGAGAAAGCATTGCTTGCTGGGAGTTTGAGTCCATTTTGGAGTTAGCATCATGGGAAAGGTAACATGGAAAGGTAACTGGTATACACGGGCTGCTCGTGGGCGCGGGCGTTCACAAATAAGCCTCCACAGCATCATTACCTGCATGCGTTATCATAAGTAAACAGCGGCGTCAGTAGCATTAGCAGCATTAGCATGGAGGCTATGTAGCTAATACGGGTCCAGATTTGGTGAGCTATAGCTGGAGAAATGTATAACCCGGACACTGCACATTGCAGCTTAACAAGGTTAATAATATGGAAGGTAAACCACTCTGTGGCCTTTCATGAGGAGAGGCACGGTTGGCGAGCTAACGAGCGCGAGCTAACGGGGTTTGTCTGTAGGTGCATTCTCAGTCTAAACGCAGTACCCGGTTCTGCAGCTTGATTCCTCCTTTGATTTGATGTTGTCCTGCCTTATATACCTGTCGTAAGATCTACCACATGTAAAGTCATATAGCAACTAGAGGCGATTCCACATCTCCTAGTGCTACAGTTCTCCTTGAAAATGGTTGTAAAGCACAGCTTTTGTTTTAATGTTGCCTACATTTACATCATTTATTTTTCACGAAGACCATATAAATCCCATCACAGTGTGGGATCATGCCGAATTTATTGTGACTTTTCCATTAGCCTACAGCCACGCGTGGACCAAAGAGGGTGGATGCTATTAGTTTCCTTCATTGAAAACATAATGATGTTCCTTTTGGAGTCACTTCTCCCTCCGTGCACATTCAGTTACTGTCATTGAAATGTCTTGTGCAATAATTTAAAAGCCTGTTTTCTCAGAGATGTCATTTCACGTTAAATTTGTGTTTAAGAATGTTTCTCATTTGCCAGAGAACTTTAACCACACTAAAAAGTATTGTATTCTTCTGCTTTTGTTTACGCCACCCAACGACTTAATGCCGCACATTCCAGTTCACACAGCCACCCAGCATTGTACTGCACACTAGACTAGAGGAAATGATGACGAGCAAAGTACTTTGTTTTTCGGCAGCTGTTGCGTAAAAGTTAGAGTTGGGGTGGGCCGCTCCGGTCTCGGAGGGTCGGAATCCCGCACGAACACTGGGAGAACTGATTCTCTCTACACCAAAACACACCTGTGGCCAACCAGAGGCAGGCATAGTACCTAACTTCAGTACTTAAGTGAAAGTACAGATACCACTAGTCAAATGTTACAAGTAATAGTCATACAGTCAAATTTGTGAAAGTCAAAGTGAAAGTACTGAAGTACTTGCTTCCAAAAATACTTAAGTATTAAAGTAAAAAAAGTAAAAGATTTAATGCAGGAGTACCAACACTTTTTTGTTTGCAAGCTCATTTTTTAAATGACAAAGGGCCATAAAAATGTTTTTATTTTTAATTTTTGTTCAATTTATGGCATAAAAAGTAATCATCAATGCAATAATGTTTGCTGAAAATATTGTGTATTTTTCCCATGTGTTAACATCTTTTCAATTACAAAATCACCAAAATCTGTTATTTATCAACAGGTGCCCAAACTTGCATAAGACTGTATATGTTTGCTACTATTTGCATAACTGTCTTATCTATCGTTACTTTTGCACAATTGACACCATTTGAACAAATGGCTATTGTTTCTTGACGGTATGTCTTGTGTCCTGTTAGCTGTCTTTGAGAAAAAGTTAATTTAATTTAATATTTTTTGTAATCTAGTTTTAAAACCTGTAGTTTTATTTGGAGGGAATGCACACCAGTGAGCGGGAAACGGCACTTCAGTTCCCATGTATGTTCAGCACATAGTATGTGAATTGACAATAAAAATAACTTGGAACTGGTGCTTGGTTGAGGTGAGCCACAATTATACTGAGCCACCTTGAATATATGAACAGCAAAATTTGTACTGTGGGTTAATATGTAAAGCAGATGTTTACATTGCCTTTTAGTTGCGGATTTCTCATTTACACTGTTCACCTTCATGGGTGCAGCCATGAAGACAATTCCTGCACACATTCAGAGTCCTTAAAATTTTAAAAGTAAGAACTTTTTCTAGTAGGAAGTTAGGAAATGTTGACTTCCAAGTCGTCTAGAATCCAGTGATAGTGAACTAGGGAGCATGGAGCATTTTGAGACTTAGCCTCGTTTTCCAAGATGGCTGCCATGTATTCATTTATTTTAAACCACCCTGAACAATCAGCTGGCTATGGAGCAGCAAGCTTGAGAGATTTTGGTTGCAGTGCTGGACTGAAGCTCTTTCAATGAAGACCAAGAATCATAAAGAGATTTTGGGCTGTTTCCGTTTCTTCCAGTTCTGAGAAGCTTGCTGTTGTATTAGTTTATCTCTGGTTCAACCTCCTTGAAGGTCAACCCCGATGTTCATTAGCTCTATAACCCGGTAAGTCATAGTTTTACTCTCTTACTTTGGTGGATGACTGACAGTGGTGGTAAAAAGGAAGCTTGTGAGCAACTGCAAAGATTTAAGAGCTAAGGACCTATGGGCGAAGTGTAAGAAATGTGCTTGAGCATAAGAAGATCTTTATCATTGGAAATTGTTCCAGAAATGCAGATGAAAACCCATTAAAATGTTACTTAAGCTTATAAAAATGAGCAATGGGCGCCTCAACTTCTTCCTAAAGGTTCTTTCTGTTTTCAGAGCCATTGAAATGTTCCTCTGTAGAACAAGTTCAGAATTTAAGTCAAGCTAACATTTTCTTTCTAAAGATTAAAGCTCAATTCTTCCAGGCTGTTTTTAATATTTTCATTCTGATCTTTGTGTAACACTGCTGAATTGAGATCTCTGCGGTTCCGAACTGCTTTTAATGGCCTTGTTCTTCTCCTGGTTATGACCAGCACTTTCTGCTTCACTTGGAAGCCCGGAGATGGATTTTCTTTTGACTTAATCTGGGTGTATCAAGGCCTGTTTTAAACCTCAAACATTTGGTGAGTTTGTTAAGTACACTTTTGCACAAACGTGTGCCACATGACGTTGGGATTTACTAGAAGTTGTTAGTCATGGGGTGTTTGATCCTGTGGTGAGGAAATTGGGTGGTTGTTTCTGGTATTGTCCTGAGAAACCGTGAAGGCCGCAAATCATTTTAATGTTGTAAAACATCATCTGCTGTGGAATGAATAAGGGCCCAATTAGTCATCTAAACATTTCTACTTCCAACCATTTGTCTGAAGGTTCCTCAGATAAGCTGCTTGTTCTAATCATCTGCAGACCTGTGCTGGTGTTGGAGACATTTTAAATGGAAAGGAGTTGTTCTGATGAGCTTCAGGAGATCATATTTTAAAGTGCATGAACCTGCTCAGACTTCCAGGAAAGAAGCCAAGTGAGAAAAGGTCAAAATCCGTACAATAACATCCTGAATCATTCCTTTTCTTCACACGCTTGTGTTAGACCAGGGCGTCTCTGGCCCACGGCTGTGTGAATGTTTGCGAATGTGTGTACAGCGAGGCCGCGGTGTGAACCCTGTGGTGGGTACGAGACCCATGGGTTTATAGCCGTAGTGGCTGACCAATGTGTGGTCAGAGCAAACTGTTAAGGGGTCCTCCACATAAGTGGGTGCGTGTGGTGAGAACTAAGCTGCAAATGTTGCCGTCCACTGCCGTTTTCAGGAGACTACAGTAGCATCTGACTCTTCACGTTGACCTCACGGAACGACCGTTTTATTATTTCTGCTGGGAAAGATTACTTAAAGTGCCGTTTCCTTTGCTTTATATTTTCACATAATATTATCAAATCTGGGGATCTGACGAAGCATCATATTCCCACTTGTTCTTCTCATTATTAGACAGAAATATTTGGTTCTTAAGCGGCTATTCAATATGGCCAATGCTTTACTTCTCTGAGGTCACTGTTCTAGGTTTTTTCTTAGGTCTTGCATGCATGTTATTGCTGTTTTGGATTTTTCCTGATATTTCTTTTTAATTAATATATAATTTTTTTTTTTTTTTTTTTTTTAATTAATTAATTAATTTATTTATTTTTTTACCATTTTCATCCACTAGCTAGGACTTCCACACCATACAACCGGAAGGTGAGCACATGCTTTCTCTAAATTATGTGAAATCTTCTCTTAAACTGCTGCTATTGCAACCACACATGACTGTCAGTCCTACTACCCTTGCTAGCAGAAGCCCACACCAGCTAGCATCATGATGGGGGAGAGGGAGGGCCATCTTACCCACCCCCAGAGAGCAAAACCAACTTTTCTCTCTTGGGCTCCTGGCCTTGGATGATTGTAGTTTCACTGGGGTTCAATATATCTGACATCCCCAAATAGATGGGGAGGGGTTTCCATCAAATTTATTCCAAAATATTGAAACCTTTACCACAAAGTGTATCACTCGGCTCTATCACCATAGATGTGGTAACTAAGATTTTTGCATCTAGAGCTATTTCTAAATGACCAAACCATCTGTTTTCACCTCTGGTAACATTATTAGTCTGCTAGCATCTTTTAGCTGGAATAGAGCACGTTTTCTAAGCGTCACTAAGAGTATTCCCACTACAGTGTATTGAAATAACAATATGTACAAATAAACAAATGAATACAAACCCTTAAATACTCAGCAAAAAATATTCAAAAACAACTATACATGTATTTTAAAACGAAAAGGAGATATAAAGAAAAGAAATCTATATATGTACGGTACACTTACACTGGCAGTTTTTTCCTGTGGGGTGTATATGTGTGTGAGCACTTGCAGGGTTCTGTAATGAGAAAACGACGCGTCGGACGCAACCAGAAGTAGCACCACGGCTTCGGGAGCATGAGATGCAGCTATGCACCAACTTTGGTCCCAATCCGTGCAGCCGTATGGAAACGCATATTGAACACACAGACATTCTTTTTATATACATGTATATATATTTTTTATTATTATTTTCATTACATTAAATGAATACTTTTAAGGTGTTTCCTATTTATGCTATTTACCTTGATGGGTGCTGTCATTGCTGCGGGACAGACAACTTCATTAATTTGGGGTCCTTGAATTTTTGTCATTTGGAAATTTAATGACAAGTAATTACTCTAAGTCTGAGCAATGATCCATCGTACTTTTTCACATAGGAGGTTGGAAAGTGATGATTACTGGAATCCAGTAATAGTGCAATATATAATATAGAAAACATGGGACTATTTACATTTACATTTTACATTTATTCATTTGGCTGATGCTTTTGTCCAAAGCGACTTCCAGGTTCAGGAACAATCAGCATAAATTCAGAC
>JBBIGC010000001.1:150592-166839 GCA_037576955.1 Lepidarchus adonis
ACATGACCCCACATCATCACTGACTGTGGAAACTTCAGACTCTGGGACCTTGATTTCCAAATAATATGCAACATTTTAATGTCATTTTGATGATTAGGGCTTTCAGAGAATACAAGAAATGAAGGCTTAACATATTATGTGTAATAAATCAATATAATATGTGGATTTCACTTTCTGAACGAAATGTCAAGAAATATTGAACTTTTTCACAATATTCTAATTTTCTCAGAGGAATCTGTATATATTTAGCTTCAAAAAAGTGAGAAATTCTTAGTTGTAAAACCTGCTTTCATTAAAGTGTAGCCAAAAACTACATGGAAAAGTTTATACGCGTGATATTCGGTGAACTTGTAGAATCAGGTCCGTGGATGAACTGTCTGTTTTCCAATTGCAAGTTGCACTCATCAATCCTTATCAAGTATAAACCAATAAAAAGTTTACTGTGTTCTATAAAACGCCCTGTGTTCTCGGTTCTGAAGTCAGAGAACGCGTCTTCCTGGAAGATTTATTTATTCCTGACGTGTGCAGCAAACCCATTGTTTGTCCTTCAAGCTGTCCTTGAAGCGCTGCCGTGTCGGAGATGACCGTTATCTACCGATCGGGCGCACATTTGCCATTATGCAGCAAATTTGTCCTGACCGCATCACACGTCGGGGATAATGACTAGCACATGATGATGTCATGTGAAGAACAATGTGGTTCTTTGTGGCCGCAGTGTTGCGGTTCGGCTCTGTTGATATGCTGGGGTATCTCTTTGGCTGCGAGTGTGTGATTAATGATCAGGGCCTATAAATGGCATCTGGTATGTAGAACTGTGTCTGTATTACTGCGCAGAAAGCTTGGGCTCTATTCCAGGCAGCCAAAGCTCCGGACTGTCATTACAGTCCCCAGAATTCCTTTTGTGTAATCGGAATCCGCTGTCTCGAGACAAATGTGGTATACATCCCTGGCCCCGTAATGGGTGGGCACGTTACTTTGATAATGACCCCCTGTCTTGAAACATGCCACAACGAACGTAAAGAGAAAAAGAGTAATAGCCTCTGGGGAGATCCGTTAACGCATAATTCTACCCCAGCAGAACGTCAGCTTCTTCGCTGTGACAGATCGCCTGCTATCGCTTATGGAAAAATATGGTCTAACATAATGTGGGTAATGCCTTTTGGTGTGGTTACGTCCAATGTGGCTTGGTTTAACGTCTTCTATAAGTCAAAAAACATTATATATTCTGTTTTGATTGGAGCTGGATTTGCACAGCAGGATCCCAGAAGTAGTGCAGATGGAAACCACACGATAGAACCCAACCGATAAATCGATTTATGGCCTTTAATGCAATCAAAATAACACAACAGGCCATTCTCTTCACTGGTGATGTTCTGTAGAGTTCTGATGGTGATTTCAGGTCTGTGTTTGGTTTTACTCCAGTATGTACACTACCACTCAGAGTTTTTACAGTTTTCCAGATTGACTGACCCTCAGTTCTTAAAGTAATGATGGACGGTTGTATCTCTGAATGGTTCTTGAGTATATTAAACCAAATCGAGCTGTTAGCTGTGTACTAACCTGACTTCTGCACAACCCAACTGATGTTCCCAAACCCATTAAGAAGCAAGAAATACCACAAATGAACCCTAACCAGGCCCTGACCTGTGAAGTGAAAACCATTTCCGGTAACAACGTCATGAAGCTCATTGAGAAAAGGAAGGAATTTTAAATATAAAACACATTTAGAGCTATTTATCATTTTTTTTCTTTGCTACATAATTCCATACATCTTCTTTTATATATTTTATGTCTTCAGTATGTATCTACCATGTAGAAAGTAGTAAAAAAATAAGGAAAACATTGAATGAGAAGGAAAGAAAGAACTTTTGACTGGTAGTGTATAGGTGTTGTGATGAAGCTGATGATCTGTTGTATGATATTTGGTAGAATCAGACTAAACCAGGGCTGCCCAGCTCCTCTGGAACGACTCTGCTAGAACTTTCTGGACCATACCTCTCCTGCACACGAGGAAGGATTTCAGAAGCTGCTGATTCAGAACAGAAACTGGGTTGAAAATCCACTTCCTGCTTGCACCTAGAGATCTTTCCAGAAAATCTAGACACAGTGAAGATCAGACTGTAAGGGTTTCTGAAGAAATAGTGACATTAGTGGCACAATGTAAACTCACATTACTCCTCACACGCAAAGCTGACGAGACTGGAAAACACTGATTTAGAAAAGTGTGTTGTGGTCTTGGATGATTACATTTTTTGTTGTTGCCTTGTGGCATTTTTTTTGTAAAAAACAAGTATAACTGACAGATATAATTATTTTTTAACTGGTAAATGGCTCAATTGCAAACAAAAACTTAACATACAATATCTCCCAATTTTTAGTATCTTTCTCATTTTACCATCTTTATTTTGTATTCCTTTTTTAATCTGCTTTTGCCAATTGACCACAGTATTATAAATCACTGCCAAATTGCGTCCATGGTTATACCTTGTCAAAAATACAGACCTTGGTCGTTTGTGAAGACTTTACCACACACAGTCATGACATTCAGTGTAAAAACAGTGATGTGATAATCTGGTAGACATCCATCTGGAAAAGTTTAGATCACAAGTCTGGGTTTGTACTTAGAACAGTTCATTCTTAGATATTCTGCTACTTAGGGTAAATATTGCATTGCGTGGTATAACATCGGATATACAATGCTCTGAAAAAGTATTTGGCTTTTTTTCTTAAGGAATATTTGTCTGAATTACGTGTTTCATCAAGGAACTGTTAATACAGGGGGTCCTCGTCTTAGGACCGGGTTCTGTTCCTCATCGTGTGTCGTAAGTTGAATTTTGATGCAAGTCGAAACCCCTTACATAAGCGTCTACTGTGTTTTGCCCTGGGGCCATTTCTCTGTCAGACCACCAGAGGGAGGCATTCACCCACCTGAGACTCTGTATTGCACTTTTCTGAGTGTTTTATTAAAGGTTCTTTCACGTTTTATACCATTTTTTTAAACAAAATAAAAAAAACGAGGGCTGGGGCAGCGTCGCAACCATGAATTTTTGTAAGTCGATTATGTTGTAAATTGTGGACCCCCTGTATTAGACACAACCTGACTAAAAAAACTAAATGCAGTTATTAAAGGATTTTGTTTATTAAGTGAAAGAAGTAGAGAGGAAGAGGAGATGTATATAATATAGGAGTGAATCATGCTTCAGTATCTTCAGTACCAAGTTAATGCTTTTGGTCTGGGGTGGCATGTCCAGTAGTGTCATGTAGTAGATGTGATGGACAGGTGTCCACATATTTTTAGCCATTCGTGTAGCCATTTCCAGGCAATTACCAACTGCAAACCTTTAAGGGCTAATAGGAATAATGGCTTTAATGATTAAAGAAAATAATTACATGTTTCTTTCTTATTCTACAATTCGTAAGATGGAATCAGCCATTCAGTCTGTTTTTATACATGCTGGTGGTGCATCATGGGATACTACTGTCAGTCAAACTACAAGCTACAAGCTCTTTTCTTTACCTACATTGACTTGTGGCACAAGCACTTGAATTGTCTTCTGAACTGTCAGTAATTCAGCACCACTGAACAGCTCAACATGCTTGGAGGAGAACACTAATCAGCTAATGGCCTGGTCAGCTGTACATTCATCTGTGCCATCATTTATCATCAGAGAATATTTTTGTGTTATTGTAAAGCGAGTGTTCATTCAGTCAGGGTCAGCAAATTGTTAGCAGGTTACTATTGGAGACCGGCGTCTATTTGTCGCGACATCTCTTCAAACTCGGAAACATGCGTCAATAAGAGACGGGCTATTATTAGAAGATATACGGTGTTATGTTGCCTGGGTCCTCATGCATAAGGTGTGCAATGTGTTTGAACTGTTGCTACATGATCTCTGTGCCAAGAACCACTTCCCCTGACTTTCCCACAATTGCTGCAAATACACCTTCTCCATTAACAGACATGACGTTAACCTTTAACCCCGAACCGACTAAAAATGCGATTTCGGATACTACGGCTTCGGGAGTATTTTCCCTGTAATCCTATCTGTTTGATGAATAAAGGCTTCCACAACGGTTCATCACTGCATAGATGACGAATCATTGTGGCTTTTTGTTCTTCGTCTTGAACGACACTTGGCAGCGTCCATGTGCAGATGCGATCAATTTCGATGATGAAAGGCCGTAGAGGTTACCATGGCACTGAAGAGCTTCTCCTCGTCTACATCTGGACAGAGATTGTCAGTCTTATTTTGCTGGTCTCCACAGATAACTTTTTCTTTTTTTTTCTGTTTATTAGCAAAAACATAAGTTCCCTGTGTTCCCGTGCAAATCATTTATTTCCTTTCTTTTCTTTGACTTCCAGCACTTTGCCTTTGATCTCACTCGTTCCAGCTTTTAAATTGGATCTGGTTTAAACTGCAAAATTAAGACCCTCAGAATAGAATAGGCAGCTGTTCACATGAATGCAACTTTCCAGCTTTCCACTGCTGTGCTCAGATTGGGCACTAGCATTTTATCACACGTGCAATGTGTTTTACACTAATGAGCATCAAAGAAAAGCAATGAAATTGGGAATAAAAACAAATTGTAAATAAATAAATTAAAACAATACAGATAGACTTCATTACAAAAGTAAATAAAATTACAGTCTTCACTAATGGCTGTGGAAAATAAGTGGTCGATTTTCAATTTTCTTCAATACCTATGTGCCATTTCACCTGGTTTAGTTACAGCTCTGTGATACCGGCATAAAAAACAGATTTGTAACCTAGTAAGACTGGATCCAAGCACTAACATGAAATGATCAGACTTGTGTAGTAAAGAAGTTAAACAGGTCACATGACTATGACTTGGTTCCTATTTTGGATTTAAATGTATAGGGAAGGACTGTGGAATAAATTGGCTGTTTGTATAGTCGTCCCCGTTTTTTGTTGTTATTTTATAAATTTTTTTATTCACTATGATCCACTTTGTTTACTGTATGTTTGGTTCTATTTGTTGTTTGCATAAGGCCCCTCTTATTGTTTTAAAAGTGCTATACAATTGACAAGTGAAATATTCGACCATAATTGTAATTTCAGTTTTAAATCAAAACCAATTGTAGTTTTTGTAAAATATTACGAAAAATTAAACTGAATTTTTATAAAAATTGTGCAAAAACTATTGCTGCTATTGTAAATGTCATGTTGAGTGTTTGAACAGAAGTCATTAATTAGTTTCATTATTGATATTTGAAAAGATTGGGAAATAAACAAAAAGCAAAATAAAAAAGGATTTAAAAATGTCAATGGAAAATTGTAAACAATACAAACTGTGTTTTTCTTGCATCACCACCTATAAAGTACTAATCATCTTTGGGTTACTTTTGCAGTGGGAAGACCTTAGGTCAACCTAGTAAACATCTGGCAGACTATACAATGATAGACTAGATCTAGATTGTGTCGTCTGGCCCAGGACCATTTCTTTGTCTTACTATAACCCCTTTAGGAGATAGATGCACCAAAATTATTCACTCACTCATCAGAATAACCAAATTCAGGTGTTCCAGTCACTTCCATGGCCACAGGTGATGAACTTCAAGCACCTAATCATGCAGACTGCTTCTCCACACATTAGTGAAAGAATGGGTCAAAGCGTCGGATGCAGGAGACGCGTCCTCTGGAGTGAAGCATCACGCTTCCACATCTGGCAATCTGATGGACAAGTCTGGGTTTGGCGGTTGCCAGGAGAACGGTACTTGTCTGACAGCGTGTAATGTTTGGTGGAGGGGGGATTATGGTGTGGGGTTGTTTTCTGGAGCTGGGCCCTTATTTCAAGTGAATGCTTCAGCACCAAGAGATTTTGAACAATTTCATGCTCCCCAACTTTTGTTTTTTTTTGTTCCAACATCAAGCAAGCAAAGTCTGTAAAGACATGGATGAATGAGTTTGGTGTGGAAGATAGAATAGAAAAATCAATGCGGAGACTGCGAGTCCGGCCTTCTCGTCCAGCTTTAGTGTCTGACGTCACAAATGTGTTTCTGAAAAAATGATTAAAAATTTGCCTTCCCACACTCTTATACCTTGTGGGAAGTTTGCACAGAAGAGCTGAAGCTGTTATATCTGCAAAGAGTGGCCCATGTCATATTAAACCCTACGGATTAAGAATGGAAAGTTACTTAAGTGCATGTGTGTGTAAAGGCAGATGAGCAAATACTTTTGGCGAAATGGTGAACTCCGCAGAATTCCGGGAATTGGTTCTGTGGATGCGCAAGACAGGTGCTCTAAATTGGGAAGTTGTTAAAATCGTTTGCGGGACGGTTGTGTGTTGTAGCATAAAATATGGCCACATTGTACTTAATGTTTTGTCATGCTTTGATGGTTGTGAATATAGATGTTAGAAATGCTTTGGCATGTTTTCAACTACTTTGCTCAGTGGGTACCTTCCCCACCCGTCCCAATCAAATACAACGGTACCCTGCTGCACAAACTAGAACCTGGAGACCCGCCCCAGCCAGGTTAACAGACCAACACGATGACGTATGGTCATGATGTGCAGACAAATGATAGAAAAACAAATGTGCCTTACCATTTTTAATTGGGCATCCCAAACCATCCCACTGACAAGAAACCGTCCCACGGGGATGCCCATGTATATCCGGTGCATCAAATTAAAAACTCTAATATAAACCCTGGGGTCTTCAAGAAAGTGGAGTGAACTTAAGCTGAACATTTCTCTCCATGATGTAGAGGTGGTTGTTAGACAAATCCCACCATCTTCATGGTTAGCAGAGGTCTTCTGCATTGCATAGAAATTAAATTCCATATGATTTTCACTACGTGCTATTCCAGCAGTCTGGATATGGCTGCTGTTTATCTTGGCCATCCCAAAAACCTGCAGAACATGACTAGATGATAACTTTCAGAACATGCGTGGCTCCGATGGTTATTGGTTACATAACAGATGTTTGAACCTCGTCTTCAAGGGTCAGGAGATCCATCCAATCTGAATATGCTCATTGGTTCATGAGTTCCAGCTGTGGTCCAGCTCCACCCCAGCGTCTCCGACATGTAAAGAGGATGGACAATCTGATGTTGGTTTGTCCGTGATTGTGAAGTAATGAAGTTAAGGTCAGGAAGCCTTTGATTGAAAACAAAGCCTTTACTACAGAATCCATATATCAGTATAGCTGGGCTTTAGGCCAAGGGAGTTAAACGGGTCGTGGTCCATAGACATTGTTACTTTTGATAAAAATCTACACAGTAAAAAAACTATGCAACATTTTACCTTTAAAGAGTAGCAACCTCTGTTGACGTTGGACTGAACTACTATGGAGTTAACACACGTAAAACCATAGATTATTGTTCTGTTAACTTACTGCTGAAGATTCAATCAATATTTAGACATTTTTTGGGAGGTTTTCCCAATTTTCAGCCCAATTTTTTATCTCCAGTTCTACCAACAAGCTAGGACTCACCCACCACACCATACCACCAACATTGGGAGGGTGAAGACTAGAACATGCTTTCTATATCAAGCTCCTCCATATCTCTTTGAGCTGTCACAGTTAACACATCTTAGCACAGGCATCACTGTTGATCAATCTCATGATCTCCTGATGATGGGGCTCATCTCCTGATGACAAAGCAAGTTTATTTATTTTAAAGGTATAAAATTAGCAAAAAATAAGTAAAAACAAAAGCAATAATCTAATCAAATTGAAGAAATTACGGTAAAATTTCAAATGAAGAGAACTGAGATTAAAAAAAAAAAAAGTACAATTTTAAGGCAACCAGGATTGTTTAAGGTAAAATGGTGCATAATAGTTATAGTGTAGTAAAAAAAAATTAATTCACAAACAAAAATAAATTATTAAATGTATTTATACTCACTTTTGTTGCCAGCAGTTTAGACATTAACAGCTGCACATGTATACTGTTATTAAAGCTGATTACTGATTACTTTACTTTGCAAATATAAAAACCTTGAAATTTGGTAAAATTTGTATAATATTAACAAATCTAAATTTCCCCCCATTGGCCTTGTGCCAGGAAGACGTTGTGAAGGAAGACAGTTTTTCTAAGGATGAAAGTTGCACTGAAAGACTGATCAGACTTGAATGAACATCTTGCATCAGACAGAGCGGTTTCCAGTCTCATGTGGCCTCCATGTAGAAATTGGTGAGCACAAAAGCCAATGCTTATTTCTAGTCAATTTTACTTTAAAATATTTACTTTTGACCTTGAACTTTACTATTACGTTTTTACAATAATTAAATCTAATTGTAGCAACATTTTTCATAATCAGGCATGATCAGACTAGACAAAAATGATTTTCAAATCACACGAACAACAATTGAAAATGTGATTATTACAATAAACATTAATACAGTAAAGAGTGATGCTTCTATGGGTGAATGGTGTTGCTGTAATCATTCCCAGAGCATCACTGAATCCTAGTGTTATGTATAGCTCCCTTCATATAGTTGCTTTGGGCTCAAATCAGGTGCTTCACACATTTATGAAACGGATAATGTGAAGGAATGGATCATATATTCAACAAAACCAAGGATCATTGTTATTTCAGACACTTTCTTCACTGATATTCTCATGGCCATATGTCAGAATAACTACCACATAGTATTTATAGTATGTAAAATCATGGTAAATTACATGGAATATTTCACATTTCAATTCAGTTTATTTTTTACAGACTTTTTATCATTTTTAAAAAAAATATATTTATACTATTTTGTTATATTAAACATGTTTTTGGTGGGGTAGGGGGTGGTATACAGTTGTTGCTGATCCAGATGGCCTGTTGATCTGTAGGACTTCCGTAGAACAGGATTAGCCTAGCCAGGTAATACGAGAAGCCCGCTCCGTTGCGTTGTCCTGTTTTGAAGCTTCGCGTCCTGTTAAACGTGCTGTAGATCTCTGGAGAGTAGTGATGATACTGTTGTCTCTGTGTTTTTTGGCCTCAGTTTGGTTGTAGAGCTAGTATTGTGAAATTAAAGTCTAATTGTAGTACTAATATTCTGGAATTTTGTATTATTCATAAAAGAGAAAGAAAACGCACCCATTAACACAAAATACGCCAATGGAATCCATTTAACCCATCCACACATGGAGCTATCAACATCTGCTGAGCAGTGTAGTGGAACTGTATATGAAGAGTACCCTCAAGGTTCCACAAGGTTCAGAGATTAAAGTGGTCCCTGAACTTTGAGAACTGCCATATGTAGGTATCATCTTTTTCAGGATGTCCTGAGGGACGTTTTCCCAGTTTGGATTCCAGAGTGTTGTGCTCTGCTGAATGTCTGGAGTCTGATCACTCACAAATATGAATCTGCTTTCACCTTCTGGTCGTTTTTCTTTGGCGGGTTTCAGCCTGGGGTGAAAGCTGCTCCCATGGAAGGGTCCCCGCTGTCTCCGCTTCTCTCGTCCACATCTGTGAAGGTTCCTGTAGTCTCCAGACGCCTGTATCAGTTGACGCTGTTCAGCCAGGATGTGTTATTGGAACTGGTTTCAGCTGGAAGCCTTTTGTAGTTTCACCAGGAGGAGTGTGAGCTGGACGCTGACCCACAATTTAACATTCAGCTTTCAAAGGTTTAGAAATTAGCTCGACTTGAATTGGACACTTTTCCGAGCCTTTAATCTGGAGCTTTGACAGGTCGTGCAGCTGAAATGTTAAACTATGGCCTGCTTGTCCTCCTCCCTAGTTCGGTAGGAGCACAGTTTTATTGTTCAGTAGCATGGACCGAAAGATTGTCGTACAGCACTGAAAAATCCAAAAATTAACACATTGATGGTCTCAGATATGGTGTTTCGCATAAACCACTGCCTAGCTGAGCTTCAGAATGATTTCAGAAGAATCTCAGAGAGGGAGGGGCTTATGATATGGACACATTTCTCTGGCCTTTTTCTTCCTGAAATGAGGTTGAATTTTGTATTTGAGAATTTGCGTCCTTCAGAACTTGATGCTAACTGGGTTAGGGTTATTCCATTGGGGGGTAGAGAGTTTGGAGGTAATTTTATTATACAGCAAGGAGAATAAGTATTTGCCACGTCAGCATTTTTACCAGTAACAGGAATCTTACGTGGAGCACCTGATCGTGGCCTGTTTATGGTGAACTGAAGCTCTTTCCATTTCCGGATAATGGCCCCCACAGTGCTCACAGGAACATTCAGAATTCTGGAAATGCGCCTATAACCATTCCCATCAGAATGCTTTTCAACGATAAGATTATGAAGATCTTGGGAGAGTTCTTTGCTTTTACCCATCATGAAGTCATCTGTGCCTCCTGGGTAATGAGAAACCTTTATAGGCCGTGAATTAGGACTAAAGCAGCTGATATCTATTAGTACTAATAGGGGGCAGGGTTTCTCTGTCAGTACTGACAGATTTCGGGTGATCTCCTGGCTATCTATGCCATTTTGCACCTTTTTTTGTCTTTTCACTTTATTACACATAACTCAGTTTATGGAAATGTTAAGATGTCTTTGCATGAATTTAATAATTGAGTTGATATTGATATGTGGTGCAAATTTTGTGTCAATAGCCACTTAGAAATATCCTTACTGATAAAAATGCTGACGTGTCAAATACTTATTCTCCCTGCTGTATTTGCCCACCGGGAGCATTAGTGTTCATCTGTGACCAGCACCAGCTTTATGCTTTGAGTGTTTGCTAAGTTCTTTGTGCAGAAATTGTCCTGAAGTGAAATTATTTGCTGGGATAAAGCAACATTAGTTTAATTCCCCATTCAAATTAATATTTTCATTTATCAACTTGTACTGGAGTCCAGTGTGTCTGCTGCTAAAGACCTGAGCTGTAATAATATTCAAAATGCAAAAATGTATACAATTTTGATCTCAGAATTAAAAATCATACAGAACCAGTAACCCTGTCGTCCTGGATACACTGTGGGTTTCGCTTCAAGGCCTCTGCAGCCTAAATGAAAAATGTAAATGGCCTCCTGTCTTATACGGCAGAGCTGCAGTAGTAGCTTCTTGAAGGTGGAAGTTACTTTTGGAAAAGCACTTGGGGATGGAAACTTGATGGTAGAATGTTTTGTTTACTTGCTTGTTGTAGCAGCTGGCTAAAGTAAAGTGTAAAGTGATGGTCAGCCCCAGGTGCTCCACCTTCATATTGCTGGAAAGTCTGATACTGTACCTTCATAGAAAGGGTTAACAGCCCACAACTGTTCATGTAATTTATTCTTGTCAGTTTGCCAGTTTCATTATGATATGGTATCCATGTATACACACTTCCATGTGGTCCCCAATTGCCTTTGTAATACATTTTTAAAATTGTAGAGACTTTACGGACGCCCTGTATTGAAAAATGGGTTCAGGATGGGAAAATGACATGTGTTGGTCTGAAACTTGCAAAGTTGTTGTAAAAGTTATAAATACAGGAGGACTATGTAGAAGCTGAGTATTGAGTATTTTATATTAATATATATATATATATATCGATGGATAGATATTTATAAAATACTCAATTACATTTGTGATGAAAAAAGTTCTTCTACATAGTTACATTGGGCTTTACCCCGTCGCTGTTTTTGCTTGGTGTTTGACGTGGGTTTGCTAGTGGTCCTCTAGTTTCGTCATTTTTTTCTTCTTTATGTACAATACAGCATCTGCGACATAAAGTTTATGTGGGAACAAGTTGGCGAATGGAGCGGACAAATATGACATCACATGACTACACAACGAAGACTGTTCTCCATTTGTCATTTTGGATTGTGATTCATTCGCTCTCATTCTTTGGTTTTCATTATGGCTCCCGGGCGTGAGGCCGACTTTTCTGATGCTATTATGTGTTTACCACAGAGGCACAGTGAAGATCAGGAACTGTTTCACTTCATTACCGCTGTGTATGTGCTCCATGTGTTTATTTTTATTTACGTGTTTACCACAGGACTAGAGGTCAGGAATTGTTCACTTCATTACTGTTCTGTGTATGTGCTCCATGTGAGTTACGTAGGTGCTTATGTAAGTAGGTTAAGATCGAAAATTGGGTTACGTCGCTTTCGTAGGAATGGCTCTCCCGAGGACCTCCTGTATTTATAACTTAGTCTGTGATGAAGATTAAATTATTAAAAATTTCCAACCACAAGATTTGCCAGACTCAGCAGCACCCCAGAATGAACAGAGGAGTAACCTCGCCTTCCCCAACATTCAGCTAATGACTGTATGCCGTTAGATTCATGTCAAAAGTCGCACGTGAAATATAACGACTTTTTTCTTAACCTTTTCTGCTCATGCAAAGTGCGAGTATTTCTGCGTGTGAAGAGTATTCCTGCTCAAGGAAAGCATATTTTATTCTCGTATAGATGTGACTTTTGACAATTTAGGACGGGAACTATTTTTGCGTTCGCAAGTAGTTTCTTTCCACATGCGACTTTTGACACAAATCTAATGACATGTACCTGGGTCGCCCTCACAGGTGCATGTGCATCTATAAACCCTAAACTATCTACAAGAAACAAGTAACATTATGCGCTTCTACTCAGAACGGTGAACATCTCAAGCTTCAAAAATAGCAGATAGAATGTAAGGAAGCATATATAAGGATTTGCTGGTTAGCTAACTCATTTAGCTAACTAGTTCTCTAGACAGGGTAGCAGCTGTGGAGAGATTTGACAAATCAGTGTTTTACAAAGTGTTTTTCTAATTTAATAAAATTGCTTTTGAAGACCCATCCATAAATCATTTTCAGTTTCCTAGCAGAGGGACAGAAGTTACTCAAGATTTTACAGTATGTGGCCCTTTCCATCCTTCCATCGATGCAGAACCTTCACCCAAGCTCTCTCTGAATCATTCAGGTGTTCACTGACAAACTTCAGACGGGCCTTCACATGTACCTTCTTGAGAAGAGGGACTTTACAGGCACTGCATGATTTTAATCCATTGCGGAGTAGTGTGTTACCAATGGTTTTCTTGGCGACTGTGGTCCAAGCTGCCTTGAGATCATTAACAAGCTCCTTTCCAAACTACCTTTCGCGTAGTTCTAGGCTGATCTTTCATCTTTCTCATGATCATCCTCACCTCACGAGGTGAGAGCCCCAGTCTGAGGTTGGTTGATGGTCATTTTGTGTTTCTTCCATTTTTGAACCACCAACAGTCTCCTTCACTGGTTGTGTAGCTCATTCCAACCTTGTGCTGGTTTATCAATGCTAATGATGCATTATGAGTCTTTAGTAGGACATACAGTTATGAAAATTACACTTAATTCATGCACTTGAGTAATTAGCATGAGATGTTAGAATTGTGAGCTATAGTGATTAATATGAGATTAAAGATTAATTTCAAACATGTCACCTCATGCACAATGCAGAATGTCTGAGCCTCTGCTCTAAGAATTAATTTTCCAAAATGTATTTTTTTTGTTTGTTTTTAATGTTGCATGTAAACAGTTCTTAAAACATATTTTGTTCCGTTCACTTTAGTAATGGTTATACTTGTGCAATTTTAATAGTAAAATATGTGAAATATGAAGTTACTCAGTACTTGTAGTTATACATCGGACACTTGTTTACTCTTAAGTACTTATTTTTATGAGTACTTCAACTTAATTATGATTATAAAGTAACAATACTTTTTTCGAGTACTGGTCGTGCATCAAAATTCCCTTTTAGTTTGAGGTCCTAGCTTAACGTAGTGTGTTTTGGCTTTCTGCCCACATAAATGGCATTTTTGTGATTCAAATTTCGAAAACACAATTTGTGTTTGCGCAGGGATGAGAAAAACTGAGATTTTTGTTCAAATAAAACTTTGTTACATCCACCTACGGGAAACGGTAATGATTTTCCCTTGTCAAGGCTTCTGATTGGCCAGCATTGTGATAAGGTTTAGGGTTATATTGTCACCCCTGCTTCGATTTTTATATTGTTTTTCGTGTTTACTTGTCGATTTTTAAAACTGTGCTCATGTGGACTGTATTAAAAAATAATAATTATTTTTAAAAATAACAGCTGTGTGTGGACAGGGCCTGATTTTGAGCCCAAGCCAACAATCTACACATTATTATCCATGAAGCTTAACATAACTGGCCAGTTGACAATGTTAAAACATGAAAAATCCTCTTTTTTCTAATTAGTGTTGGGTAGGCAAATGCTAAATGCTTCAAAAACCCGACTTGCCAACCACTCTGACCTTTCGTGCGCATTCTGATAGACTCCAGTTAAAGACGTCATGGTGGCTGACTTTTAGGGCCAATGTTGTAAACCAGTTTATGATGGAAGACATTTTTAATGGCCGCGTATACAAGGAGGTGAGGACACTGGTGCCTATTTTTCTCTGCATCTAATGTTTTCAATAGTCTCTTAATAAGGCTGGTTTCTCGGACAGGTATGAAAGGGGCCTTTTGCCACGGGTCCCGAAGAATGAAGTGAGCGACATTACGGGACTGGCCCCTGCACAGAAACCCCTGCTTTGATGTTGCCTCTGGTTATTTTTCTGGTTGACAGATCAGAGTGGAATCAGAAGGCAAGTTCTTTGATGCCATGGGGTAAACTGCAATTTTCAGGGCTGAACTTTCTTTTTTTCTTTTATCTACAGACTCTGAAATGGAGAACATTTAATGTTTTCAAATTCTCCCAGCATGCAGTGTTGCCACAGATTGTCCTGGGCTTTAAAACTTGATCAAGCATTGAAAATCATAGAAACATCAACAAAGTAGTTGGGAAAGAGCTGATGTTTGCCATGCGAAGTTGGGACAGCGCTGGTTTTTATGGGCTGGCAGTGCTGACAAAGTCATTTGTAATAGCAAAGGTTTTGGCCTCCAGGCAGTTTCTGAAGCTCTTCACCACAGACAATATACTCTAACAACACATGCGCAACAAAAGGGGAGCCATTACATCGTGATTTATTGTGATAATTTCAACAAGTAAATCAGGCTAGAGTAAAGAATATGCTCCATACTTTAGAAAGAAATGTAAGTGAAGACCTCTGGAATTCCAGGGCCGTGAAAGCGGAGAGCTTTCCTTTGTTGCTCCATAAACAGAAACCATTGAAGGATGCGGCGCGGTCAATTTAGCAAAGTGAACCAGGATCCCTGTTCACTTTTTAGAAATGGCTTCACCCATTAGGATGCCCTCATCTGCTGTGTAAGGAGTTGGGCCTCCACACGAGCATCTGAATCGAGCATTTTTCTAAAGTCAGGTGAGCACGGAGGGAATCGAAGCGAAACAGTTCGTCCACACCGGCTTTGAGAGCTGGTGTTTGTTTGGCTGCGCGTTCGAATGCGTCAAAAACATATCGCGTGTCGCGTTCGTTTGGGGAGTTTCTGCCAAAATCCAGATAAGCACAAAGAAAACGTCTACATGTCGTTAATCTACCGTTCTGGAGGACCAAATATATCCCATGATTCTTCACACACTGTGTAGTCAGAGGGTCAATCAGGAGGATTTTAATATAAGGACGTAAAGGTTCAGCTCAAATAAGTTAGGAACATTCTATACTGTGATTATACTCTATACTGTGTTTCTTTAAAAAAATCTTCCACATACGGTAATGTTTTATATTTGTTATGTGTGTGTGTGTGTGTGTGTGTGTGTGTGTGTGTGTGTGTGTGTGTATACACACACACACGATATAGACATATGTGGAGGATTACATTAATTTTTCTTATTTTAAAATTTTTACCGTGAACACAATAAAGGATGAACCTGGGCTTCTTCATTACTGCCCCCACTGGTACAAACCCAGCATTGCAGTCTGGGCTGCAGGTTGGCGTTCAAAAGAGAGAACCTAACGTCAATGTAACGTCAATCAAACGTCACTACAAAAACGCCCATATGCACATTTTCCTCTTCTTTTAATAACAAATGTAGACACAGTATGTAATGCAGTAATTCTCAGTCCGTATGGTCTGAATATGCAAATGTGCAAGAAGAGTTTTCAGTTTTGAATTTAGGTTTTGTGATGTCATGAAAACCAACACCATTACTTTTCTGTTGCAACATTTTCAGAACATGCAAACATTTTTGCTGGTAATGTGAACAGTTGATTTGTAGTGAATAACCTAAAATAATAAACTGCCCAAGGTCTATATATATATATATATATATATATAAAATGGACAACATATTTATTTTCAGGAATTAAATACCTGGTTAACATCTGCTTTCCTGAATTGCAGGAAATACAGTAAGTGATCATTCCCCTCCTCACAATGTGTTCCAGCTCCGCCTTTTCCTCCACATTGTGATCTCCATATACAGTACTACTTCCTGCTCTACAATACTATACTAATAC
>JBBIGC010000001.1:170659-181654 GCA_037576955.1 Lepidarchus adonis
TTAATTGCGTTAATATTTTTAATCAGATTAATCATGATGATGGATTAATCCGCGTTAACGCGTTAATTTTGACAGCCATAATATATATGTATATATATAATTTATTTGTATTTTTACCTTTTATTCTATCCATACAATCACAGTGTTTAACATAAATAAATAAATAAATAAATAAATAAATAAATAGTAACTTTCTCCACACTAAAGCAACAGAAAGTGCCATCACCCTAAGTGTAAGGCTGTGTCGGTCAATCAGAAGCCTGACCAACGACCATTTCTTGCTCTGGTACCTTCTCATCCAAAACCAGTGACTTGGCAGTGGATTTAACTTCCTCTACTGAACTTCCTTGGTTTTTGCTGATCTGCCAGTCAAGTGGATCCACATGCTTGTCAGTTCTGCTGAGACCATGATTGACACATCGGCGCAGGAAGAGGCGTCTGCTCCTCTATAAAGCGGCAGAGAAATTTAACATCTGTGTATCATGTAAAAGGTCCTTTTAATGTGATTAAAACCTGCACAGGAGAACAATGGCAAACACACACTGGCAATAAAGAAAGGAGATAATGACGCACACTCCGTTACGGACAGTCTGAACGTTAACACTACACACACATTTTGCAGATTTTTAGAAAATCTTTACCCATAAACACGAGTGAAAGTGTTCGAAATACATGTGAAGAAAGGACTCGCTGTCTTTTCACCCTCATAAGACGATGTTAGCACCCACCTTTAACTCTTTCAGGCACCACCACCCTCCCCACACACACTAGCCTTGTAGCACTGAAGTCACTATATACATTTTTATATATGTATTTATTTTTTTATTTATTTTACTAAATTTTCCCTTTAATGAAAAAAAAACTTACCTTGGTTTTACTCATTTTTAAAATTAGTTTTAAGTTTTGCTAATATTTTTCATGTAGCACTCTTCACCCACACATTCTCTCTCTACTCCTTTTCTCCTTTTTTCTCTCTTCGTTTGCATGCTCTCTCTGCTCTCCCCTCTACTCCTTTTCTCACACTCTCCCTCTCGTTTTCTCTTTTCTCACTTTTCTCTCTCTATTCCTTTCTCTCTCTTTCTGCTTTTCATTCTCTCTATTTTTAAGTCCTTTTCTCTCACCCCCGCCCCCCACATTAGCCTTGTAGCACTATAGTCACTATATACATATAATTAATTTTATTTTATGAAACTGTGCAAAAAAATGTGTTACTTTTGTCACTAATATGTTTATTTTTAGGGTTTTTTAAAATGATTATTTATTTGTTTAATTTTTTGGCCTCCAACTATGGACGTGATGACCCTCAGCCAAAGACTGGCCAAAACAAACTTGCAAATTATGACTGGCATGCGTTGATTTCATTGTAGCCTGTGCTTTTCTTTGCCGACGCCATGCAGGAATTCTTCTGGAGCTGCACATCATGTTTTTGGAGATCAGGATTTATACCCGTCCTGCGTTATTAAAAACCCGCTGACCCCGGCATGGCCAATCGATGCCACTCTAAATGGCTTGTCCGGTTTAATTTCCAGGATAAACACTAGAGCAATGAAAATAAATGTGCATTGTTGGGTTCTGCGCTGGAGCAGCGTCGGAGGGTAAATGTTGTAAATTCTTTCTTGAATATGCGAGACTTTATCAGGCCTTCTATAAACTTCAGCATGTTTGCAGATGTACTTAACTACCGAGCTGCTTGCTCAGGACTTCTGCTGTGGAGGGGGCGAGTTCGCCGGCGGCTGAAAAGCCTCTTTGTCATGTATTTGCTATGAGGAGATTCTCTGCCCATATTTGCCATTGGCTTTGCTGAAAACGAGGAAGCCAATCAGAAATCATTTACATACAGAAGTCTGAGATGCAGTCACATATGGAAAATGACCATGATTGGATGAGTTATGACCATTCGTGAGGCATGAATCCACTTGAGGAAGTAAACTGCAAGAAAAATGTCATATTTGTCTATTAATGCTGCACATCCCTCTGCCCAAACACTGCTGAGGGATTTTCTTTTCCTAGCTGTAAATAATGGTATTCCATCTGCAGAGGGGTCCATCCTCCACCACATGTGTAATTATGGTTTTTCGGTCTCTCTGTTTGGACACTTTCTGAAGCGGGGGCAGGGAAGCGCATACATTTTAATACTCGTGGCGTCAGGCAAGAAGCAGCCCCTACAAATCATGGGGCAGCTGTTTGGTTTGAAGAGTGAACTCACACTTTGGGGGGTGGGCCCCTGACTTTGTCGGCTAATGGATGTGAGGCAATAACTGTATCTACGAGAGATGACGGTCCTGCCTTTTATTTTCCCGTGTCCACCCTGAAGCCGTCCTAGTGTTACGCCGTTTGCAATGTAAAAACAAAGTTTGTGTGGGATCTAGTTTGTGAGCGGATGAATACACTCTGCATTACGTGCCGCTATACGAGGGAGACAGCGTTTTGCCATTCGCTCTTTCGTTTGTTTGGAAACTTCTTTATGGCTCCCAAGCGTAAAACAGCCTCTACAGTAAAGTTCAGGAAGTGTTTCACTTCATTACTGCTGTGGATGTGATCTACGTGTTTATTTTACCCACGTTCTCGTCGCTAACGAACTACGACTCCCAGAAAGCAACTCTCTAAAGCCACTGTAATGAAACACCTAGTGAATGTTCTTCACTTCACCTAGAAGTGGTGTAAGCAGAACCAGAAAACTCTTGTTCATTCGGAGCCGTTTTCTGAAGGATTTTAAAGTGGCCTGAGAGCAATGAAACCTGCAGGACCGATGATCCTCCATGAGCCTCCTGTTTTAGAGTTTTTAGATATTAAAGCTGTCACCCATCAAATTTTCCTTGTAGAATAGTGCTAATTAATTTTAGCCAATTGTATATGTTTGAGATTTATATAGTAAGGCCCTAATTTTCCACAGGTGAACCTTTTCTTACTGTTACATCTGTCTTGACTAATTTACTATTTAAATTGATCTGAAATTTAAATTCATCAAGTTATTACACTTAAAATTTTCATTTAACTATATCAACTAGATGAAAATGCACCTAATTTTCACTGTTTATCCGTTTGAAATTTTGCACACAAATAATTCCAAGTATGAAATGGAGGTATTAGAATTTTAAGGTGTTCTACAGTATTTTTGGTTATTTAAAAGTAAAGACTTTTTTATGAGGCAAATTTAATAAAAAATAAGAATTAAATATAGGAAGGTGATTTTTCTTCACGGTTCAGCTGTCCTGAATTTACAATGTTTCCTTGACATTCTGATCTGAAGATATTAAAAATATCAACTAAGTGGAAATTTAAGAAAATAAACTGCAGGGAATTAGTTAAAGTTTAAATTAAATATGAATGTATGTAAAATTGGTAATGAGCAGCCAGTCAGTAAATGGCGCATTTAGTCGTGTTTGTTGACTGATCTTTGCCTGCAGATGTCACACTTGAAATGATTTCGGATTTTGGATAATTTCCTGCTCAACAGAGTCTAATAAGTAAATCATAACTTATATTACCGATGAAAATTATGCTGTGAAAAGTATTGCGTATTTGTCCCACTTACATGTTTCAGATCTTTTCTGAAATAAAATCATAATTATATCAGCAGTATTTATTGGGTTATGTTTGTCTACTATTAAATTAGTTTGATCTGAAACAAAAACGAATGTGTTAGCATTATGCTAAAACACTGGTGCAGTGTTTAGCGCTGTTGCCTCACAGCAAAAAGGTCCTGGGTTCTGTCGCTGGTTCTGCTTTCTGTGTGGAGTGTACGAGCTCTACACGTGTTCCAATAGGTTTCCTCCCACTGTCCATTAATGGTTCAGACTGGCTGCCCATAGTCATCTGGGATCAGCTCTAGCTTCCCAGTGACCCAAAATTCATTTCTGGGCTTTTTCTGTATCAGATCGTTCTCATTTCTGTATCAGATCTCAGTTTCTGGGTTTGTTCTTTTGTGCTCAGAATTTGGTTGGAGGTTTTCAGGCTATGATGTGGAGCACTGAGAAGATCAGGGAGAGAATGGTGCGTTCATCCAGACTCCAGCGCTGAAGTGGAACTTGAGCCGGCTGCGTGGGAAGAGGAGCTTGAACGTTTTAAGCGCTTCCTTAATCTCAGAGCTTCTATGGCCCCCACAAAGTGAGGTCAAGGGTCACCAGCACTTCCCACAGTTCTACCAATGTGCAATGGCAATAGGATCATGATGTCATGAGTAGTGCAGAAAAAAGAAAACACCCATGGGACTTTAATTAGGAAACTTCAAACCAGGGTAACTGTCGCCATTGCACGGTGCGGTTCGGAAACACCTAGTCTAGGATTTGCACCATTGCGAGACAACGTGCAGTTCTATTTATAGGCCTATTAATGACCATTTTGCTGCGTTCCAGATGTTCTCCTGTGCAGTGTTGCATGCTCACGACAATTGACTCCACCAGGCGAATGCGTTTGACTTGCATACGCTGCGGGCTGAAAATGTCTCGCTGCCTGTGAGTGATTTTGACTACATTGGCTTCGTCAGGCAAAGCCAATGCAATGTGTGTCGCAGCTCGTCTGGTTCATGCTCTGGCATAAATCTGCCTGCTCTCAAAGTGGGGGATCTACAGCTCAAGCAGATGCTGACGGAAAGGACTGTGGTTAACTTGAATAAAAATGATACGTTCTAGAGAAGTCCGAACAGTACGTAGTGGTGGACAATGGAACCAGACGTCTTAATGTTTAAAGCTCCGTCACGTAGTTGACGAAAACAGTGGGGCAAAAAAGTCATGATTTTTTAATAATTTATTCGTTTTTATTTCATTTTTTTAATTGCAGAAAGTACTGTAAGTATTTCACCCCTACAAACAAGCAAGAACTTTGGCCCCACAGACTTGTTACTTCTTCTTTAAGAAGCTCTTCTATAACAGACACTTGTCCACACCTTCAGACAGTCAGACTCCAACCTCCACCATGGTCAAGACCAGAGAGCTGTCTAATGACTCCAGGGACAAGACATTAAAATAAAAAGATGAATTTTTCATTTTCATTTTAACGAGTGTAGAGGTACTGCAGTACAGCGATGTCAATCGTCCAATTGTTGTAAATTGTTTTTGCGTTCAAAATGTATCAATTTAATTGTTTATGCTGAACTACAGTATAATGTCACTGGTATTGAGCTGCAAAGGCTCCAGGGGTGAAATTAGATTTTTCTACTTCAGTAAATTCAGTAACACTGCAGCTAATAAAATGAGGTGATTTATATTAGCGTTTTAATTATAAACGAGCATTTTCTGCAGCTTATAGAATGGGACGACCTATAACGTGGGGCGGCCTATTGTTGGAAAAATACAGTATTTTTTATTAGATTATTTGAGGCACCTAGTCAGTGCTGGGCCATGTGAAACATCCTACCCCCAATTACACACTAAATTAAAGTGATACTTGAATATTAGTTATAAATTTTAATATTGATTTATTCATTTCTGGGGGAGTTACAGCAGGTCGAGCTACCAACAGCTGTATTTTTTTGCGGGGGAGATGGTTAGAAAAATGATGTTCTAGAGCAGGGCACTTTACTTCCAGTACAGGGCTGTTGTCCAGTACAGTTTGACCATTTCCCCTCTTCAGTACACCTGATTCAATTCCTTTGTTTAATTGAGCAGATATGTTTAATCCAGGGAATCATCAAAGTGAGCAATTGGTTGGCCATTCAGCACCAGAACTTTCTCTCAGACGACATATGTAGCAGAAGACCTCTGCTCTTGTCGGGATGAGGTGGGATGGGGATGAAGTAACCCTTCTTGTTGGTACTGAAATAATATTTCATACTTTGCTATTCAAGTGTGGAATTGGGACATGCCAACCCTACAGAAACCTGGCACCTTCTGCAGGATATTAGTACACAATTACTGGTTCTCTACGAAATTCCTCCCTTGTTGAGACTAGCTCTTTGGAGTCCAGATGGCTGCTTGGTTCTGGAGCTGTGGTTTAAGAGGAAGCGGGCTGGTCGAGGGAAGCGGTCAGATGTTCAAGGGTGAAGGGATCGATTTCGCCGTATTGTTGCTGTGAGGAATTTGGTGGAAGAAATCGGAGGACATCGTTGAACTTGTCCTTCTGTCGGTGCCATAAGGGCTCGGCAGTAAGGTGGTGTGTGGCCAGCTGGCCTTGCTTTAAGCCCCGGTGGTGGGAGCAGAATCGGTTTTCTAACAGACACAAACACAGCACTGCTTGCTGCTTTGGAGAGCCCAACTTAAAATCTGGGTGGTCGTCCATCCTCCTTTTCGATATGTCTTCTCTTCTTTGATCACAGTCTGTCTGACCCAGCCGGCGCTCGTGGTGCCATGGTTGGATTATTCCCTTTTCCATGAGCAATCGTGATCCAATAGTTTTAGAGCTGTTCAACTGGAAAGACTTTACACCAGCCGTGTCCAGAGAGTGTGGCACGGCAGAGCGGATTACACGGAGAACATTTGGCAAGACGGATCACTTTTAGGCTTTTATGTACACAACCTGAATCTGAAAGCTCTGCTGACTCTGCCAGGACTAGTTATTGAAGCAGTATGGTTTTGTCATGAGCGGGAATCTCTCCACCCAGCACCTGTTGAAAACGAGAACATTTTAAAGTCCTAAATATGTTATTTCAGAGCAATGCAAGGCTTTAATAATCGTAGAGTAACTCTCCACCTACTGGGAACTCAATCAATTGAGTCAAGAACGTTAAAAGTGTCCCTGATATTCTTTTGGGTCGGGTTTATGATTCGAGCTCGTCTCCGACATTAATCTTCATGTAAATGGAGAAGAGTTTTTCCGCTGAACCTTTGGTCTTGCCTTGAGCTCCTCAAGAACATCTGCTGACAGGGCATAGTTCAGCCTCATCAGTTTGACCGAATTCTTCAATTTGTCCATATTTTCCCAGTGTTATTAAACTACAATACCCAGCAATATATCAGAAAGCCAATGGGCATGATCCCTGTGGTGCTTCAGAAGTCATGACTTGCGTAGCCACTGATGTATAGGGTTATACATGGAGGCAGAAATGGAAACTTTGATGGAAGTCCACCATCAAATTTCCAATGTTTTTACAATTTTTCTAAAGTTTTTCCAACCATCGAGGCAAATTTAAGGTTTTAGTTTTTAAGCTGCAGGATGGCGCTGTAGAGCAGGGCATTCCAGGAGTGTTGGTATCTAATATGGTTTGGTCATTTTCATGATCCAATACACCTGGTTCAATTAATTGATTTCTTCGCCGGTTTAGTGATCTGAGAATTCACCAAACTGAGCTTTCTGGCCACCAACAACCAGAACCCTTCTCTCAAACAAACCATCCGCTCATAGTCCATGGACTCGTCCAAGACCTCTTCTCTCCCTGGTGTTCCTCATGATCTACGTGACCCCACCACAGTTTTAGGAAACCAACTGCCATTGCATCACTTCAAAGAACCTTTTTAAAATAGAAAATAATGCAAAAGTACTTTGTTGGGAGAACGTCTGTTTTCTGCACTTTTTTGTAAATTTTTTCCTTAATGAAAAGCTTCACTTGAAAAGTCGCATATATGGAAGGGAAAGCTCCGCCATCTGTTGGCTGCAGCAACAGGATATGAGGTATAAACAAGTCTCAGGTGCATTATTCCGGGATTTGAATAGACTGAAAATAGCCATAGAATTTGTTTCCCAGGCTCAAAACGGTGATTTAGATTTTGGAGCCGAGTGAATCCACACAGCCTTACCTGATCTTCAACCCCTGTGGCCTGCTCGGTTGAACTTCTGGTGATCCTAAAGATCCATGTGGAAAAGGGCCAAGAGCATTGGTTCCAAGTGCGCCATTACTGTCCTTCAGCGATGCCAGCGATGCGGCGTGCGCTGGCTGAGCTTTTCTGAATGTAGTGGCACTCTTGAGGAAAGTCAATAAGCTCATGTGATGGTGAACAGTGAAGCTATTCTCTTCTGCTTTTTCTTCCTCTCACTGCATCTCAAGGCAATGGCACAAAGGAGCATGAAGACCTCCAAGGCTGTACTCTTCACCAGGTGCTTGAAGGAGAATTGCAAAACGAGCAGTTGAGAAACGGCAGAACCTCTCCAAGGGTCTACCATTTTAAAGAATTGATCCTGTCCATGTCTGGATGATGATGATGATGATACCCCATCACTCACCTCAGTTGTGCATAGTGCTGCAATCATGCCGTGCCTCAGCAATGCAGAAGATAAGCCATGGCTGCACGAATGCTCTGAATTCCTGATTATGGGAGAACTCCATGGTGAGGACTGTACAATTTAGGCAAAGATGAGAAGATGGGAAAACGATTACAGTTCCTTGAGCATTTGGAGCATTCGTTACTTGACCAGGCCCCTTTAAATGCTTTTATTTAATCTTGGACTCAATTAAATACCTGAAGAATTCACCCTCCATTTCTCAAACTCTCAACCTCAAGCTAAAACCCAAATATGACCCTCAACATCTTTTTCATCTTAACTAACACTGTTCAGAACCGAGTGAACCTCTTTTCCACTGGGGCAATGTTGGTGATGGTGGCAGCCAGTTCTGAGTGTCCTATGAGAACTGAATGTGATGTTTTTTTGATGAGAATCTTGGTGATCTGAAGGCATCTGCTCTGCTTTGTTACTGAATGTTCTTTCGATGTCTGTAAGAGACCGAAGTTAGAAAAAGTGCAAAAAAATCATAAATTGTCTAATACAAAAGAGGCCAACGTAACTCTGGCATATGTAATGGTTTGCACTTAGCAAATGAAATACAAAGGGAAAAGCAAAACGAACACCAACCATCTAAAAATGCACTGGTTTGTTGGGCCAACAAGTCCCAACACGCCAGTTCACAAGGGATTAAAGTAACTATTCCAACTGGATGATGTGCTGCGATAGAGGGAGCGAAGATAACAGAACTGGTACCATCTGGAAAGGAAGTGAATGTCCTTTATCTGGCCATCGCTGTATCAAATCAAGGATCATGGTGTCCTTCAAAGAAATGGACTTATTATTCCCCGATCTCTAAATCTTTGCTCCAAGGTGAAAATGTGTGACTTTATTCCCATGATACATCATCTCAAACAGAAATATCACAGTTTTCTTTCTTAACCTTTTTGTTTTTTTCCTCCTTTATTTGGGACCACTTCCCATTCACTAGTAGGCCTCTCCAGTCTTGAAATGCTAGCATTCGCTTCCTCCAAGAAGGTGGACAAAGAGCATCAATCATATACTCGAGGCTGAGTGGGGAAATACTCTTGGTTGAGTATTACCCAAGCTCCAGTGCTTGAGCGGAAGTGTAACAATACTTCTGAATACTACATGAGGCTTACATTGTCCCATCCACCATTTTGTATGTTAAGTTGAAAGAAACGGGTCAATTATAACTTAACAAGATTGAGAAACGTATGAGAAAGTATGAGATATGGTCAAATGCAGAATATGGAAGGTTGTTCTGAGTTGCCCAGGCCTAGATATGGGTTCTACGCTATGACTGAACACACTATATTTAGAGGAAGGGCTTTTGTGACGTGTGTTGTGATTGGTTCATTCTAACTGTATCATTTTCTTCTATTTGACTCCAGAGTTTTGGAGAAAGTAGAGTGTAAAGATATTTCCATTAAGTTTCTTTCTCACATACGAAAACTGTTGAGTTTGAGCTGCCGCCTTCAGACGCACGCGATGTGTTTTTCCAAAAGTCGTACTGATGCTGAGAGGATGTGGTTGTTGTTCCGAGGAGCATCGCATAGTTTCTGAGATGGTGTTTTTGCTATTTGCTGTAATGTGGTGCGCCTCCACCCGTTTCTGGAGCATTAGCGTGGTGCAGCAGGGCCGGACAGTCTTTCCTTCATGCATATGCAAACACACACTGAGAAAGAAGTCTGGCCGAGTGTCAGGGGAGCGCCACAAAAGATCGGCGCTTGACAAGTGCCTGTGCTCCATGCCAGCGGCGAGGGTTACGGAGTGGAACGGAGGGGCCCTGCCATGTTTGCTAAGATCTAAAGCAGCCTCCTAAAAGCTCTGTTTGGATTTTATTCACAAGCCTGGCTGAAAGGTACGGAGCAGGGACCCCTAGCCCACCCTCTCACACCCCCTTCCTCTTCCTCAAGCCTTGTTTTCTTTCTTTTTGACCAAGGTTGTATTCTGCTGTTTTGGTTAAAGAATGTGTTCCAGAAGAAAGTGTGGCCTAATTGGGTTATTAGTAGTGTTTGTATGTATGTATTTTGCTCTCTATGAGCACCAAGTCAAAACCCCTTACATAAGCATTTACTGTGTTTTGCCCTGGGGCCATTCCTCTCTCAGTCCACCAGAGGGAGACATTCGTCCACCCGAGGCTCTGTATTGCATTCTTTGAGCGTTTTATTAAAGGTACTTTCACTTTTCATGCCATTTTTAAAAAAAACCCAAAAAAACAACAACAACGAAAACCGGGTTTGGGGCATCGTCGTAACCACAAATTTTCTTAAGTCAAGTGTGTTGTAAGTTGAAGACCCCCTGTATTAGAAAATCTGTAGAAATGAGGATGTTTTGCTGGTCCTCGCAAAGGAAAATGTTAATTTAATCACAAATTTGACACTTTTTTTAAAGAAAAACTAAAACCTCAGTTTTAGTTTTGCTTGAAGTTTAGGGTTAGTTGAGATCTATGTGTAGAATTACTGGGATTTATTACAGAACCTCACAAAAATGGGTGTGAGTGGGTGGTTGAGCTTGGTCTCCTGAAGGGCGGTCAGCCATGCTTTTCTTTGGACGACGAGAATCTCTTCATGGCAGCAGAGCTCTGTGATTTACTTCTGAAGGTCTAAAAACAAACGAAACATTTAGAGCCATGAGGAATTGCCATCATGAAGATAAACACAACCTCCAACATGGCTTTGATAGGCTGCTGTATCTTCCCCATGTATCTCTATAGCATGGGTGTCCAGCTCCGGTGCTGGAGGCCCAGTGTTACTTGGCTGTTGCTCCACCAAGAACCTTCTAAAGCTGTAGAATATCCTCTCACCAGTAAACCTAGACTTCAGTTAAGATCTGCTGCTCCACCAAGATTCTACCAGAGCTGAAGATCATCCTCACACC
>JBBIGC010000001.1:221213-236458 GCA_037576955.1 Lepidarchus adonis
TCTATCTATCTATCTATCTCTCTATCTCTCTATCTCTCTATCTATCTATCTATCTATCTATCTATCTATCTATCTATTCATCTGTCTGTCTGTCTGTCTCTGTCAATCCATCTATCACTGTCTGTCTGTCCATCTTTATGTCTGTCTCTCCGTTTATCCATCTATCAAGTTGTCTTTCTCTCTATTTATCTGTATGTTTATCTACGTCTATGTCTTTGTCTATCATTTGTCTGTATGCAGGTATATCTATATGTCTGTCTATCAATGTCTGTCTGTCTATTAATCTATCTATAAATTCATCTGTCTTTCTGACTGTCTCTATCAATCCATCTATCACTGTTTGTCTGTCTATCTATATGTCTGTCTCTCCATTTATCCATCCATCAAGTTGTCTGTCTCTGTCTACCATCTCTCTGTATGTCTGTATGTAGGTATATCTATATGTCTGTTTATCCATGTCTGTCTGTCTGTCTGTCTGTCTGTCTATCTATCTATCAGGCCACTTGTTTGTCTGTCTGCCAGTCTCTGTCTATATATATATATATATATATATCCGTCTGCCTTTTTTTATATGTCTGTCTGTCTGTCTGTGGCTAACACAGTGTTAGACAGCTGCATTATGCGTATTCACTAGGTGGCGCTGCACCACATTTGAGCCGAACAGAGCTATGCTCATGCATTTTTAGAGGCCGTCTTGCTTTGCACATTTTATACATTTGGGTTAAACATGGGCCCTAGCATGAGAAGACACACCCACCTAGCGACACAACGTTTTATTCTAAGTTCAGGAGGTTCGAACTGACACACCGTGCACGTCAACGTCTTATCAATGTCCCATTCTGACAGGCTCCTTGCAGGTCATGAACAAAACCCGCAGGATCATGGAGGACGGGGGCACCACCTTCACCAATGCCTTCGTGACCACGCCCATGTGCTGCCCATCCCGATCGTCCATGCTGACAGGGAAGTACGTTCACAACCACAACACGTACACCAACAACGAGAACTGCTCGTCACCTTCGTGGCAGGTCCAGCATGAGCCGCGCTCCTTCGCCGTTTACCTCAACAACACTGGCTACAGGACGGGTGAGTCCCTGGAGGTCAAACTCCACCTTCTGAGACGTTCTTCTTCTCATGCTGCATTTCAGATGGTCTTGGCACAGTTGAGGGGCGAGGGTACAAGCATACCTTGGTGCTATCCTTGCTCTAGGGTTGGGCATGGTACCCCCCAAATCTATGTGGACACCCCTTCTAGATCTGCGCATTTAAGCCACACCCATTGCAAACAGGTGTGTAAAATCAGACCCATAGTCAGGTAGTGTTCTGACAACATATTGTCAAGCTCAATGACTTTGAACGCTAATTAGATGCTGTAGGATGCTACAAGGAAGCCACAGTTTACTCAATTTCTGCTACGTCATGGCTGCCCTGGTAATGCTAAGTGCTAGCATTATGAAATGGAAGCATCCTTGAAGCTGAAGACCACCCAAATTCAGAGACTGAGTTAACTCCACACGCAAAGATAATTTACTAAATTATACGCCTCCAACAGTTTGGGGAATGCTTCTTTCCTGTTCTAGCAGGAGCTCAACCCAACTGAAGACTTGAGACATATTAGGACCTTCTTGTCCAGCTACTTACCTGACCTCCAATGACCACATACAGATGGTCAGGGGTCGCATGGCCACAGTCTACATCATCAGTGGTTATGCAGTAGTAGAGTTTTAGGCTTTCAGATGCATTCATTAAGAGTAGCTCCTGTTTAAGCATAGTAGGAAAATTTTTTGGGTTCTTACTGCTCTACACCTCAAAGTTTACAGAGACAGTAATGTTGTGTGAGCGTTTTCTATAGGCCTCTGTATTGGATTTTCTGGCCTGCCATCAGTACATTCCCATTGACGTGCCAGTTCACATTTTATCCCTGAAAGAAAAATGCAGACTTTATGCACCGACTGCAGACGGACTGTCATGGGCTAGAGCTTGACCTGACCAAGCAGCCAACAATCTGTCCATGCCCGTATGTGAGACCATAAGTCTTACTCTTAACTCTATCTGTGCTACACTTTACACTTCTGAATAGACGGGCAGCTTGCCAAGCTCCTGGGAGTGACAGAGATGCTTCTATATGTAAGAAAACTTGAAAAATGAACTTATACAGCAAATCACAGTCCAATAAGCTGGACCATCGTGGAATGGACTGGGTCAGGAGATTAAACCATATTTACCAGAGCAGTTTAGAGGCTGACTGCTTCTTTAAAGGCATGTTCTTCTGGATTTATTTTTTTGCCATGTGCAATATAGCCTCTAGTTTAGAAAACAAGTACAATTTCAGTGATGTTTGGTTTTTAGTTAAAGGTTTTTGAGAGTATTATATTTCCTAATTTTACTTTGTGGTTGAGAAATGTAATGACATTTTACTCGTGTTTAAATAAATTGCTAGTAATGCAGACAGTGAAGTTTGAAACTGACAATCACAAAAAAATCACAATATTTGTTCAGTATGACGGTCGAGAAGGGCAAATTAAATTTACTGTTTAAAAAAAATTAAAAATTCAATGAGTGGTATAATTTTACCAGTCCAATTTTTTTTTACAACAACTAAAACAGTAAAAAAAACTACTTTTAAATGAATTTTCAAAACGTGAAAAAATTCCAAAAAGAAATTTACAATGTTCAAAACATTTTTGCGATTCTACAAACAATCCAACCAAAAACGAATGGCACAATATACAGGAAATGCTTGGTACTGACCTTTTCTGTCCAACATTTTTGCTAATGCAGTTTGCGACATTTCATTTCATTGCTGAGAACAGTGTGTTGTTTCGTGAAACGTGAATTTGATTTACCCTTCTAGGCCACTGTAGTCCAGCCATGCTTTGAGATATTGTAATGCCAATTTCAGCACCATCTATGAATTAAATTCTTTAAATACTTTCAAAGAATGCGTTAGTGATGCATTGTGTTGAATTTCGTTAAGTTTGAACCTTTAAGTCAGCAGTACTGGGTAGTAAAGTGCTCGATTTTTGCTACGACATTATTCACTAGTCAGAATAAGCTTGGTACATCCTAGAGGCCAATTTGCATTTTTGTAGTTTTGACAAAATTGTTATTGTCCAAAAACTGTTGTGTCTACTGAACTCTAGATGCTAGCATGAAAACTCGTGCAGACATAAAAAATAGCAAATCTCTTATTCCTTATCTTCCATGTGGAGCTACAACCACACCAAACATTTTTACATTTACATGTATTTATTTGGTGAATTCCAGATACAGGAACAATCAGCATAAATTCAGACATGACAACACTGATGTGTGAGTTACAGGGAGTTCAATACAATCTTCTTACTCATAGAAAACAGTGCAGGTTCTACAACAGTGCATATAGGTGCTACAACATTACTACCTGAAAGAGAAACACATTCTACACTTTCATTAAGAGCTTATGAGTAATTCTAAACAGACGGTGGCGCTACAGCATAGTTAACATGGTCTATTCATATATACGAGTGCTAAAGAGTCCAGGACATTCTTCACTGTCATTGCTGCTTCAGCATCGGCTGATGTTAAGTTCTTTTAAGTTCTTCTTTACCTATGATAAGGTACAACGCAAGTAGCAAATTTAATTATATTATTGCGAGTAGTATAAACACAAGTGAGTATAAATGTGAAACTGTCAGATCTGTAGATTGATACCATGTATATGATTAAAAGTCAAGATGAACTTTGTTTATGGGTTTAGATGTTGAGGTGGTCACGGAACTGCTGAGTCTTGAGGTGTTTCTTAGGCCTCGTTTACACTGCAGGTCTTGATGCTCAGTTCTGATTTGCTGCCTATATCCGATTTTTTTTACCTTTTGTTTACACGTGTTTTAAATTGTGACCCATATCCGATCCGCCTGTTTACAGTTGCTATAGCAAAGGGGCGTTGTTACACCACACAGTAGCCAAGATGGATGAATGGGAAATATACTTGACAAAAGGAAAACAATGTTGGACAATCATTCTAAAGTCAGATTCTTAAATTCTGGATAAAAAATTAATTAGACAGTCTTGATATTGGTTAATCTTTGGGTTCCTAACATCGTTCTTCTTCCTCATTAGTTTAAGATGCAATAAAACTTGCAGCTATGATGATCAATTTCTGAAAACTTGTCTCTTCGGTTGTCTACAGCTTTCTTCGGGAAGTACCTTAATGAATACAACGGCAGCTACATTCCTCCTGGGTGGCGAGAGTGGGTGGGGCTCATCAAAAATTCCCGCTTCTATAATTACACAGTCTGTCGGAATGGTTACAAGGAGAAGCACGGCGCGGACTATGCCAAGGTATGTACCCGTGGTTCACATCCCTGTCATGGTGCCAGCACAGGGGTTAATAATCCCATCGTCCCTTTGTTTTTACTTGATGCGCAAATGTAAGGTCTGCTCTCAGCTAATTGCAGGTTTCCCGCACACTCGTAATCCCAGGTTGATCTAAACTGCTAGGAATCTGGTGAAATTAAAGGGAAGCATTCTGCACTGCAGTGGCATCTACTCGTTTTGTGCAACACCAATTCTTATATCATCACATGGTTCACCGCAACACTCTGGAGACAAAGTGGAAATGTCTTCAGGGCACAGTTTCTTCTAAGAGTTTCTGTGCGGTTTTTTGTTTTAAGTATTAGAGGTTGTGGATACAGTATTTCACCACACACATTAAAAATACTTGGGTGCAAAGCTTCTGTGAAGAAAGCAGGAAATTTGTGTTTGGGTTGTTTTCCATTGTACATCATGAAAAACCTCAATTACTTTTTTCAACATTCCTACATGTAGGAACCATTTTTATTCTAAAGATGTAAAAAAGAATTTTTGTGTGAATTGCTCCAATCGAGAGTCTTATTGGGCCACAGTAGAGGTCAGTGGAACCAGACGTCACATGAGTTTAATGCCTCCACAAGTTCCCTCATGGAAAGATACCACATGAAATGGTTATGAATTCTCTGCCTGATGCTTGAGATATTGTTTTACTGTAGTTTTGAGAAGGTTTTGGTCTAAAATATAGTTTTAACTTCATTCATGGTAGAAATGTAGGCCTAATTCTTACATTCCTACTATTTTACCATCTGCATTACATTCAATAGCTCATGTAAGCTCAGTAGTTGACTTGAAAAGTAAATTTGCTATAGAAGGGGTCCTCGAATTACGATGGGGTTCCATTCCTCAACTGTCCTAAGTTGAATTTCGACGCAAGTTGAAACCACCTTACATAAGCGCTTACTGTGTTTTACCCTGGGGTCATTCCTCTTTCAGTCCACCAGAGGGAGACATTCACCCACCTGAGGTTCTGCATTGCACATTTCTGAGCGTTTTATTAAAGGTACTTTCACTTTCACAAAAAAGATTAAATTAAACAGGGTTGGGGGCAAAGTCGTAACCACAAATTTTCATAAGTCAAGTATGTCGTAAGTTGAGGACCCCTGTATTTGTGCTGCATACATCACAACCCCTGGTTCCCATCACCTCTACTGTGAATAATGTATGTACATTTCTCCACAAAACAAGAATTTTGTCATTACCTTCTGAACCATTAAATTATGTGGGTTTTTTGTTTTTCAGGGCTGTTATTCCTCTAATTAATTAACATATAGTTCTAGGAGGAAAATTTATTTGGAATCGACTTTTTAAACAAATTGTTCATTAAAAATGACATTTTTAAAGGGAAAAACTTTAAAGCTTGTTATTATTTTGGTAATTTGTATAAATGTGCTTTTTAATTAATTGAAACCAATCAATCAAGCCATCAATTAAACCATTACCCTTTCCTGCTTCTTCAGCAACTAATATTCAAAGCCCCATTACCCTCCAGTATCTCCTGTAATGTACTACAGTCCATCATATGAACGATGTAGATAATTATCATTCTTTTTTACAGACGTAAATGATGCATCAACAACAAAAATCTGCTGACTTTTTCTTCCATCTCTAAATGTGTAGAATCAGTAGCACTGGTTTTCGAGGTTTTTGAGTTTTTTGGCTCTGATGGATGGATAAATAAATATTTGCCCTGGTGCTCAGATGCCAATGGCTTGCTTGTTGAGTAAGATGAAGGTGTTAAGTTACCCACAAAGCTGCGAAGTGGCCCAGGCCAGAGTTTTCTGCGCTGAGCACTGGAGACTGCTCTTGTGGTTTTAGTGGTTCAGAGAAACCCAGGAACCTTTTAATCAATTTCAGCATTGATGTCCCATCAAGAACAGCTGGAATATCAGTCCTGCAGGCCATAGAGCATCAGTTTGTGGCTCATAGTGTTGCTTCTCAATAATCCACAATCTTCAGACATTCAGGCGAACCTCTGCAGCCAGACCAAATAGCACTTTCCCTCTGAATCGTTTTCCTGGTGGGCTTTTTATAGATTTTCCGTCATCTCACTCTCAAACAATGTGACTCTGCTTTGGCAAACCATGTCCCTGACAGATTAGAGTACTCTAGGCGTGAATATAACTGGCATTAATTCATTTCTGATGGCTAACGTCCAAATAAGCTGTTTTATTGCTGTCTGAGACTGATGGTTATGGGCAGTTCAGTCTGGACTCCACACAAACTCAGTCCTGCCCAAATGGCAATTGTCTGGTTCATGTGCGTCCTGAAGCATATTAGTAAAGTGTGATACGTTAACACAGTCTGACTGGTCCAAAGGTGAGGGAGATACCACCAACATATCATTGGAACATGGCTCTACCAACTGCCAATAGACCAATGGGAGATTTCCATTAACTTGTTTAATGTACAATTGGAAACGGTTTTCCAAAATGGATCAAATCTTGCAGACTCGTCATATGGTGAGACGACAACACAACTTTAAACTCATAAAATGACTGTAGGCCTTTCGCAATTATGTCCATTTTTAATGAGAATTGCTTCCATTTTGCACAAAACGTTAAAATGCCAATGTTGAAGAGCAATTTGGTCCCAGAGTAAGAAACTGTACACTATATTTAAAAAAAAAAAATCAATGTAAAGACTACATTCAGCTCTGTTAGGATCTCAGTGGAGTAGCACCTCTTAAACTAAGCTTAGGATTATGTCAATTATACAATTACAATTATAATAATCAGTAAATTGTTATTTTTAATAACTTTTTCATTCTAGTTTATATTTAGTGATTAGTGATGATCATTGTGGACACACCACTGCACACAGTCACCACAACGAAATTTGTCCTCTGCATTTAACCCATCACACGTGCACACGTGGAGCAGCTATCAACAGCGCCCGGGCAGCAGTGAAGTGGGGACGGTACTTTGCTCAAGGGTTCCTCAGTGGTGCCCAGGACTTGAACCTGTGACCTTCCGATCCCAGGGGCAAAGTCCTCACCACTAGGCACCAATGCCCCATATATAAAATGATAGAAGCTACAGGTGCTAATATTTAAAATACTGACACCGTTGGCCCCACTTTGTCCTTAATAACTGTAATTAGATATTAAAAGTATATTCAACAATGTAATTAATACTGATGTAGTCAGTTACAGTAGTACAGCTTAATTACACAGCTTCTGTTTTACGGTCACATGTAATTACACAAGTATATAATGTGTATTAACATGTAATTACCATATGTATAACATACTTGATGACTGTCTATTGCCATAAGCTGCATACTTGAAATCCATGGAGAACTGGGGTTCTGTCTAAAAACCTTTCTCTTTAATGGATGACATTTTCCTTTGTTTATTTTTTTCATTATATATACAGTGTGTGTGTGTGTGTGTGTGTGTGTGTGTGTGTGTGTGTGTGTGTGTGTGTGTGTATGTAATATATATATATTAAATTCTATAAAAAAATTGTATTTTATTTCTTTTTCTTTGTGTTTGTTTTCATTGTAAAGCGACCTCGGGATTGTAAAGGCGCAATATATAGCTTATTATTATTAATTTTTCAGTTGTTCTAAGCTTTGAGTGTATTTACAGGTTTTATAAACACTTAATATGAAGTGGGACCATTCAGTCCTGTCCAATCAGAAGCGTTAACAACTTTACAGCAAGCGAACTCCCACAGCAGCCAGTACCACCATGAGTGTTAGCATGAGGCCTGCTGGGACGGAGCAGGAGGCCACATCGAGGAGGCCCAGATGGCTGGACCGTAACTAGTCTAGGGCAGAACCCAGCACCTGTGAATGTGTGATCTTTAGAGGCCTTGTCCACATTCCTGTCTCAGCCTCGTAGCGGGCGGAGAGAGACCCTTCCTGTTGTCAAAACACTGAGCTCACAGGGAGCCCTGACCCCATCTCACCGCTGACTGCTGGTGTTAACACCAATGTCATGTTCGATTATGGGCCGCGGCATCAAGGGGTCACTGCTAAGCCGAACACACTCGCCCTATAGCGGCCAGGTGCTGGACAGTAAAATTCAAGCGGATTCGCCTCATGATTTGAGTGGAAATCAACCTGATACCCATAATGCATCAAAATTCCAAGATCATTGGCTGCCTGATGCATACCTGTTATCTCCACTAGACCTGGGTATAACATGAACCAAGGGGTGGGGATTGTCCAGTAAATATGTCCCTCATCTCTCTCCCTATTGGACAAGCTTGACTAAACTGAGAAATCATTAATATTTTTTTTGTTTGTCCTTGGTGTTGACTTAAGTATAAACATTAAAATCAAGTTATTAATGCATTAAAATTAAATGCATTTAAAAATTAAATATTGTTTTTACCTTTGTTTCCAGTTTCATGACATTGATACTAGAATTTCCCTCCAGATGAATAACTCTCTTTTCTTATTTTACGCATTTCCTATCCAGGACTACTTCACGGATCTGATCACCAATGACAGCATCAATTATTTCCGCATGTCTAAGCGCATGTACCCACACCGACCAGTCATGATGGTGATCAGCCATGCGGCGCCCCACGGCCCGGAGGATTCCGCTCCCCAGTTTGCAGAGTTCTTCCCCAACGCTTCACAGCACATGTGAGTCCAAAGCATTTTGGGAAGTGTTTTTTTTTTCCCCAAGACTTCCTGTTGCAGGCTCTGCTCTGAACTCCCCTGAACCCTGTGCTACTCTCCTTTCTCCTTAAAGCAAACTCAGCTCCTTCAAATAGGCCCTTGGCAGTGGCATTGTTGAGTCTACATATTTTTAACGTTTCATACGTTTTTATGACGGGAACGTTATGTGGGAACAAAAGTCGGTATTTCTGGAGAACAGTCGCTTTAGGCGTTCCAATCTGAATACCTCCTCTTGAAATTTTATCATTTTAATTTGACTCGCAGGTAAATTTAAGTGGACGTTTTCTTTCGGTTTTTATCCTTGACTCGCCGTAATGTTCCAGACGGGTTATTAAAAAAAGACTCTTCATCCTGGGAGACGACAGGCCCTAAAATGCTGCTCTTGCAAATGATTTTACCACCATGAAATTGAAATGATTTATCGTCTAAGTATAGTTTGGCACAGGCCAGCGAGAAGATCAGGGGGTAGATTTTTATGGAGCGACGCTCTGGTGCCAAGCCCACGTTGGGTTTGCAGCACTATCATCAGCACTTGATGGCCGAGATCCTATTCCAACGGAGAGCGCCATGGCAATGAGCCTAATGTCCTGCAGCCGCTAGCATCCCAAGCATCTCAAAACCTCGAGGAGGACAGGACAGCACCCCTATTCAATCATTGTTTGCCTTGTTGTTTCCCCTATTATTTTAGATTCGCTTCTGGCAGGACTTCCTGACCCTCAACATATCAATCAGCCCCTCCATTCACCGTCATGCCTTCTGGGGTGTGTGGAATGCATTGTTTGCTTTCCAAACACCCTTTGTGACGTTATTAATATATTTTTAGTGCGAGTTCACATTTGGGAATAGATCAGGGAGGCCCACGACTCCGTGATGACTGGCATGTTGTCGTATCGTTGGGAATCTTGCATGGCAAGTTTTGCCAAAGGAGCAAGTAGACAGATGGTGAACAAGAATGTAACACTCAGGAAGGAATATGCTGATGTTCCAAAGCCAAAATGCTCAAATGGACCCGTAGAATCTCTAATTTAACGCTGTACTTGTATCCCAGTTGACCCTTTATGGAAACCCACCCCAAAATACAAAAAAAAAGCCTTATATGTCCATTTCATCTCCATGGATTTCTGTTTAACATTCATAAAATCAAACTTCTGAGGTCTAATGGTCAATGGATGTTTTATTTCTCGTTTTCATCACCAGAAGTGAGTCAGCTGCCCTCATTGCTCACTAACAGCTCAACGCAAAGCTGTTAAATGGATGTATTCATAGTTTTGATGCTTCAGTGAGAATCTACCAATGTAAATGGTCATGAAAATAAAGAAAACACATTGAATGAGAAACTTTTGGCCTGTACTGTAGTAGGATAAAAAATACAAAGGTAAGACAAAGCTACAGGTAAAGACTAGGGTGAGATAAGAATGAAATACTCTGATAGATACTGTGGTTTTAATGAATACAATAAAATAAGATAAATAGAATCAATTATAATAATTTAACTTATGTCCAGTCTGGTAGTGAGTATATTGCACACTGAGGTTAGTGATGAAGCAGCAGGTAATATAGTAATATTGTTATGCTCTGTGTTGTGAGAGGGAGTTATTGTGTGGATGAGTGACAGTGTTACTACAGATTTTTGGGTGTGTCATTTTTGCGGGACAATGCAATTCAAATGTCAGTTGTATTCATGGGAATTTAATAACTTTAATCTACTCTAAGAGGACACTGTAAAACTGCAATCTGGAAAAATGAAAATATTATAATGATATATTATAATGACTCAGGTTGGTCTTTGGGGCAAAAAACATGATCGGGACATCCCTAATTCAGAGCATGATGAGAAGAAACACTGAGTGACATTGGTGTGGTCATCGGGCAAGTGCCAAAACTGTTGATCTACAACAGCTATGATGCACTGACTTGGTTTAATAACGAACAACAAAAAGAAAAAAAAAATTGTTGAAGCTATGGCAGCATAAACATGTAGTACATTAGATGGGAGTTGACACTGTGAAGGGCAAAAGCACATGTTAATCCCATTCACCCGCAATACACACAACTAATTGGAGCGGTTGAAACACTGAACCCAGCACATCACCCAGAAACTGATGAAGGTTCTTGCGATTTCCAGCAGGATTCTCTTAACAGTTGCCTTGTGTTCTGAACACAATGCAAGATGTCACTTTGGCGGGCCTTGTTACGACCCCTCCCGGGTCAGCCTGACAGGTGTCATGTGCGACCCCTGCCAAATCCAGCTCGTTTTACTCTCCTGACCTCCACATTCCTACCTCCTCACACACAGGGAAGAGACAGCCACCTTTTTGTGCCGTGTCTGCTGGGTGAATAGTTCAGTAAGCTCACAAAAGGCGCCTGAGGAGAAGAGGGTAGAAGGTAGCTGCTCAGTCAGAATGTCCTGTCGCACTGATTGGTTCATTAACTTCTTAAAATGTCTAAGGGTCTGTATGGGGGCCAACACTTCTGACAGATTCATTTGTTTCTTTGTAGTTAGTGAATAATTCATAATGGGTACATCCATCATAATTCTGCCAACCAATAACCAACAAATAGTGATTGTATGTGTCATTTAATGCGTCTGATTAACACTGCAGATTCGTACTGGATTGCGGTCATTATAATCAGACTGTAAAACAGACATGCTGCTGATTCATATTGGATTAAGCCTAAGCTACAGTTTTTATAGTCAGACTTTGAAAGCTACAAACGCTGTAGATTCATACTGAATATAGTACAGTCCTCATTAAATACCATAAAACTGTAAAAGCTTATTACTGCAGATTCATACTGGATTAAAAACCCTTCACAGTTATTACTGTCAGACTGTAAAGGATAAACACACTGCTGATTCATACTGGATTAAGCCTACTGTATAGTTATTATTGTCAGACGGCTAAAGATACACTTTGCTGATTCATACTGTATTAAGCCTACTCCACAATTAACACTGTCAGACTGTAAAGGCTACACACTGCAGATTCATACTGGATTAAACACCCTTCAGCGTTATTACTGTCGGAATGTAAAGGCTACACACACTGCTGATTCATACTGGATTAAGCCTACTGTATAGTTATTATAGTCAGACTGTTAAAGCTACACTCCGCTGATTCATACAGGATTAAGCCTACTCCACAATTAACACTGTCAGACTGTAAAGGCTACACACTAGATTCATACTGGATTAAACACCCTTCACCGTTATTACTGTCAGAATGTAAAGGTCACACACTGCTGATTCATACTGGATTAAGCCTACTGTATAGTTATTATAGTCAGACTGTTAAAGCTACACTCCGCTGATTCATACTGGATTAAGCCTACTCCACAATTAACACTGTCAGACTGTAAAGGCTACACACTGCAGATACATACTGGATTAAGGTTAATCTACAATTATTACTGTCATGCTGTTAAAGCAACACACACAGTCAATTCACACTGGATCAACCACTCCACATTAAATATGTTCATAGATTAAAAGCTACACACTGCTGATTAATACTGGATTAAACCCAGTTCATGGTTAATACTAATTATTCATACTGGATTAAGAATATTCCCCAGTTATTATAGTAAGACTGTTAAAGCTAAACACACTGCAGATTCATACTGGATTAAAACCACTTCATGGTTAATACTAATTATTCATACTGGATTAAGCATATTATACAGTTATTATAGTCAGACTGAACACACTGCAGATTCATACTGGATTAAACCCACTTCATAATTAGTATGGTCAGGCAAAAACTGTACATTCGTTCTGCATTAAAATCATCGCTGCTCACTTAAACTACATGACCTCCCTGTATAAACTCTTCCGACTCCAGTAAGGTTTAGCTCCTTCGAACATGGGGGTGAGGGAACAGGGAGCTATCTCATAGCCTTGCCTGCAAAAACAAGCCCACGGTTTGCTGTTTACCTCCGCTTTCGTTTAGCCCACTTCAAACGTGCATGACTTATTAAGTTTGCGTTCCAGAGCTTGTTACAACTTTATTTTGGGCGCCAGGGCCGTGGAGCTCATTATTTGACTTAAGCATGTGCCAGCCCTCAAACGATTTCCCCGAGCCAAGAGAGCCAGTCCTCTCGCTCTGGTGTGAGGAGAGATGGACTGCGGGAGATGTAAAAACACGCCGGCAACAGAATTTTCACGCTTTCTTGAACAAACAGTGGGTGCGGCGAATGTTTAGTGACGCCTGTCAGACGTGTTGCACGGCAGATAAACGGGACGTGCACCTGTGGCTACGAAACGGTCAACAGGTGCCCGGTGAGCACTCAGCACACTAATGCCTTATGCTACTGCTTCTACAGCACACCCAGCTACAACTACGCCCCCAACATGGACAAGCACTGGATCATGCAGTACACGGGCCCCATGAAGCCCATCCACATGGAGTTCACCAACTTCCTGCAGCGGAAGAGGCTGCAGACACTGATGTCGGTGGACGACTCTGTGGAGAAGGTCAGTCTGCTCCTCGAGGTGTTTCATATAGAGGGTGGGGCTTTTGAAAAATGATGGTCATTACTAGAGCGACCTGTGTTTGCCTTCAGATATACAACACCTTAGTGGACACAGGGGAGCTGGAGAACACCTACGTCATCTACACAGCAGACCACGGCTATCACATCGGTCAGTTTGGCCTGGTCAAGGGGAAGTCCATGCCTTATGACTTTGACATTAGAGTGCCTTTCTTTGTGAGGGGACCAAACGTGGAGCCTGGAACCAGGTAAAGCAACTTGATATTTGTGAAAACTGACTGTTTCTGTTGGTCTGATTATGAGGAAGTTGTGTCCAACACTGTGTAAGCACTGACTCCATCCATGGTGGTGCCACAAGCCCCGGGAATCCAAATAAGCACCATTGGTTTTGTTCTCTCTGGGTGGGCTGGGTTGCTCTTCCTCTTATTTCCATTGGCTGATGCTAGTCAGTCACACTAGCATCAATGTTATTGGGCCCCGACACTGTACATTGATTTAGTGCCAGTTCTGGATTGGTGGATGCATTAGTCCTTCACATGACACTGAGGAATCACATGCTCACCTTCACCCTCCCAGTGTTGGTGGTGTTGGACAATAGGGGGAGTCTTAGCTAGTTAGCTAGGTCCAGAAACTAAAAATCCACTCCAGGATTTAGTTTCAACACGATTTCTCTAATTAGCTCACAACTAGCAGCATTGGTTTTCCAGCCAGTTGGAAAGAAATCCTGAAGTGGATTTATACTTTTACTAAATTGTCTAAATTGGGCTAAACTGTGAAAAATCGTTAAAAAAAACACTACGATACAAAGTTTTGTTTTGGCAGTGACTAAATAAATGGATTATTAATTTTAAAAATGGATGCAGACATCATATCCACAGTTTTGTCCAATAGGAACAACCATCTTGTCCTGAATATCGATCTGGCCCCTACAATTCTGGACATTGCTGGCCTGGACACTCCATCTGATATGGACGGCAAGTCCATCCTGAAGCTCCTGGAGCTGGAGAAGACTGGCAACAGGTACTAAGGAAAATGTTTGAAATATGTTGATGTACAATAAATAAATAGATGAATATGATTTAAATATGTGGAGATCCAGGTTCTGCGACTGATTGCGAATGAGTAGAACATTTGGAACTTGTTTGTCAAGGCTTCTGGTATGTCCGCTATGCTGAGTTATGATGGCTGCGTCTCTTGGGACTGAAATTACACTGAGTGGATTATGAGAGAAATGTTTCATAAATATTATCCCATTATTTTACTTCTATGATATTATTTTCATACTTGAGCTTTTCCATAAAAAGTCATGATGAAGTGACCGTTCCATGGAAGGTCTGTAAAGCACTTTGGGTTTTGGTTTTGCAGATTTAAACCAAACCGGAAACCCAAGGCATGGAGGGACACATTCCTTGTGGAGAGAGGGTAAGCTCAATTTGTTTATTTTACAGTTGTTTTTTTTACTGTGTCCACAGTTTAGTACAGTACCGTGCAAATGTCTCAGCCATTGTGGAAACTGTTTGTTCCCATTGATCTAAGCAGCGAGTTTCTTTCTGCAGCAAAAATATGCAACAAAAAATACAAAAAACAATAAAGCAGTGTATATATATATATAGAGAGAGATAGATAGATAGACAGGCAGAGAGACAGACAAACATAGAGAGAGAGAGAGAGAGAGAGAGAGAGAGAGAGAGAGAGAGAGAGAGAGCGCGCGATCGATAGATATATAGATAGATATATAGATATATAGATATATATATATATATATAGAT
>JBBIGC010000001.1:245973-258907 GCA_037576955.1 Lepidarchus adonis
TATTTGTTTTCCAGCACTTTTAGGGCTGTGCATATGCTCATTCCCAGTTGAACATTAGTAATTTGTTTACGTTTTAAATAATAATTTATAGTGAATAGTGCTGTACATTTATTAATTGTTATTTATTTTTCAGCACCGTTAGGATGTTGTCATTGCTTATAACCATTTGAAAAGTTGTCATTTGTTTACATTTTAAATAATAATCAGAATCAGAAATCAGAAAATCTTTATTGTCCCTAAGGAAATTGCTCAATAATAATAATAATTGCTCAAAAATTGCTCAATAATAATTGAGTTTAAAGTGAATAAAGTAGTATGTTTATGATTTATTACATTATTTATTTTCCAGTACTTTTAAAACTATATATCTGCTTTTTTCCAGTTGAAAATGAGCAATTAGTTTACATTTAAAATAACAATAATAATTTAATTTAGAGCTGGAAATTTATTTTTTATTATATTATTTATTTTCCAGTACTTTTAAAACTATATAGTTGCCTTTTTCCAGTTGAACTGTAGTTATTTGTTTAAATGTAAAAAATAATTTAATTTAAAGTGAATAGAGTATTATTCTATAGTGTTATAAATAATTATTCATTATTTTATAGCTATTTTAGGACTGTGTAGTGCAGTAAAAATGGCTGACTGTAATGTCTCTGCAGTGGGAGGCTTCTGTGCCTGCACAAGCTCCAACAACAACACATACTGGTGCCTGAGGACCATCAACGACACCCACAACACACTCTTCTGTGAGTTCGCCACCGGCTTCCTGGAGTACTTTGACCTGAACAGTGACCCCTACCAGGTGAGCCACGTTACCTGCGATAAAGGCCCAAATTCACCAAACATCTAAAGTTAGTGAACATGCCATATTTTATTTTCCCATTCAGCAAATACATGGACATTGTGCACTAAAATGTGCAGGAAAGTTCTATATTTTACATAATTCCCTGTAGATGATGTATTATCATAGATGATGCCAATGGAGCGTCTATGTGCCCTTGAGGCCTGTCCAGTTTGTAGCTTAATGTGGCATCATTTACTCTGGGCACATGTCCACTGCTTTTTGTTGAGGACCAATTCATTGTCATCACATTTTGAAAGATTGGTCAATTTACTCCCCAACTTTTTAAAACTGTCCTCTCCAGTGGTCAACAAACATGTCCTTCTGGTTCCTCACTGCTGTACACCCCACCCATCAACATATACACTCAACTACCTTCACAGGGAAATAAAATTGTATCTTTTTTTACATAATATTTTTATATCATCTGAATTTTCTATCCCAATAAAACTTTGTGAAGAATAGACAATTATTACATTTTTCAATTGCATTAAAAATTAATTTTTACAATATTTTTTATTATATGGTACACTTTTTTTTATTATTATTTTTGTTTTTTATTTTTTAAAAGTTACCCTTTAGAAGTACAAGGATTATCCACCAATAATAAATATGCTTTCAATTGCAGAAATTCTGTATTCACATGAGTCGATCAATTAATTATGTATTCAAATAATTAAAAGAATAAGACTGAGCTTAAATTTAGGCAAAATCATAATTTTTTATGATAAAACGTTATTTAGATTTAGTCCATCAATTTATTTCTGCTGCTGTTAACGATGTGTGTGGACAGTAAATGGTGGTGATAGCTGGTCATGAACTCTAGCAAGTGAAATGAAGCAGAAGCTGTTTTCCTTTCTCCTCCTTTGGGTGTAAGTACTTTAACCAGTCTTCCGTTCCTGTCTGCTTGATCTGGTTTCTCCTGATGCATCCACACGCTTGTCAGTTGTTAATGTATTTAGTGAGGCCCACAGGTCGGAGAAGAAGGGACGCTTTGTTTCTGCTCAGACGCAGAGTGGATAATGAGTCACTGAGAGGATGTTGTGTGGTTCCAGTTGACCAACGCGGTTTACACGGTGGAGCGGGACGTCCTGAGCCAGCTCCACCTGCAGCTGATGGAGATGAGGAGCTGTCAGGGCCATAAACAGTGCAACCCCAGGTCCAAAAACCCAGACACAGGTACCATCTCTGTTTTCTCTCTCACTGTAGCTTCTCCAGTGAGATTCAGAAGCATGCTAGACCACCCACAAGGCCCAGGGCTTCACTAAACCTCGATCTCACTTTTATTGCTCTTCAGAAAAGAATTTATGCATAATTGCATAATGTCATATTTAATATTTTTCCTTATTTTATCTTTTTATGAGATATTGCATGTAAAGTTTCAAAAGTTTGTTTTTGCGATGTCACAAAAGCTAATGTGTTTCAGCCCTGACTGATTTTTGAACAGGCACAATATGGGGCAGCCAATCAGAACAGAGGCGATGTCTTAAAGGCACAGCAACAAAAACCCTGTTAAATTCGAAAAATGTCAAAGAAATTATGTTTAGAAACAAATTGGTAAAAAATACAAAATTCACAGTTTTAATAAATAAATTATAATAATAAACACATTATTTGACTAAAATGAAAGAAATACATTTGTTATGGCCTCTGTGAAGTTCAGCAGATCCACACCAAGGCCCATTTGATTTGATCTCATTATAAAAATACATCCACCCTCACAGGACCCCTGTACGCCCTTTGTGGTCCAGCATATTTCCTCCACCCGTGTTGCAGGGTGGTGTTGCAGGGTGGTGTTGCAGGGTGGTGTTGCAGGGTGGTGTTGCAGGGTGGTGTTGCATGCTGCATGCTGAGAACAGTGTCGAGCCAGATGATGTGTTTCAGTAGGATTGCACAGGGTGGAGGGTGTCATCACTTTCTCTTCTTCCTCATCCTCATCTTCCGTTATGGAATGTCTCTCCCCCTCCCCCAGGAGACGGTGCTCACTGTACTTTCTCTCTCCCCTCAAGGCCGAGCCAGGTGGACGGTGCCAGCATTTATGATATCAAACGTTTTATATATATGTGTGTGTGTGTGTGTGTGTGTGTGTGTGTGTGTGTGTGTTGTTAACATCTGGAAATTTTCTCAGGAAATGCAAGAGCCCATGTAACCGTGCGGCGGAGTCCAAACGATACAAAGATTTCTTCTGAAAAATAGATTTACAGTATTGTGCAAAAGTTTTAGCACCCCCTGTTTTGCCAACAAATGTCAGAGGTCCCCAACCTTTTTCGCGCCACGGACCAGTTTAATGTCAGACAATATTTTCACGGACTTCATTTAAGGTGTCGCGGATATAAATAAATAAAATGATGCGACCAACACAAAAACTGTTATTTTGTAAATATAATAATAAACGTGAATCCACTGTGTAATTATATAACTTTATTAGCAATGTTGTCCTGAAATGCACCAATAACATCCTCCTCTCTGCCCCTAATTATGCTCTGGTTGCTATGGTAACGCGTAAACTTTCCATTTACAATACGTTTTCAGTGCTGTTGTGGTGATCTCATGCTTTTCTGCCATGACTTTCATCCAGAATACCGGCAAAGTCTCAAACACACTTAGATGCTACGGACTGAGATTGTTTGGGGGTTTTTTTTGAATTTTTTCAACTTAAAATTTTTTGTACGGCCCGGTACAAACTGCTCCATGGCCCGGTACTGGCCCGCGGCCCGGTGGTTGGGGACTACTGCTAAGCAGTATGGGGGAAATCCAATCCAAGGATCAGTGTCCACTATCTCCTGCTGATTGGCAGGTGTATTGAGTGCATTTGAGGAGGGGAGCTTCCAAACTGAAAGAGTTGCTCACCTCTTATATAATTTAAAAATCTTCAAAATTATATAAAATGTGCCAGAACTTTTGCACAGGCCACATTTGGTGGTAAATTATGACCCACCATCTATGATGAGTACAGTAAATAAAGAGAAAATCCAAAAACCATATGATTCAAACAGGGACAGCCAAACTTTTGCATGCAACTGTAAACGCATACATGTGTAAATACATTCGAGTTGCATTTTGTGTAAAAATCTTTCAAAACAGACATTTTCATATCTACATGACCTTTGTAGTAAAGTGGGGAACTCCATTATGCGCTGGTTTAAATGCAAAGTCATAATAGTTTAGCATAAAATTCTCATTTTTTTTGAATTTGTATTGTTGACAGTGGTTGGGAATGGAACCGGACGTCTGAAGAGTTAAATGCATCAATAAGCTCAGATTGCAGAAGGTTATTCCATGAGTTTTGAGGCGATTTTAGCCCAATGCGAGCTGTGGTCTCCAATGACGACATAAAGGTAGCTTCTCACTAAGATTTCCCACTAACACCAGCATTACATACATTACAAAATGACTATATTTGCGTAAAATTGACACTCTGACGTCTGGTTCCTATCACCACCATGTTAACAGCATCAGTAGGTGTATCTGTAGAGATGCTATTATACGTGTGTGCTGTAGTGCAGTGTGTATTCGTGTAAAATCTGACAAGCTGTCATGCTTCCTTCACATATTTCCTGATAACAGTGTCTGCTTTGTTCTAGTGGATCCGTCGTTCATCTTCATCCATCCCGGTCTTGCTCTTCATCCTTCTCACTGCATCTTACCTAACCGCATTTCTCTTCAGGGGCTAAACGCCGTGCATGAAGATCAGTCGCCATGATTGTTTCTTTATTGATCTTTTTCTCCTCTTCGTCCACGATTGACACATTAACATTTAATTGCTCTTATTTTCCAAATCAGGGAGTAAAGATGGAGGAAGCTATGATCCACACAGGTATCCACCCTTTTTGTTTTCATCAGTGGTCCTCCCCCTCCCCCTCCCCACCCCTATAACTGCATGGGCCAGCTCATTTCCACTAATGTACTAGGACGCATCAGGCTGTTTGTGCATGCTGGGTTGTGCTAACCTTAATTCAAGCACTTAATTCCAAGTGAAACCAAATGAACATTGATGCTGATGTTCATACAAATCACAGTGATAAGTCCTTCAATTTCCTGCATATAATTTAATGCTGCTACAAAGGGGAATGACTGGTGCTCTGTCCAGCAGTGTGTAATTGCACTACTCTACTTTTATCTCGAAAAATAACCCTAGTTTTCTGTGTTAAGGAAATAGTCTGGAGAAAGATCAAATTTACACCACTTTCTCCAGACCTAGATCTTCACTGGTGTCCAAGTGTAACATTTTTAGCCTGGGACTCTGACGTAGCTTTAGCAAGTTAGCATCCCACTACACGCCTCCCCTGGCTCCGTGTGGGGTATGAGGTCACATTTCCTTGTCATGCACTTTGTGTGATGTGGTGTGGACATAGTGACAGAACGTTGGCAGTGAACACTACGACTCGTTTCATTTAAGTCGTTTCCGCCAAAACGTTTCTCTTCTCACGCCAACCGTCCAGACGTCGGTCCCCGACTCGTCAACCAAAGAGACATTTTGCGATGTATTTTCTGCAGAAACTATAGACGACTGTTGTGTTCTTCGCTATGTTAGCAGCACTTCTTATCAAATAAAGACAAACTATTTGGCCACTACTCTCAAATTATTGTAAATTTGTGCCATTTTAGATTTTCGCTAAACTGTGTCTTTTAATATAGGACTCTAACTGGATTTCTACAGTTAATATGGAACATTAAAAAAGAGTGAGAACTGCATCACCGAAACCATGCTAATGGTTTTTTTTTTTTTTAGATTATCTTAAAATATTTGTGTTATATTTTAGCTCTCATCCCATATTTTTGGATCTTGTGAAGTGAAAGTGATTACAGAGCGTCCACAGTTTATGAAGGGGTTCCGTTCCTTAGCGTGCATCATAGGTTGAATTTCGTCATTAGTCGTAAACCATTTACATAACTGTCTGTGTGTGTAATGCACTGGAGTCAATTCTCTGTCAGTCCACCAGAAGAAGACATTCACCCACCTGAGGCTCTGTATTGTGTTATATGTACTTTTACTTTCACTTTCACTTTCACACCATCAAAAAAAGTGTTTGTAAAGCAAGGACCCCTGTACACAAAGTGCACCACAACCAAATGTAAACTTTAACCCATCCACACGTGGAGCACCAGGCGTCTATGACGAGCAGTGTAGTGGGACGGTACCTTCTTCAAGGGTTCAAGGGTTCCTCAGTGGTGCCTGGGCTGAGAACCTGAAACCTTCTGATCCCAAGGGCAAGATCCTAACTGACAGGCCACTGCTGTCCATCTACTAGCTGAAGCTGTCGTTTAGTGTTCTCCTGCAAGTGTGTTGAGGCGTGTGAGGCAGTGGTGGCACTAACTTCATTGGGTAGTGGATGGAACTGGATAAACTTAAAATTGAGTGACATTTTTGTAGACCCTGAGGACATCCTAAAGACTTTCTTCTCATAATTGTTTTGGCAAACTGGATATAACCTATAAATACATGGTGCACTAATAGAAATGCACATTCCATATACTTCAGTATTCAAACATCATGTGAAGGACTGAAATACACCACGTCAGTAGAGGCTGGTTCCCAATAGATTTCAATATTTACTGATTTTTAAGACCTTTTGCATCATATTTCATAATAAAATCACCTGAATGACAATCAAGAGTTACCCACATGTTCATATAACATTACTATACATCACACCTCAAACACCGTTAATAATTAAGCACTTCAATACATTCTGTTGGCTCCTGTAGATCCTCACCTTTCACTTTTTAATTCTTCGTTTTGCTTCTTCCTGACCGTCTTTGTGTTTGGCTTACCTGCTTACCAGGCAAGAGCAGCATCGAACGTGGTCAAAGTTGAGGAGGCGTGGCCTTTCGTCCCTGTGAGTCTCTAAGACCATGCAAATCTGTCTCTATGATCTCCATACTCATCCCATCTAGATGTTCATAATCATACATTTGAGTGCAGAGTGTAATGGTGTGAGTATGCTGCCAGTGTCTCAGCGAATCTCTGCTTTGGGAATGCTCCTTCCATCAAGGCTTTTTCACCTTTCCTCCTAACACTATTTTTTTTGTCTATCTTCCATGTGCTCTTTTTTTTCATCCTTATTTTTTCATTCCAGGTTGCCTGGACCTTTCCTTTCCAAACTCCGTTTGACGTTTCTTTTTGTTCTTCGTTTTTATTTCTTTTCTTGATGATCCAAATTGCGTAGGAGGCTTTGCACAATCTGCTTGTGATGTGATGGGTCAAGAAGATCTGAACATTTGTCGATTCATTGTCCACTTTATGCTTATTGCTTCAGAACATAGACGCTTTCTATCTGATTGGTCCTGAGCAAAGTGCTGCAGTGATGTGGTGGGGCACTAATTCGTAATTTCATGGCCTTCACGACGTAATTGGTGATGGCCATGCATGACTGCATGATTTTAGACGCGATCCAACTAAATCCACCTGCTTCTTCATGGCTGGTGTTGGTCCTCAGCTTTCTAACTGTGTTGCCTCTCTCTCCAGCGCACAACCAGCATGGGACGGACGAAAAGGTTAAGCTGCCAAACTTCACGGAGCAGGAGGACGTGGACTGGCAGGGACTGGTGCGACTTTATGTTGTGAACGAGAGCCTGTTTGAACATAGGCATGACTACAGCCCCAGCATGGAGGACTGGACCAACTTTGGGAAGGATGTAGATAGGATGTTTGCACTGCTGAGCGATTTAAAGCAACTCAACCATACCAATAAGCTTGACCCCCTGGACGAGCTGGGCTCTGGGGCAGGGGGTCCAGAGGAGACCAGTGGAGATGGGGCCTTAAACCAGGACGCTTGGACCCCTTTATTTACCACAGGAACTCCAATCATGACCCCGGCTGCCCCAAAGACCAATGGAATTAGGGCCCATTACCATGCTTATTGGACCCCTGTAGTTACTACAGGACCTCGGATAACCCCTACTGCCCCTAAGGTGACCCTTAAATCTGCCAATGAACTTCCAGAGGGGCTGTCAAGTGAGCCCACACCTGAGGTGGTTTCTAGGGTGGATACATGGGCTCAGCAGCTGGAGAATGAACTGGATGGAGATGGAATGACCTTCAGTGGCAATGGCTTGACTGAGCTGGAGACCCATCATCACGATTTCCTCCGGTCCAGCTCCATTGGCCTCCAGAGGGCTGAGCTGGATCTGAGCCAGGCCACTGACCACCACAAAGACAAAGAGGAGGAGGACATCTTTGAGGCCCAGGGCCTACTTCCCATCGCCACAAACCCAGACATCCTCCCACACCTGGCTGAGAAGCTTCCATCTGGACCTTCCCCCCAAGCCCTTCCCGTTCACCTATACCAGGACCATCATCCTAGCTCGCAAGAACGTTTAGACTCAGAGGCTAGTGGCCTAGGTCCCTCCCCCTTTAACATATCCCTCTGAGAATGGCCTACAGTCGATGTGCACTGTGGAAGCCAGTCAGAGACACTGAAAACTCTCACAGCTGGGGAGAATCCTAATGTTATTATGTTTTATTTTTTTACAGGCGCTCCCGTTTATTAGAAATCAGTGTTATATGTTTTGTAAGATACTGTATACATCTAAGAAAAATATATATATTTAGAGATCAAGAGCCTTAATGCAGCTTGAATGTTGGGGTTTGGAGTTTTAAGTGGAGAACGCCAGCAGAAATGTTTTTTTTTTATGTATTTTTTACAGAATCAGCTTTTTTATTACAAGTTTTATTTGGGTAAGAACATTGCACTCAGTCATAAGTGAACCAGAAAAGCAGAAAAGTCCCAATATTGAAAGTTTAAATGCACTTTTTCCAGTTTAGACACTTGAGGCCTCATGTTTTCCAGTTTAGACCCTTAAATGTTATATAAATTACATTCATATTCTACCAGGCTTTATGCTGAGAGGCCAAAATAACAGCTGAAATGCTTTCCTGGGTTACATGATAACGCTTCACTACTCAATTCTCTCTTTTCCTTTGATTTTGCCTTTAATATTCACTTTAATATACATTGATCCACTAAATATTTGACCGAAAGTGTTCTTTTTTGTTGTTCTTTTGTTGCACCATAATATCTGCGTATTACACTGCACATTTTCTGTTGTGTTGGTGGGTGGTTAAACCGGGTGGTGATGGATTGAATTCATACAATTAATCAATCTTCCAGGTACACATTCACCTTTATCGAATCACACCGGGTCCGTGCACCATAAAGGTCTGTCCACCTCCTTATTCTGTAAATGTTCAGTCCAATTCACTGCCAATTTTAGAACTTCTGTTTCCTTGTTTCCTCCATTTTTCCCCATATTGTCTTTCATCATTGTCCTTCTATTTTGAAAGAAAAACATATCGAAATTCATTTAGGAAGCTTTAGCTTTGGAATGATCTTCCTGCTCTGCAGAAGTGATTGAGTGTTTGTTGTTTTTATTCATTGGAGGTGAAACAATTCTGGCTTCTGGAAAGCCAAGAGGCTGTTATGAAATAAACATTTGTCAAACGCAGGTGTCACTTTTTTTCTTGGACTCAATGTTGGATTTACATTTGAATAATATTAACATGTCAATGCCGGTTTCATAGGAAATGCTCTTTTGGTAGAGGGGTGCACAGATCTGGGGTCTCATTTATAAACCTTTGTGTAAAACTCATACTAAAAGTGTACGTGCACTCAAAAGAAAAAAATATGTATGCTAAAAAATGTCCGATTTCTGAAAACATGCACATTTTTAGAATGCACATGTTTTCTATTTACGTAAATACATTTGTTTTCATATGGAGCCCTTATTGCAATGTGAGTGCAGTCAACTGCACAGATTATATTTGGGAAAGTGGACATTGCTGCAAAATTACTTTTGATGTACAATTAAACAATACAATTAAACAGTCAGATTTTGATTGTATTTCCTAAATAAGCTTTAGAACAAATGAACAATTTAATTGTTAATTATAAAAATATTATATAATTATATAATATTATATGTACCTGTCGGCTAATTCCCACAGGTAACAGCCAGTTGCGAAGAACCTCAGGGTCATCAGTACCTGTATTAGTACCGGGATTGTGCGGTTCTGTCGGGTTGTTCTTTCTAACATTGGACCCAGTTCAGCACATCGCTCCAGCGCAGAGATTAACAGTGTAGATTACGTTAAGGTTTGCGTCAGATTATATATTTTACTGATATATTTATTCACTGTTAGAAATATGTGACTGAATAAGTGAAATTAAATGTACGATGTGTGACTCACTAGCACAAGGAATTATTATATATGTACTGATGCCACTCATGTTTTTGCTCACCTCTGTCACATCTTTTGCTCCAAAATGTTCAGTTTGTGCACGTATACGCACATTCTTCCATCAAGTTTGTGTACATTGATCACAATGTTTGCGTTGGACAAGACATATGCATCTTAGGTCTATTTTTTTGCAAACGCAGCAGTTATAAATGAGACCCCTGGTCCTGGCGGTCAGGTGTCCAGCATAGTTTGGTAGTTCCTGTCCTCAAACCGACTCTCTAAACCTGCCAATGAACAGATGAGCTGAACCAGGTTTGCATTAGTGGGGAAATCATCAACTACCTTTCAAGAGCCAATAATGGGGCAATGTTAATACTAAAAGGAATGGCTTTGCCTGATTGGGATAGATGTTTTTCTTTTCTTTTTAATCTCATACCAAGTAACACCTAGTCTAGTGTCCCAATACTGACTTTTTTCAAAATCCTACATGAAGAATTTTTCTACTAAAATCCAGTAAATGTGAAATCTGAAAACTTTATTTGGAAGCCCATGCATTAGTATCCAACTTTAAGTTTAACCATGTGAACAAACTCCACAAACCTAGAGAATTCTCTCTGTTTATGTGATTTATACAGACTCATATTTTCATGTGAAAACTGAGTCTCAACTAGGTCTTTCAGGATCAGAAGCCTCAATCCACCCATCCCTACTTGAAAGAGTTAACTCAACCCAGTCTCACACTTATTGGTCAGAAGCTCCAGCATGTAGATCCAAACTATACTGACTGTGTTGAATATTAAAGTGTAGTTTGTGGTTCTTTCACTCTGTGAAATTCTTTCTTCTAAGAAATATTACAGTTCATTAGTAGCTCAAGTTGGGCATTGCTTGCAAAACTGTCCATCTAGATTGCTTTCTAGCATCGTCTTCATCGCTAATGTGGGCCTGAGAACTGGTATAGAGCGATGTTTCCCAATCCTGACCCTGTAGGCCACCAGCTCTCCATATGTTGGTGTTTTCAGCTCTCAAGACCCCTAATCAATGAGGTGAAGTGTCAGGAATGCCCCATGTCCAGGGCAGGCAGCCTCCAGGACCAGGGTTGGGGAAACATTAGTTTAGAGTGAAGACCTGTAGCTATATCACTCTTTCTGTATGTTTAGAGCAGTGTTGTGGCCTGCACTCAATCACACAAAAAGTGCACCACAATGAAATGTTGCATTTAACTCAACACGTCCACACGTAGAACAGTGGGCAACTATCAGCAGTGGGGTCGGTTCCTGGCTCAAGGGTGACCTCAGTGGTGCACGGGCTGGGACTCGAACCTGCAACCTTCTGAACCCATGGGCAATGTTCACTGATAAACATACAAAGAAATTATATTTAATGTTTTAGCTAATTAACTTGATTGCATTTTGGGGACAGCCATGGCCAGTGGGTTTATGAACAGAAGGGTCATTGGGTCGATTCCCATGAGAATAATTTTGCCTTGGGCATTAATACAGTGTAATAAATAAGCAAAAATATTAAATTACAATTTGTAAAAAGAGTTTTAGTAAAAACCAGTGTTGAATGTCTGACCTTTGATCCCTCAGAAGGCAACGCATGAGATGATGTCACAGTCTTGAGATGAACACAACCACATAGACTCAAGAGCAGAAAAACATTGCTGTTTGAAACTGTATTACTGTATTTCCCCCAATGAAATACCATAAGCTGCAGAAAATATTCATTTATGTTTAAAACTCTAAGATAAACCCATGTTATTAGCTTGTGTTACTGAATTTACTGAAGTAGAAGAATCTAATTTCACTTCTGGAGCCTTTGCAGCTCAAAACCAGTGACATTATACTGTAGTAATGAACAGTTAAATTAATAACATTTACCAATATCGTTCTGCAAGGCAAGAACTCACGCTCCAGGTCGCTGCTTTCGTGAAGATCATCATGTCTGACATCAGCAAAGCAGCAGAAATCGAGTAGTTTGGTTCTGACAATGACGTTTACAGATCTGATTTTGAAGAAAAAAAGTATCTTTGGTTTCTGTTACCTTTCGAACAGTTCATCGCTGCAGTAAACAGAACATTTAAATTCAGCTCATCATTTGTTGATGTCGTCTTTTTTTGTACTGAATTATACTTTTAGTGAATGGGTTTCATGTTTTTAGATAAACCGCCCCATTTAAACAAGCAGCACCCAACACCAGGTTTGTAAAGCTGATGTATAGGCCGCAGCCCATCGTTGGTGAAATATGATACACAAAGCGAAAACCAAACATCAGTTCTTCACTGAAATGCCACAGAGTTTTCATATGAACCAAAACACAGTGACCATGCTTCCTTGTCAGTGAGTCTAACTTTCACATTTTTAGTTTTGGGGAAAGGTTTGTTGAGTTTTCCCAAGTCAAAGATGAAAAACATTTAATTCATTCACTAAACTGGAAGCTGGAGCTGATCCCAGCTGACTACAGGCTAAGACAGGGTTCACCCCAGACAGGAAGACACCCCATCTAGACCAGGGGTGTGTCCTCATGAAACCTGGCAATAGACATGAGAGTCGACCCAGGTGGGCTTCAGCAGGGAAATCCCCAAACTCTACTGGACACTGGTCCCGGTCCTGATCTGTACTGTTTGAGTGACAAGTCAAAACCTTTGGTATACATTTACATTACATTTACATTACATTTATTCATTTGACTGAAGCTTTTGTCCAAAGCGACTTCCAGGTTCAGGAACAATCAGCATAAATTTAGACATGACGACACTGATGTGCGAGTTACAGGGAGTTCAATACAATCTTCTTAGTCATAGAAACAGTGTAAGTGCTACAATATTAATATCTGAAAGAGAAACACATTTCTACACTATAATTAAGAGCTTATACGTAATTCTGAAACACATTTCTACATTATCGTTA
>JBBIGC010000001.1:314960-326403 GCA_037576955.1 Lepidarchus adonis
ATAATTGCTTAAAATAAAAAAAATAAATAATAGAAAAAGACTGCAGGCATTAGAACTTTTTGTAATTGTAAAACAAATCCTACTTGTGTTTTTATTTCTATTCTACTCTACGTTTTGCTTCAGGAATTCAGAGCTACAAGGTTTTTGCTGACACCAGAACTCAAGAGTCTCCCAAAATGTTTCCGTAAAAATGCGGAGATATGCGAACACTATTAAATTCTAGGAACCAAATAAACAAGATCAGAGTTTAAACATGATCTGCTGGATCTGAATTATGAAAGAAATGGTGTTTACCATATTTCACCAACGATAGGCTGCCCCACATTATAGCCCCATTCTACAAGCTGCAGAAAACGCTCATTTATGTTGTAAAACTGTAAGATAATCCCCGTGTTATTAACTGTAGTGTTACAGAGTTTACGCATCTGAAGTAGAAGCATCTAATTTGACTCCTGGAGCCTTTGTAGCTCTATACCTCTATACTCAGATCAGTCGATCAAATTTGGAACTACACTGCAGAATTTAAGCTCCATGTTGTCGCTTTCATGAAGCAACGTCTGCAATACTATTCACACAAGCACAGGTTACAATTGATGACCATTTAAGGATCTGAATTTTGAAGGAATTGAAAAAAGGTAAATCTAATAATCTTTATATTTCAGTGTTGCTAATTTTATTCTGAAGAATTTACATGTAGATGGATGATTGACATCGCTGTGCTGCAGTACCTCCACCCTCCAGTGTATCAAACAAATATTAAAATCTCATAATATCCAGCCAAAAATAAACTTTTGTACCTTTAATTTGTGTTAAATGGAGCTTTTTCCAGCTTGTTTTATACACTAGGATGTAATGTAATGTAGCAAGGAATCGTCACTGATCTGATCTTTGCTTTGCGCTGCTTTTCAAACGGTTTGGTGCTGCAGTAAACAGAACATTTAAATTCTACTAATCATTTCGGGAAGTTTTGTTTTGGTACAGAATTATACTTTTAGTGAATGTGTTTCATGTTTTTAAACAAGACACCAACACCTGGTTTGTAAAATCAATGTATAAGCCGCGTTGGGGAAAAACGATTCATTATTTCTAACCTCTTCCTTTAAAATATTCACAGTAACTTTGTGGCACTGAAAGCAGCATGTGATTACCTAGCATACGGTGTTTATAGTGCTGCTCTACAAGAAGATATCATCTACTGATCTTTTTATGGCCATTTTTGGAAAACACATGAAAACAAGGATATAACTGGAGCCGTGAGACACTATCATTCCCTCCAGGGTTTGGAACGATATCACACCTTCCTGCTTCCTCCTGCTCAGAAACCGACTCGACCACATTACTGCTGCTCCGGCACTATTTACAAAAACACACCTGTACTCCAGCAGCCGAGCGGAGAACCTCCTGCCTTCAGATTTCTGTGGAACTGAAAGTGAACAGGTCGTTCCCAGGTGTGGAGTTGGGGGAGCGGGGCCTGTGTGCACAGTATGCTAATTGAGGAATGTTGGTGTAGACGGGTTTGGTCCCTTGGTCCTGCTGAGAAAACTCTTAAGATGAGGTTCCTCAAGGGTTCCTCAAGGGTTCCTCAAGGGTTCCTCAAGGGTTCCTTAGGAACTGGCTGCTTCTTTGCAGTTCTCTGTGTCAACGACTCGTGTCCCAAACATTCTGAACCCCAAAGTTCAGGGCTGAAACTACTTTTTTTATATTAATACAGACAATGATTAATAAAGACAACAGTCGTTATATTCTCAATTCCATCTGATGTCAGTGGTGTTGCTCTTGGTGACATTTATTTGATTATTCCATAATGGAGAAACCAACACAATAAAGAGCTCATATCATCCAATTATCATGTTTTCTTCATTTATGATGTGAAACACATTCACATTTCATGTTTACAAATTAACTATACATACGTTACATATAAAGATGCCTTTAAAACATACATGTAATAATTCTCTGCCCCTATTTTTGGCTTTTTGTGTTAAACTGAAATCGTTATTACTATTATTTATTCATTTATTGAAATTTTGCCTCATTTTAATTTATTTCGTCAACCAGAGAAGAGTTTCCACTTTCTGAGCCTTGGTTCCTCCCAAGGTTTCTTCCCACAGTTTAGGGTTCGGACCCGGATTCTGTTGCCATAGAAATAAAATAGACTTTGTTTCTATGAATAAAATCACACGGACTAGTAAAAGAACACTCAGGAACTTTGAACGAGCCACATTTTTTGCCTTTTTGCTAAGATTGTAACAGTCCAGGCTCTTCCAGTGGACAGTGGAGCTGCTGTAGGTGCTGTTATGGGGTTAAATTGACAGGCTAACCTCTCGCTGTTATTAAATGACGCCATTAAGTGATGGTGTTGATGTTTACGCCCGGGACCCTGCTCTCACCTCGGCCGTGGCGTGTTTATTTGTTTCCGAGGCTGTAAAAACGGCCATGCAGACAGACCCTGGCGTCTGGGGCTGCAGACGACCTGTCTGCCATTAGCTCGCTGTCTCCTCTGAGCTTTTAGACATTATTGATGCTCGTCCGGACGGCCAGTCACAGTCACAGGGTGTTACACATTCACCAGTTCACCCAGTATAACCCGCTTACAGTGTCCAAAGATGGAATTCAGTCATTTATTGTAATTCGAGGCTTTGGCTTCTCGTTTAAACGTGCAGTTGATTCCTGATGCAGAAGAACCACTGTTGATTTCCTCAAGAACCTTTCTTAACGAATAGAGCACTTTTTGTTTGTTCCTCTATGCCATTTTGTGTCTTTGGTCACCATCTCTCCAAATCCTGCCGTACATGTACAGCGGGTGCCCCGGGCTTCTCCGGAGCCATACTGGGGAGCTCATTCATCTAAGACATTAGCAAGCGAATCTATGAATAAAGAAAGCCTAGTTAGCTTAAAGCTAAATCAAAGTTATATTCGCACAAACCTACAACCAAATATCCACCCGCCAGCAATTCCCACCAATGGTCAAGGCTTTGCGCACTTCCCTGGTGTCAAAATACACATAACTCTGAGCAAATTCCACCGTCCATGGCTACTTGTTCATTGCTAAGCGCTAAAAATCATCATCGTCAGTTGCAAATTTAAGCCGATTGTTTGTTTTGCTTGTAGTTTTCCATAATAAATGTATTTATTTATTACACTCGATTAATCCCCGAGGAGAAATTAGTCATTTTACCCACACGGAGCAGTGGGCAGTCACCATGGCAGCACCTGGGTTAGTAGCTGAAGGGCAGTTCAGCCTGGATGCTGGTTCTGACTGAACGTGGCTCTGTGGATTTGTGTAAAGGTATTTTTGAACATTTCTCTTCCTGATTTTTCTGTCTGATGAGAACACAGGATGGATTCCCCCTTGTTTCCTCTCTTGCTCTCTGAGTTTTTCTTCATACTGTCTCATTATGTCTCATTAGGGGCCTGTGTTTCTGGGGACAGGACAATGCAGTGACCCGAGTGAAACTGGAGTAATGTCTGAAGAGGCGGAGGTGCGGTGAGAGGGTGAGACTGTGGCGCTGTGGGTGTTGCTGAGGTTTGGTGAAGTCTTTGTGATAGAGTTATGTAATGTAAGCAGATACATCCTACACAGTGCGATGATCTGTTCTCTCTTTCCTTCCTTCTTTCTTTCATTCTTTTGTCTTTAAATCTCTCTCCTTTCTTTTTCTCTTGCTTTCTTTCCATTGCTTTCCATCTTTCTTTCATTCCCTCTTTCTTTTTCCACATTCTTTCTTTCAATCACTTTTTCTTTCTTTCTCTCCCTCTCATCTTGTTCTTTCTTTTAATCTTGTTTTATCTCTTTCAATCTATTTCCGTCTCTCTCTTTTCTTTCTTTCTTTCTTTCTTTCTTTCTTTCTTTCTTTCTTTCTTTCTTTCTTTCTTTCAATCTCATTCAATCACTTTCTTTTTTCAGTCTTCCCATCTCTCTCCTTTCTTTTTCTATTTTCTTTCAATCTCTTTCCATTACTTTTCCTTTTTTCTGTCTTTCCATCTCCCTCCTTAGGTTTTTTTCCTCTTTCTTTCTTTCTTTCTTTCTTTCTTTCTTTCTTTCTTTCTTTCTTTCTTTCTTTCTTTTCATCTCTCACATTCTTTTTCTCTTTCTTTTTTTCCAATCTCTTCATCTCTTTTCATCTCTTTCTTTTAGTGAACTGAAGCGGAAGAAAAGAGCATTTGATCCATTTCAGTCCAGTGGAGCAGGTAGGCCTAATTTGCATGAAGGAACTGAAACATAATTAAGCAAACTGCTATTGTACACACTGCTTCACTGAATGAAGGAGATGGATCGGATTCAACTTGGACATATTAGACTCCTGCCATAGACTAGTACTGTACCTTTGTATGGTTCCACACTTATGGCAGGTTTCTTGATAATACAAACCTGTCAACACCTCCACAGGTGCAGCAATAATAAACTGGAGAGGAATTTTCCAAACTTGGATCTTCACAAACTCTCTTATCACAGCATCTGCATGGGTCTTCATATCTGCATTACCTGAGTTCTACTAACATCCAACATCTGTTCACAATGGCTAAGACCACATTAACCGAGTGAATGCATTGTTATTATGAACACACTCAATCACAAAGTGCACCACGACAAAATGTGACCTCTGCGTATAACCCATCTACACGTGGAGCAGCAGGAAGCTATCAACTATCCCAGGAGCCGTGGAGCAGTGTCCATCTTCTTGGGTGCTACAACAGTGCAGATGATAAGAGCTACAACATTACTCTCTGATATAGAAACACATTCTACACTTTCATTATGATTATAGGTAAGTCTAAACAGACACAACATGGTCTATTCATATGTACGAGTGCTAAAAGAGTCCAGGACATTCTTCGCTGTCATAAGTGCTTCAGCATCAGCTGATGTTAATGTCTGTTCAAGAGAACCTCAGTGGTATCTGGGCTGGGAACCTGCAACCCTGAGATTTGTCCAAAGCGACTTCCAGGTGCAGGAACAATTAGGCGCATTGGGGCTTGTTCCTATTATAACTATTGCCTGCGGTTGTTCACTTAGTAGTCACCTAGCTACTACGGTAACAACAGTTCACCAATATTTCCTCTTAGCATCACCTGGCTTTAACTAATATTCACTGCTGGGTGTAAGGTAGTCATATACACTGATCAGCCATAACATTAACACACCGGACAGGTAAATGGAGTAACATTGAGTTATTTTATTATAATGGCACCTATCAGGGGGTGGCAGCAATTGAACAGTCAGTTCTTGAAGTATTGTCAATAGACAAGTCTGATGATATACCTCCACATGATACGAATTTGTCATATTGCAATATTGCAAATATCACTGACAACAAATTCCCAAATATTTACACTATTCAATAATTATTTACAAGTTTACAGTGTTTTTACACCATTTCTGTTAATGGTGTAAAGGTTAAAGCTATGAATTCTATCAGTACTGGTGTTATCATTCACACTTTAATTGTAATTTATGATGTGAATTGTTTAATCCCGTTTTAGCTCGTATCTGATGGTCAGGATTAAGTTTTACTGTTTGGAATCTAGGGTTGTGTTTGCACGGCTCTCAGAACTGTGTGGCCATGAATTATTTTTTTCATCATTTATTTCAGTTGTGGGCAACTCTTTTTCTCTTGCTTTCTTTCAATTGCTTTCAATCTTTCTTTCATTCTCTCTTTTTTCTCATTCTTTCTTTAAATCACTTTTTCTTTCTTTCTCTCCCTCTCTTATCTTTTTCTTTCTTTCAATCTTGTTTTATCTCTTTCCATCTCTTTCCGTCTTTCTCCTTTCTTTCTTCTTTCTTTCTTTCTTTCTTCTCTTTATATCTCTCCTATTTATTCTCTTTTTTTCAATCTCGTTCAATCACTTTCTTTTTTCTCTCTTCCCATCTCTCTCCTTTCTTTTTCTTCTTTCTTTCAATCTCTTTCCATTACTTTTCCTTTTTTCTGTCTTTCCATCTCTTATTTACAAGTTTACAGTGTTTTTACACCATTTCTGTTAATGGTGTAAAGGTTAAAGCTATGAATCCTATCAGTACTGGTGTTATCATTCACACTTTAATTGTAATTTATGATGTGTATTGTTTAATCCCGTTCTACATTTGGTGTAGTTTAGCTCGTATCTGATGGTCAGGATTAAGTTTTACTGTTTGGAATGTAGGGTTGTGTTTGCACGGCTCTCAGAACTGTGTGGCCAGGAAATTGTTTTATCATTTTTTTCAGTTGTGGGCAACTTCAGGCCTGGAGGGATGGTGTCCAGCTCAGTTTGGTAGTTCCCCTCTTCAGACACACTAAACCTGACAATGAACAGATGAGCTGTACCAGTTGTGTTTGAGCAAGGGAATGTTGTGTTTTGGTCTCCCAAAAACTCACGACTCCTGGTTCGAAGATCTGGGGCTAGCCAAACAAATACTCAAACACGTGACTTCTTTTCTCTTCTTTATTCCAAATAAAAATAGTCGTGTGCACAGGAGGAGAACAGCTCAGAGTAAAGTCTGCCGCTGGTCTGAAGGGCAGTCCTTCAGACTGTCATAATTATACAGATAATTGCCCAACCCCACTTTGTCGGAACTTCCCCCAGAACCACCCAACTCCCCCATCCCTACATGGACACCAATGATGTCAACGCAGTTGTGTTGGGTACTGGCCCTCCAGGACTGGAGTCACCCCCAACTGATTTATATTATTACTGCAGAAGATATTGTGATATAATTCGAAGGCTACTGTTAAGAATCTCTGGGATCCTCAGCACCTTCACCCGGAAGGACGAGAACGAGAACGAGAACGAGATCTCAGGGACTCAATTTACCACCCACACCCAACGAGTATATTAGCATATGTCCGTTTACGCCCAAACTTCACATCAGTATCAGTACTCAATAAAGACAGGAGGTCAACCAAAGGGGGGGGGGGGGGACAACAACACAAAGACAATCATTTGCACACACTCACACCTATGGGCAATTAGATTAGCCAGCCAATCGAAACCACAGGACAGCGGAAGAAAACTGGAGAACCTGGGGGAAACCCACACAAACACAGGGAACCGAAACAGGGATCGAACACCGCACCTGTGCCTCCCCCACCCCAAAAATAACTACAGCGCCAGGAATGGATGACTGTATGAAAATTTAAACAGCGTCCAATCCTACGGTGGTGCCCCATTTCAGTGGTTTCCACACATTCTGCAGACCCAATGAAACCATCAATCCAGCATTTCTGTAGAGCTAGAAAAATACCCAGAGTGGCCATCTATTATGTAACAGAAATATGCTATAATAAAGATAAAAGCAGCAAAGAGCATTAGTGTGTTCCTCTGCTCAGTGCTGTTGTACATTTTCTTTTCTTTTGAACCCTCGAGTCGAGAGAACAAATGCCTTTCTCAATAAAGTGGGAAAAGTTCCAGGGAACACTGATACTCACAAATGTTTGTCTTCTCCTCTACTTAAGAAGGCCCATTTGGGGGGATGGGATGGGTGGTTGGGGGGGTTGCAGAGGCACTGAATTAGGCCTGAATACATTAGCAAGTCGGTCTTTAAAAGTGTGCCAGAGTCTTTGGTGTGGAGGACGCCCCACACCGCGCACAATAATGGCCCTGGATGCTTACCATCTGCAGGGGGAGAGGAAAAAAGCTGCCACTGCACGTGCTGCCGCCAGCACCTTGCCAACGTATGAATTTATTCACACAGGCCAACTTCATGGCCTGTAATGAGTGCCTCAGCATACAGAATGAATCATAGCTTTCAGCTGTCCTGTCTGAAGCACTACACACTGAGTTTGTGTTTCTGCACACTGGCATATTGTCAGGTCGCAATTACAGGGTCCAGGAATGACGTTTGGACGAGAAACGGGAAAACAAAGCACCTCTCTGCACACTTCAGTCTCATGACTACTTAACTCGCAAAAAAAAAAAAACTGTCGTAAGAGTTTGTTAAATTTTTCAGATGAAATATAGACATTTTTTTTCAAATTCCAAACTTATTTAATCAGCTGAAGCAAGTTTGCGTCTTTATTTTGCACTGGATTCTTCCAAAATCATGTGGTTAAAATGTGGATGCATGTTCCAGACGGGCTCATTAGATTTAGGTGCTAAAAACTTTTGCACATTTTTTTTATATGACAGTTTGGCTGACTGTATTTGGAAATGTATTCAAAAATATTTTTTACTCCAAGCCATTTCAGGTCATGGGGAAGTTGGAGACTATCCCAGCTGACTATTGGCAAGGTTCACACTGGCCGACCCATCACAGTACAGACAACCATTCAGACGCAATGTAGAGTAGCCAGTCAAGCTAAACCACAAGCCTTTGGACAGATGGAGGAAACCAGAGAACCTGGAGAAACCCCACATAAACATGGGAGGACCTTGTACACTCCATACAGACAGGGGCCTGTGGCCCAGAACCCAGGACCGTCCCACTGTGAGGCCCACTGTGCCACCATGCTGCCTTAAATGTAATTTTAAAAACGTTTCAAGGATTTTTATTGGTCCATTCATATTTTACAATTATGGCAAAAAAAACACAGGTTGCCTGATTCGCTGCATTCGGGATTAGAGGAAATTATAAATTTCATTTTTGACCTTAAACAAATGCAAATGAATAATAACCCAAGAATTTAAGGGGTTAAGGGTTCTCACAGGCCACTGTGCCGAAGGACAATCCGTCCCTGACATTTCAAAGAGTGCGCATGTGGGGAGTGAAGGAGACAGGGTGAAGTTGGGGGCAGATTGATGACTCCAGCTGTCCCTGAGGAGTAAAAGCAAAGCCGGACAGCTGGTCACCTGTGGCTGGGACGAGTGCTGATACTGCAACTATGAGCGGGAGAACTGACCCACACACTGCTGCACACTTTCACACTGGTGATATTTAAGGCCATTAAATCGCTCATTAGGCGCTGATTAAAACACAGTTACGGGCAGCGATGCAGAAATGTGAGCTTAACGTTGGTGGGACGTCCCATAAGAGAATCCTGGTAAAAATGCATTTGAGCTTTCTTCATAGCAATACCAGTCAGCAGTGCAAGCAGGACAACTGCACAGGGGTCCGCAAACTCTTATATTGCTATTCTCCTGTACTGTAGCATCATGGGTAATACACAGAACTTGTATATAAATATGTAAAAAAGATGTTTATTGTAATTTTTCTACACGGGGCTTTGCATTAGATTTTTCCTCTGCCTGTTTCTTTTTCCACTGTAATCAACAGTAAAGTCAACACAAGCCCAATGCCAGCAAGTCTCTCTGACAGAAGTTTATAATAATAGATATCGCGCCGGCAAACATGGCCGCTCAGACCAAACAAGCCTGACTTTTACTAAGTGTGCTGAAGAACAACATCCTGCCCCCCTCCCCGGTTCTCTGGCACATTATAGCTGGAGGTTAAAGGGAAACTGACAGACATCCAAGCTCAAGCTCAGTCAGGCTCAGGGGTTAACGTGGAGGCCTCTCGCCCCTGGCCCCTCCTCCATCACCTCTACCCCACTTCCAGCCAATTCCAGGCCTCTGCTCCCGACACAGAAGAATCCAGCGATATGACATCATCAGATGCCCATTAAAGGAGAGGTTACTTCTTTTTTTTAAAACCCCCTCTCCTTTGAAGACGAGCTGAAGAAATGTGAAGCTTTTTTTCCCTCCGGAACTCTGTCATTGGGGGGTTTGGAGACAAAGCCCTGTTTGTTTTTCTCCTCGTCCCTTCTGGCTTCAGGAATCGTTCAGAAGATCCGTGTTTCTCAGACACTAGATGTAAATGTCTAATACACTAATTATTTAAAGCCATATTTACTCCTGGTTGCCTTTCCTCCTTTTCTACCCCTTGTCTTCTGTGGTTGTGTGTGTTCCAGTGGAGGCACCGGTTCTTGTGTTGGTGTTTTCTTGGTGGCGTCCGTGCCGTGACTAGACACTCACTGTTTCCAACAGTCTCTTTCAGTTCCAACAAACGCTCATTATGCTCAGGCTGCCCTCCGTGAGTATGTGTGCGTTCCCCTTCGCGCACTCTCCACGCACGTCTTCAGCAGCGGAAGGAGGGGGACCGGAGTTGTTTTGTTTACTTGGCAACATGGTGAGGGCGTCTGACGAACGCATTCATCAGTCTGTCTCCCTGGGATTTCATTCAGTTTCGTCCACACTGATTAGCAGCTTGTTGTAGACCGGCTTTGAAGCAATGATGGGACCTTTGTATATATCAGAAAAGCATTTACAGTCAAATATGTGAATTTACATGCGTATAGATACAGATGGATTGGCAATTTAACAACTTTTAATGAGAGTTAATAATGATGAATAATTGTAGGGAATTGCTATTGGTCCATTCATCAACATTAATATAACGTAAAGATTCAAATTATGTCAAATAAAAGAAAAGTAATGTAAAAACAATTAGAGGCAAAATTGTTTATATCAGTGCTGTCAAAATGTCAAAAGATTTTATTTCATGCGGTTTAGTTGTAATGGAGTTTGCAGGGTGTTGATGTTGTATAGACTAGAAAAGAATAGAATTTTTTTATTGTCACTGAACAAGCTTGGGTTTGCAGCTTCCATACACTATGTTATGAGGACAATAAATAATTAATATTATATTATATTATATTAATTTATATAACGTTTTTTATAAAGCAGAGGTCAATCCAAGCACAGACAGTACAATGAGTGATGACAATAGAAGAGAATGTAACTCACATGTGTAGTGGGAATAAAAATCTGTGCTATTAATTATTAAAAAATAAAAAGTGATGCATTAGTGTGGGGTTTGTAGCCTGATAGTCAATATTTTTCATGCACAAATCTGACAGTAACGTACTAATGCCCATATAAGAAATACTGACGGGATGACTACCTGCAATCAATCAATCAATCAATCAATCAATCAATCAATCAATCAATCAATCAACCAATCAATCAATCAATCAATCAATCAATCAATCAATCAACCAATCAATCAATCAAGTAAGTAAGAAAGCAAGCAAGCAAGCAACCAATCAATAAAAATAATTTAACTTGCATACTTCTTCAAATTGAAAAATGAAGAGAAAATTGAAACTATTTAGGCCTGAATTCCTGTTTCACCCAAACAAATGCATGAAATAAACACCTGAAATGTCAGTAAAATCTAAACATCTGTCTGATGCCCATATTATTTTTTCCCCAAAAAATATCTGCTGACACCTGTATGATTCCAATGTTAATATGCAACAGCGAGTAACTGAAACAACCCCACTGTGAGCTTTCTAGGCCAAAGTTGATATATTTGCTGACACTATTACTTTCTCCAGGAAGTATCTACTGATATAGATATGATTCAACATACTATTCAACATAATAAACAATTAGATTAATATTATGCGAACAATTGTGCATATATATGTGCTTGACAATTGTATAAATACCCACTTAAATAATTTAAAACACACACACACACACACACACACACACACACACACACACACACACACACACACACACATATATA
>JBBIGC010000001.1:340182-354815 GCA_037576955.1 Lepidarchus adonis
GCTTACAGAGGTGATCAACTGTGATCAACTGCTTACAGAGGTGATCAACTGTGATCAGCTGCTTACAGAGGTGATCAACTGTGATCAGCTGCTTACAGAGGTGATCAACTGTGATCAACTGCTTACAGAGGTGATCAACTGTGATCAGCTGCTTATACAGGTGATCAACTGTGATCAACAGCTCACAGAGGTGATCAACTGCTTTCAGAGGTGATCAACTGTTTACAGAAGTGATCAACCGTGATCAACTGCTTACAAAGGTGTTCAACTGTGATCAACTGTAATCAACAGCTTACAGAGGTGATCAACTATGATCAACTGCTTACAGAGGTGGTCAACTGTGATCAACTGCTTACAGAGGTGACCAACTGTAATCAACAGCTTACAGAGGTGATCAACTGTGATCAACTGCTTACAGAGGTGATCAACTGTGATCAGCTGCTTACAGAGGTGATCAACTGTGATCAGCTGCTAACAGAGGTGACCAACTGTAATCAACAGCTTACAGATGTGAGCAACTGTAATCAACAGCTTACAGAGGTGATCAACTGTAATCAACAGCTTACAGAGGTGACCAACTGTGATCAACTGCTTACAGAGGTGATCAACTATGATTAACAGCTTACAGAGGTGATCAACTGTGATCAACTGCTTACAGAGGTGACCAACTGTGATCAGCTGCTTACAGAGGTGATCAACTGTAATCAACAGCTTACAGAGGTGATCAACTATGATTAACAGCTTACAGAGGTGATCAACTGTGATCAACTGCTTACAAAGGTGACCAACTGTGATCAGCTGCTTACAGAGGTGATCAACTGTAATCAACAGCTTACAGAGGTGATCAACTGTAATCAACAGCTTACAGAGGTGATCAACTGTGATTAACTACTTACTTGCTTACTGCTTGCTTGTGTCAAAAAGCCTAATTTTGCAACAAAAAAACATTCAAATGGCTCTTTGAGTTTTGCATAGAAGATCCCTTTTAAAAGGGGGAGGGGTTTGCTGGTTTGCACTGGTGGTTTGGACCTTGGCCTTGTTATCAGAGGGTCATGGGTTTAAGTCCCAGCCCAGGCACCACTGAGGTACCCAGCAGGTAGAGTCCTCCCCAGGGGGTTAGTAACTGCCCGCTGCTCCATGTGTGATGGGGTTAAATGCAGAGGTTCGTTGTGGTGCACTTAGTGTGATGGGGTGTGTTCCCAATGACAAATAGCCTTTCGTGTAGGTAATTTATTAAACATTTTGTGCAGAGAGCGAATTATGAATTCAATGATCATTTCCGTTATTAGTAAAGTTATTACTATTAATACTTGAGGAGAATGAAAGCATGTAGCATCTAACGCATGAAAAGAAAATCTTTCTCCTGAAAGCCTCTATCAACACTTAAGTATGTGTGTTTTATATTTGAGCTCTTTCTTTATGATTTATAGCTTTATTTTATTCATGCATTTCCTCAAGATCAAGAAGTCCGCTGCAGGCATGTAATGCATCATTGCAAAACCCCTATTCTCATTCAAAGCACCATTACTCAGAATATGAAGCCTGTACACTGCATTCTATCACTCTGCTTCATCATTAAGTGTTTTAATGATTTTATAAACGAAACAAGGGCAGCACGGTTGGGCAGTGGTCAATCGTCTCACAGCAAGAAATGTCCTGGGTTCTGGGCCACAGTGTCACCCTGTAGACCCCATAGTCAACTGGGATCAGCTCCAGCTTCCCCACGACCCAAAACGGTGCAATTTAAAGAGTATGTGAATGAAACAATTAATAAACTAAAAGTATATAGTGTTCAGTACAGATGAGTAAAACTAGTAAGATGTTTGATAAAGGTAAAAATAAATCGTTGCACACCACCCTCCCCAAAAAAACCATGTAGATATAGTATCAAAGGTTCTTTAAGCTTCAATCATGCACCTTAAATGAGTTTAAATAATAAAAACATGGCGTCCGGCTGACTTTATGGAGCTGCAATGAAATACAATTAGGTTCCTTAGCTACAGACGGCCTTGAGGGACCACCCCCGGTGAAAGACTGGTCATGACAACGTTGCTGACACATCTGATCCACATTACACAATGTTCCTGTAATCCGGTTCACATTCCTTCACGTTCCACCCCTCCATTCATCATGGTCACCATCATCATCCTCACCTAAGCTCATCTGCCTCATTGCACATGACCCAACCCACTGAGGTTCTACACAGCACCTGGCTTTGTCCTATGACCAAAATGATGTAACGAACTGCTGTCCAGAGACTTAGTCACGACTATATCTGTCCATTGAATGTGACCTGGCCATGTGACCTGCACCACTTAGATGAGCAAACAGCCGCTTTATATACAGCAGCGAACTCCTTACTCACTCACCGGACATGTTACTGCTGTCAGTGACATCATCATCAGATACGGAACCATGAGCATACGGCATATAAACACGGTTCTAAATTAAGCAGCATCATTGTGACATCTAACCTTCTGACTTTAGAAACCACTCGACATTTTCTATATAATTAAAGATATAAACAGACATATTGGTATGAAGCGATATTGTTCTAGAAAGAGTTGTTGACAGTGATGATGATCCAGAAGAACCAGTCATCCAAAGCATTCACAGGTTCTAAAAGCTCCCTCAAAGTTTGCATGAAACATTCTGCGTGGTTTGTGACATTGTTTCATGATCTTTTGTTCAAGGTAGAACGGGAAAAACCAAAAGAGTCCTCAATAAATCCAGCAGTGCCTATAAAGACGGAGGAGACATGTTGGGTTTGCACAATGAATAGAATGGCTAGATGTGTGTGGTAGACATGACATTTGGTTCCATTCACCACCACTGTGAAGGAAACCAGGTTTCACAGCAATGGACTTTTGGACCAAAGTTTAAGGTAGTGGTCATTTGTAAGAGAATTTTGGGAAAATACACTCTTATATTTTTGGAAACTCTTACAAAAAAAAATTTTGTATAAAAATTGTACACTATTGAAATTAAAATTTGAAACCATTTTGAATAACGTGGTGTAGTGCTGTAGCCTCACAGGAAGAAGGTCCTGGGTTCAGAGATCTTTGTGTGTGGATTGCACAAGATTTGCGTGGGTTTCCTCAGTGTTTGTGTGGGTTTCCTCCGGGTTCTCTGGTTTCCTCCCAACGACAAAAGTCTTGTGCTTCAGAATGACTGGCTACTCTAAAGTACCAATAGGTGTGATTGGTCGTTTGTCTCTGTGTTGCCCTGTGATGGGTTGGCGTGTCGTCAATGGGATACAGTGTAATGGATACATTAGAAATAACCTAATGAAATGTGCACGTGTTAATACAACATAATATTGTGTAATTTTTTCTTCATTAACGTCACGAACGCAAGGTTTTTGAGTTGCTGAGCTTGTCCAGGTCACCTGCTGGCTTTTTACCAACGTACAGGTGACATTTTCAGCACCATCAGTCCACAGGCCCAGTGAGTCACTTTAGTCCCCGATCACAGGCCCGAAATATCAGCCCCCCTACCACTGATCCTGACCTTTCCCCACTGCCACCCACCGCGCCCGTCTGCATGGAGAGCCCCGTTACCACCGCTAAACAAGCGAACACACTGCTTTATTTACTGCCACAGGCCACACAACACTCAGGGAGAGGCAGGAGAGAGAGATCGAACAAGAGAAAAGGACAGAGGGAGGAATGTGAAGAATCCGAATCATCTGCGCCGTAAAAGCATTCGAGCCTAAGAATCCAGGGAGGAAGCCAAGCAGCAGAGGAACGACTGGAGACTGGAAGCGCTGCTTGGCGCCGAGGTTGGAACGCGACTGTACGGTGACTTCATTCGGTTTGGGACCGTTGAGGCTTTACTGTTTTTGCCAAGTTAAAGGGGAAGAACAATGACCATAATCACCATAATTCAGTCACTGAGACATAAACAAACTGTTCAGAGTGAAATTGATGTGAAATGGGTCATTGGTGAGAAGTTCACGATGTCACAGTAATGGTCAGAGAAACCAGGACTCGCAATATCTACGCAAATACAGACACTTCCTGTCTGAACCCCCCGGAGACCCTGCACATGGTCATAGTGCTGATGGTGAAAAAGTGGTAAAGATTACGCCTGTGTGCCAAATCATACGTTATTTTACACGTTGATGCTTTTTTGAGTGGAATCACGCCCTTCACATTTAAATTGATTTTGTCAGCATCATATTCGCGGTATATACATCTATGTATGTATGGTATGCAGTGTTTACATGTTTTATCATTTAGATTTGTATTTTTTCCCTTTAATTTTCTTTATTGCTCTTTTTTCAGATCATGTTTAGTCTTAAATATCTCAAATGTATTTATAAAATTTAATAATTTATTTAACTCATCGTGTTTGGAGGAAGGCAAATGTTGACTATGACCAAAAGAACACCATCCACACTGTCGAGCATGGAGGTGGACACATCATGCTATGAGGGTGTTTCTCTGCTAAGGGTACAGAATAATCCAATAGAAAAGCTGTGGAGGGAGCTGAAACTTCGAGTTGCCAAGCGACAGCCTCGAAACCTTAATGATTTAGAGCTGATCTGCAAATAGGAATGGACCAAAGTTCCTCCTGCTATGTGCACAAACCTGGTCATCAACTACAACAAACGTCTATGCTGCCACCAGGTATTAAGTCTTGTATTGCTAGGGGATAAACACTTTTTCACTCAATGAAATGCAAATCGATGTATATATTTTATGATTTTCTGGATTTTTCTTTTGATATTCTATAAACCTACCATTAAAATTATAGACTGTTCATTTCTTTGTCAGTGGGCAAAATAAGTATTTGACCCCTCGCTAATTTTGTAAGTTTGCCCACTGACAAAAAAAATGAAAAGTCTATAATTTTAATGGTAGGTTTATAGAATATCAAACGAAAAATCACTGTATATATACATACACACAATATACACCACAAATCTGGAGCGGCCAGTGGGACGGTACCTTGTTCAGGGCACCTGGGTTGAGATTTGAACCTACAACTGGCTGAGACAAGTCACAATCCAGTGGGCTACCACTTCACAAAATTAATAAGATTTATTAATAATATATATTATAAATATTGAAATATTTATAAAAATGGCAGTTGAAAGCGTGCTTTGGAGTTCAGTAACGGGTGGATGTCCTGGGATGGAGTTCACACAGTGACAAGCGGCCACGCGGAGGAGCCGAGCGCCGGGCTTGACCCAGTAATTGACGGTCACTATAGTGACGCACAAGATGGAAAACGAGGACAATGGGAGTATCTCACTGACGTGATTCAGACTGTTGCCATGGCATGAGGGCGCACGGTTTTCTGATGAGTAGCCACGTAACGGGGATGAGTCTACGTGTGATAAGTGGGTGAAGAGAAAACTCACAAAGACATAACGAGGATTTGGGGGTCACGGTAAAGAGAGTGAAGATTCATACCGGATACTGGCTGGACAGCATCCGCGCTCCCTGGCAACCTGGACACCCTGGAGGAACACCACACGAGCAATTATGTCCAACTCTGAACTGACTTGAGGATCAAAGCTGAACGCTCATTAGACCACAACACTGCAGTGGCCACCAACCTTCCTCCCGCATGTTTCAGCTCCAATCTCACCAGCTTTCTGCTGCCATGTGAAGAAAACTGACAGGTGTGGTGTTGGAGCTGATCTCACTACGGGGGCAGATCTTCAGGATCAGGGCTGCTGTGCACCAATCTAGGGCAGTGTTTTCTATTCCTGCTTCTGTCAAACTACACCGGTCTCCTTGATTCTGACCCAGCGCATCACCGGACTATGGAGCCATTAAAGTTCTTCAGTCATTGCTACTCGTTCCTAAAACAAAGAGGAAACGTATAGGGAACCGTGCTTTTCAGTCGTTGCCCCAAACTGTGAACCGATCTCCCGCTGTATATCCGGCACGGCGACTCACTTAGTGTGTGTGCTTAAAACACAATTGTTCTTAAAGGTTTTTAACTCGGTATAAGATGATGATTTTTACTGTGACCTATTGTCTGTTTTAGTGTTTTTTAAATTTATTTTTATTTAATTTTTATGGCTTTGTTTTTTTTGTATTTTATATATATATGTATGTATGTATGTATGTATGTCTACCGCACTTTGTTCAACTGTGTGTTTTTTAAAATGCTATATAAATAAAATTTAATTAAATTGAATGGTGAAGGGTGACTTTTTCCTCCTCCTTCTTTTCCTCTACCTTCTCCTCCTCCTTGTTGTTATTCTTTTTCTCTTCATTCCCCTCCTCATCCATCTTCCTCTTCTTTTTCTACTTCTCCTCCACCTCTTCCTCCATCTTCTACTCCTCCACCTCCTTCTTCTTCTCCTTATTACTGTTGTACACAAAGGTTAATTAGCACCCACACTACTAGCATGATTACAGACTTTGTGATGATTGACACAGTGACCTTGTCGTTCAGTATCGCATTATCACTGACAGCTTTTAAAAATGAACAATATAATTAAAAATTAGAAATTGTATTTTTCCTTTGGTCTTATGGAATTTTCTGACCATGTGACTTTTCCAGGTGTTCCAGACATTTTAGTTATTTTTTTGTTGCAGGACCGGAATAAAGGTTATGAAGGATCATTTGGACATGAGGCTCGAAATGAAGATTAATGAAAAAAAACTAAAATAAAGCATTTTGAAGCATTTTGATCGAATTGCAATGTAAAGTGTAGATCTACTGGGCTCGGGCGGAAAATGCTGTAGAAAGGTTTTGAATGAAACACTCTGGAGCTCCTGGATGGAGGTCACCAGACTAGAAGTTCTTCTTTAATTTAACCCTATTTACTTAGTTTTACTTTACTTACTATTTATTTAGTCAATAGTCAATCAAATCTCCATAAACGCACCACCCAGACTTTTCCCAACGCACTTAACATGCATCCGTCTATGTTTAGAACATGGTAAAATCTCCTAAACGACACAAGACGCCATTGTAGACAACAGGGTCTGTTTTCACAAACCACCTCCATTAAAGGCAAGGCAAGTGTACTTAAAACATATTCTCATACACAGAGGTTCAATCTGCTTTACTGAGATAAAACGAGAAAAACGACAAATAAGCAATAAATTTCATATAGAAAAATAAAAGTAAGATTTTAAATTAATTAATGGATAAAAGCTCCTGATTTATGTGTTGCTAAGATAAGAGTAGAGCCTCCGTTTAACTGAAAGCAGTGGAACACCACAGCTGGGTCTGATCTGATCTCCATGGGGAGCTGGTTCCAGCAGTGGGCAGCTTAATAACCAAACACCATTAAAGAGGAAAAACATGGACTCTGAACATATCTTGGCTAATGGACTGTATCCCGGGTGTAAACTGTTGCTTTGAGGCAGCTGGTTAAGAATAGGAGTTTGGGCTAACCTGAGATGACCTCAGAAAAGTCCAGCAGGTCCTTTTCAGGTAAATACCCTGAAATAGAAGAAGTCCTCCTAAATGGAGGTGCTTTGTGGAGACCAGGCCTGAAGGTCAAGTGTAGTGCTGGGACCTCAGGCCACCTTGTACACATGGACGCTTGTTACAGGATATTAAACATTTATTCGCTAAAAGTGGGGTAGTTTAAGTAAAAGGAAAGGAAAGAAAGGGGGAAAGCAAGGTGATGACCTAAATAAACGCACCCTTTGTGAGTTTGAAGCAGTAAACAACTCCTTTGTTTGTCGCGCTGCTGTTTTGAGCGTCGAGGTCTTGACTCGCGACTCTCTATCGCCCTCTCGCGGTCCGGCGCTGCAAACACACGGGAAGAAGACAAAGAGGGGAATGGCCTAATTTCCGACCAGTGGTGTGACCTCGTTTCAGGAAAGTGCTGGGAAATGGGGGAAGGGGTAAAGCAAACCGTGCAGTACTGTAAGCTGACAGAAGGGTAAAAGCAGGATAAGATTAATACAATAATATCACATTTCTGAACATTCCCAGCCTACACAAATCAGCCAGAACATTAACACCACTGACAGGTAGAGGGAATAACACAGGTGACCTCACCTGTCAAGAGGGTGAGATACATTAGGCAGCAAGTGAACAGTCGGTTCTTATGTTGGTACCTACCAGCAGCGATTCAAGGAAGGAAGAGTCATGGGCTCCAGGGTTCATTGAGTCAGAGCTGTTTCGTCACAACAGTATTAGGCAGGTGGTTTTAATGTTGTGGCTAATAGGTGTGTTAGCACATTTTAGTTAAATAACTTTATTCAGAACCTTTCTACTGCGTTTTCCATCCCAGCCCAGGAGAACTACAATTGCACTGGAATTTGATCACAAAATTGCACAGAATTTGATTTTTTGTTGTTTTTTTTCTATTAATTTTCATTTAGGTTTCATCAACAAAAAAATAACTAAAATGTCTGGAACACCTGGAAAAGTCAGATGGTCAGCAGGAAGTGCAAAAAAATTCCATAAGGCCACAGGAAAAGGAAAAATACAATTTCTAATTTTTAATTATATTGTTAATTTATATAAGCTACCAGTGATAATGTGATATTGAACGACAAGGTCACTGTGTCAATCATCACAAAGTCTGTAATCATGCTAGTAGTGTGGGTGCTAATTAACCTTTGTGTACAACAGTAATAAGGAGAAGAAGGAGGAGGAGGAGTAGAAAAAAGAAGAGGAGGATGGAGGAGGATGAGGAGGAGAATGAAGAGAAGAAAAAGAAGAACAATAATGAGGAGGAAAAGAAGGTAGAGGAAAACAAGAAGGAGGAGGAGGAGAATGAAGAGGAGGAGGAGAAGTAGTAGTAGAAAAAGAAGAAAAAGAAGAGGAAGGAGAAGGAGCATGAGAAGAAGAAGGAGGAGGAGGTGAAGAAGTGGTAGTAGAAAAAGAAGAGAAAAAAAGAGGAGGTTCAGGAGGAGAATGAAGAGAAGAAGAAGTAGTAGTGAAAAAAGAAGAAAAAGAAGAGGAAGAAAGAAGAGAATAAGAAGAAAAAGAAGAGAAAGAAGGAGGAGGATCAGGAGGAACCTTGTTAGCTCACCCCTATTGGTTCAGGCCCTAAATTTGGCGAGAGGTGGGGTTGGTGAGCTATCGAAACAGGTTATAAAGTGAAGACTCCTGAACTTTCACAGCAAGTGAAACTCGCTACACGGTGTCTGGCCTTGAAACCACACAGTCAAACATCACCAAACATCACCAAACATTACCAAACTGCACCAAACAGCAACAAACCGCACCAAACATCACCAAACCGCACCAAACATCACCAAACATCACCAAAAAGCACCAAACATCACCAAAAAGCACCAAACATCACCAAACATCACCAAACATCACCAAACCGGACCAAACATCACCAAACATCACCAAACATCACCAAAAAGCACCAAACTGCACCAAACATCACCAAAAAGCACCAAACATCACCAAACAGCATCAAACATCACCAAAAAGCACCAAACAGCACCAAACATTACCAAACTGCACCAAACATCACCAAACTGCACCAAACATCACCAAAAAGCTCCAAACATCACCAAACCGTACCAAACAGCAACAAACCGCACCAAACCGCACCAAACAGCACCAAACATCACCAAACATTACCAAACTGCACCAAACATCACCAAAAAGCTCCAAACATCACCAAAAAGCACCAAACATCACCAAAATGCACCAAACATCACCAAACCGCACCAAATATCACCAAACAGCACCAAAAAGCACCAAATTGCACCAAACATCACCAAAAAGCACCAAACATCACCAAACAGCACCAAACATCACCAAACATCACCAAAAAGCACCAAACAGCACCAAAAAGCAGCAAACAGCACCAAACAGCACCAAAAAGAACCAAACATCACCAAACATCACCAAAAAGCACCAAACATCACCAAACAGCATCAAACATCACCAAAAAGCACCAAACAGCACCAAACATTACCAAACTGCACCAAACATCACCAAACTGCACCAAACATCACCAAAAAGCTCCAAACATCACCAAACCGTACCAAACAGCAACAAACCGCACCAAACCGCACCAAACAGCACCAAACATCACCAAACATTACCAAACTGCACCAAACATCACCAAAAAGCTCCAAACATCACCAAAAAGCACCAAACATCACCAAAATGCACCAAACATCACCAAACCGCACCAAATATCACCAAACAGCACCAAAAAGCACCAAATTGCACCAAACATCACCAAAAAGCACCAAACATCACCAAACAGCACCAAACATCACCAAACATCACCAAAAAGCACCAAACAGCACCAAAAAGCAGCAAACAGCACCAAACAGCACCAAAAAGAACCAAACATCACCAAACATCACCAAAAAGCAGCAAACAGCCCCAAACAGCACCAAACATCACCAAAAAGAACCAAACATCACCAAACATCACCAAACAACACCAAACAGCACCAAACAGCACCAAACATCAGCAAATATCTCCAAACAGCACCAAACCACACCAAAAAGCACCAAACCGCACCAAACCACACCAAACAGCACCAAACATAACCAAACCACACCAAACATCAGCAAACATCACCAAACAGCATCAAACAGCACCAAACATCACCAAACATCACCAAACAGCACCAAACATCACCAAACAGCACCAAACAGCTAATAAAGTTACATAATTACACAGTAATTCACGTTTATTATTATATTTACAAAATACCACAGTTTTTATGTTGGTCGTATCATTTTATTTTGTTGTTTTTATCTGCGACACCTTAAATGCCGTGAAAATATTAATATTAAACCGGTCCGTGGTGCAAAAAAGGTTGGGGACCTCTGTTCTAGTCTACAGCGCTAACATGGACCCAAGTTTGGCGAGCTATAGAGGGAGAAATGCATACACCAGACATGTTGCACATTGTGGCGACGGCGAGAGGCGAGGTTGGCGGATTAATGAGGTAAATAACATGGGAGGAAATCTGTTCTGCAGCCGTTCATGGAAAGAGACGAGTTCGGTGAGAGATCGGGGGGCGAGTAGTAGTAGGTTTGACTGTAGTAGTAGAAGAAGGAGAAGAAGGAGAAGGAGAAGGAGAAGGAGAAGGAGAAGAAGGAGAAGGAGGAGGAGAAGAAGGAGAAGGAGAAGAAGGAGGAGAAGGAGAAGAAGGAGAAGGAGAAGAAGGAGAAGGAGGAGGAGAAGGAGAAGAAGGAGAAGGAGAAGAAGGAGAAGGAGAAGGAGAAGAAGGAGAAGGAGGAGGAGGAGGAGGAGGAGAAGGAGAAGGAGGAGAAGGAGGAGAAGGAGGAGAAGGAGAAGAAGGAGAAGAAGGAGAAGGAGAAGAAGGAGAAGAAGGAGAAGGAGGAGGAGAAGGAGAAGAAGGAGAAGGAGAAGAAGGAGAAGAAGGAGAAGGAGAAGAAGGAGAAGGAGAAGACTGTTCCAGACTGCGTGGGATAATGGTGTGATGTCTCTGTTAGTCCCTTAGTCAGAGCGTGTGTGTTGCTGAGTGGCACTCGTGTTGGGCAGGCTGGCGGCAGGGCCTCCCCTCAGTGGCAGGGAGTCTCTAAAAGCCAGTGCGGGCGGCTGTCTTCCTCCACAGCAGAGCAGAGTTCAGGCTTTGAAGAGCACTGTGCATCGCTTATTCCCTTTCATCTTCACACTGTCTTGGGAAGCCATGGTGAGGGAGATTTCAAAGGGGAGGACCAGGAGGAGGGCTTCAATCCAAAGACTCCTTTCACAAAGACCTACAGCAGAGCTCCCCAACAGCAAAACACACAAAGGAATGGAAACATACACACTCGCCCAAGAAATGAGGGCAGATGTCACTGGGAAGGTTCATATCGCTGCACTGTTTCTGCACAGAGAAACACAACAGACAGATCAGACGCGATTCCGATCTATACGCCACTTCCAAGTGAATATATATCACCTTGACATCATTTTGATAACAGGTACTTAAGATTCGGCCTCTTAGTTCATTGTCATACAGTGCGTTTATATGTAGAATATGTAAAACCAAGTACATTGTGCTCAGATTTTAAAAGGAAAGAGTCTTATTGAGTTGATTGCGCCCCTTGATTAACAGATTTTGGTGATTTTTTTTTATTGAAAAGATGTAACAGTCTTTCTAGGACATAAAAAACACATTTTCAGCAAATATTGATGCATAGTTACTTCTTATGCCAGAAACTGAACAAAAATTTAAAAATAAACCATTATTGTGGCACTGTGCAAAGGTTTGGGCACCCTACATAATCAGTACTTAGTAACTCCTCCTCTGGCAGATTTCACAGCTCCAAATGGTTTTTAGAGATAAAAGTCAGTTCTTGTACTTGAGATTTTCTCCCATTCTTCCTGCAAAAGGTTCTAGTTCTGTAATGTTCTTTGGTCGTCATTCAGTCCATAGCACTCGTTTCCAAAATGCATCAGACTTCTGCAGATGTTCTGTTGAACACTTTTGATGTTGGATTTTATGATGGAGATGCAGGTAAGGTTTTCTTCTGCTCGCTCTTCAATGAAGGTCAGTGGAAAGGTGCACCACCGCTCCTGAGTCTGCTAAATCTTCCTACAGGTATTTTTCAGTCAAATGGAGATTTTAATTTGTCTTTCTGACCAGCATATGAGCAGTTCTCTCCAGGAGTTTTCTTGATTTTCCAGATCTCACCTTGACCTCCACAGTTCCTCTGAACTGTCATCTCTTAATTACATTTCTCACTGTGGAAACTGCAAGCTGACAACGCTTTGCTCTTCTTGTAGCTTCTCCTTCATTGTGGGAATCAATAACTTTCAGTTTCAGAGTCTTACACAGCTGCTTAGAAGAACCCATGGTTGTTGAGTGCCCAAAAGTGTGTGCACAAGGTTTGAAGAGTCTTTGTAAAGCTTTGAAATTGGCACCAGCTGATATTTACTGTTGTCATGTATCAGCGAACTGATTAAGGTTGAAACCTTGTAAAAAGAATCAGATACTTTGGTACTCTTAGGGTGCCCAAACTTTGACACAGTGCCATAATAATGTTTTTATTTTTTTATTTTTGTTGAATTCATGACATAAAAAGTAATTATGCATAAATGTTTGCTGAAAATATTGTGTATTTTTTCCATGTTTTAGGGAGACTGTAATATCATTTCAATTACAAAATCACCAAAATCTGTTATCAAGGGGTGCCCAAACTTTTAAATAAGACTGTATATTGCCATTTTCTCTTTGCTCATTCAAAATGAAATGCAATTAATATAGATTAAACATTGTGTGCTGTGGTGTTGTGTGTTCACAATGACAAAATAATAATAATCACGTCTATATATAAAGCAGGTAAAATAAGTATTGAGCATGTGTATTGAGTATTGAGCAGTTTTCTAAGTAATTACATTTCTAAAGCTGCTACTGACATGAAATTCTCACCAGATGTCAATAACAACCCATCCAATCCACACATGCAAAGAAATCAAATGACAGATGTCCATACACAGGCCATGGTGGTTAACTGCAATTGTAGTTGATAATTCCAGGTTTTTTCCAAGTCTGGTCCTTGGCTCAACTATTCGGATAATTCTTTGTCTGAAATCTTGTGTGGAGAACCTGATTGTAACCGGTTTCTGGTGAAATTATGTTCTTCCCACTTCAAGGCTATGGCCCCAACAGTGCTCGCTGTAACCTTCAGTAGTTTAGAAGTTCTACAGTAACCAATGGCACCATTTTGTTTTGCAACAATAGGGTTGTGAAGATCTTGAGAGAGAGCGCTTGGTTTTTACCACCATGAGATGTTTCTTGTGTGACACCTTGGTGATGAGATGCCTTTTTATATCCATCAGTTAGGACAGAAACAGATGATGTTTGCACCGAGAGGCTGGATTGATTTCTAATTATGGATAGATTTCAGCTGGTGTCATGACTTTCCATGGTTTTTTACACCTTCCTTTCTTCATGTATTCATTACATGATGTTATTTTATTATACATAGTTTATGGATATTTAAACTTTTTTTTTTATTATTATCCCGTATAGTCCCACAAGTGTGAAATTTTGCACATGTGCACACGTGGAGCAGGGGGCTGCAGTAAAGAGGGGACGGTACCTCAGTGATGCTCGGGCTGGGACTTGATCTGCAACCTTCTGATCCCAGGGGCAATGTCCTAACCACTACGCCACCACTGCATATCTATGGTTTGATTTCTATGCATGTGTGGATTGAATGGGTTGGTGAGAATCTGGTGAGAATTTCATGTCAATAGCAACTTTAAAAATACATTTACTTAGAAAATTGGTGACATTGTGTATTTATCTGAATTTCCCAGATTTAAACCAGAAAACGATGAATGTTAGCTTTGAAACAACTTTTTAAAATATATATTTTAAATGTAAATAAAATAAAATACATAGATTATTGGAGACTATCAGCATTTTAAAATAAATTCAAGCCAAAAAATGTACTAAAATGACATTTTCAGAAGACTTCCTACATATATTTTTTTTATAATTACAGTCTTTTTATCCACCAGTACCTTTGACATCATCCTACCTCAGTTATCAAAGACCTGCTGCCCTCAGGAGCGTCATGAATCCAGCTGTTCCTGCACTTGCAGGTCTTGTTGAGTCCAAAAGCTTTGATATCTTCCAGCTCGAGGAACAGAACTCTGGAAACGGAAACTGACAACAAACAGAATCAGAATCAGAATCAGAATCAGAATCAGAATCAGAATCGTGTTTATTGGCCAAGTAAGTGAGTGAACACATA
>JBBIGC010000001.1:354915-375438 GCA_037576955.1 Lepidarchus adonis
ACACAACATTACAGTCTGGACTGACTCACTACTGCCCCCACAGGTCAACATACAACATTACAGTCTGGACTGACTCACTACTGCCCCCACAGGTCAACACACAACATTACAGTCTGAACTGACTTATTACTGCCCCCACAGGTCAACACACATAGAGGGAGTTTTGCAGAATAAGTAAATTCATATTTTATCTGACATATAAAATTATTACAGCCATGTTCTGAAGTGGCCCAGTGTGTGAAAATGCGTAAGCAGTGCATTAAACAGCAGTTAACAGCCTTTCACTAATGCACATAGTCCTGATAGCTTAATCACTTCTCTCCTACATTTGTCCAGGGCCTCTTATCCTATAGATAGTATACAGCTGAGACACAAAGACATACCTCACAAGCCTCTGGCTGCTTTTGGCTCTAGTGAGTGGCCATACGCTGCACGTGTGGAGGACGAAGAAAGGCAGGTGACCCCAGGCCTTATGGGACCATGGTGAGGTCACCCTAAAGGTTGAAAAGGGCTGCTGGGAACTTGACCCCAAAGGGGGAAACCAGCTGAAGCATGAGCAACACATCCTGCACTTTGGCCCTCAGTCTGGACTGACCAAGCATATCAGTCTTTCAGCCAAGACACCAACAGGATCCTCTACAACTACTGAGATGATTAATACCTTACATTCCAGGCTAAATTACTCACTTATTAATCTTTCTCACTTACAACTATAGCACTAATAAGTGACAAAGTTTGGAGAGTTTAGTGTGCTATTTTGCTCTACAGCCAAAAATATAAATAAACTGCTGTTGTATATACCAATAAAAGAGGTTATGTTATAATATTATACATATTTTATATATAATTATGTGTATTTATATATTCATAGAAAAATGTTAAGGGTTTGCAAATTTTCAAGCACCACTGTGTCCGTATATATACAAACACATATGTAGTATATAATAAATATATTATAATATATAACATAGTTAATATTTTATTATATCTTTTCATGGGACAACAATGAATAAATGACACTTTGATACAATGTAATGTAGTCACTGTACAGCTTGTATAACAGTGTAAATTTACTGCTCCCTCAAAATAAGTCAAGACAAAGTCAGTGTTGTCCCATGAAAAGATATAATAAAGTGTACTCACTTTTGCAAGGACACAAGATACACAGATATAAAAGTGGACCATTTTTTATTGTTGGTAATCAACTGTCAGATCTGATTAGCTCCAAACATTTCTATCAAGTAACTTCCTTTGCTGGAGGTAATAAAGCAGCAGGACTTTGTCCACAGGTTTTTGCAAGGTGTGTGTGTGTGTGTGTGTGAACCTCGTGATGCACTGAGAGACAGCGCTATGCATCGAGTGGAGGCCTCCTTAACAAAGGTAACAGTTTCTCTTATTTCAGACGTTTCATTCGCTAATGTGTGTGTTTACTGGACAGGTGTGTGTAAACGAGTGTAGTGATTCAGATTAGACTTGGCTGTTGATTAATACAAGTTGGCAGAGGCACCAGATCTGATGTTAGCCTTTAATGTAATAAGGCTTTGTTGTGTGCCAGGGCTAGTAACAGAGATTTTCTTTATTAATGCATGTAAATCATACTGGTTTATATAAAATAAATACATAATGTAAATGTGCGGTATCTGAACGAACCTATATCGGTCAGTTTATATCAAAGTTAAGCTCATTTGATCCGTTTTAAGCAGCAGGGATTAGAAATGAGGCGATTTAATGCAGAGGAACCTTTAGACCAGGTCATGTGATCTGATGTCGTGATCAATTGGGTGTGTGTCCTGTGTGTAGGTGTAGTCGTGTGTGTGTGTGTGAGGGTGGAGATGGAGGTGAAGAGTAACCTGCGGAGGTCTCAGTCTCTCAGGAGCGTCAGTGGTGACCACTCTCTGTCCTGGACGGAGGCTGGACTCAGAGATCGGCGGAAATCTGTGTCCCAGCTCGTGGCTCAGTGAGCATGATTTACACTTATAGTTAATGAAAGTTATGGATGCATGAGGAAGTTTGAACGCACCCTTGTGAAAGTAAATACACCCTCAATAAGGAACACGTGTTAATACATTTTTCTACAAATTTTACTTCATTTTCTATTTATTTGCAGCCAAAAATAAAACATATAATGTGATGTAACATTATTTTTCTGCAAATAAATTGCATTTCCGCATTATATGTGCAGATATAATATATATAATATATATATTATTAAATATGCAACAGTGAGTTCTCTATGGAGGGTGTAGATGTGTTTTTTTTTTTTCTTCACCCAATCAATGTAACAGAAAATATAATATAACTAAGCGTGTCCAAACTTATGCACATGACAATCGTATTGGAACATTGGCACACCACCCATGGGATTCAGTCTTGCTATAGCTGAACAGCAGGAAATGTGGTGTATGTGCAGTACTGTGCAGAAGGCCCCTGAAGCAATGGTAGATGTGCTTTGAGATGGTTAAGAGAACACAGGTTTAGCTCCAGATTTTTCCTCCATGCCTTCATCCGTTGCACTGGTGTAAAACTCCATCACCAGCAACTGATTTCAACCAATGAAGGACTGATTGAGCCCAAAGTAGCTTTTTGACTGGATCTACCCATAAGCTTCCCCAAGGAGAACTCTGGGAATGGTTAAGCCAACACTCAAATATCACTGTTTATTGTATTTATGTTGTTTACTGTGTTTATTTTAATATTAGTGATAATTTTGGGAACACACTTACTTCCCAGCTGTATAATATCCTCATGTGCCTCAGGGTTTTACACAGTAGTGAACATTTAGCTAAATACAAAGGTTGCATTTACACACAATTTACACACAATATGAACAAAAGGTATGTTTTCAAAATCATAAAAAGATTTTTAAAAAAAAGAGAGATAATTATATATATATGATTTAAATGCATTCTTAAAGTTTTAGAAATACTGTAATAAATATTCTTGCTCATACTGAATGTCTCGTCAAGTAAGGTCAATTTTATTTCTCCATTTAATTATTTTTTTAACAACTGACATTGTCACAAAGCAGCATTACAGGATCCAGGTCTGGGCCCTTAACGAGTAAACCGAGAGCGACAGAGGTGAGGAGAAACTCTCGAAACTGTAGGAAAAAATCTCCAACTCCAGCTCCTACCCATCCTCCAATGGTCGACACCGGAGAGTAATAGCAGACAAAGAATGTCAATAAATAAGAGTAGTAATGATAGTTTCAGTTTAAAGAGGAAAAAAGATGATATATAGTTTCATTAAAGCGACCATTTGTCATTGTGAATACACCCCATCACACAAAGCACCTCAATGAAATGTGATCTTTAACCAATCCACACATGGAGTAGGGTTAGCTCGCCCTACATTATCTCGCCAACCTCACCTCTCACCATGAAAGGCTGCAGAGCAGATTTCCTTCCACGTTATTTACCTCATTAAACTGCCAACTTCACCCCTCACCCTCGCCACAAAATACAGCGTGACCATTGAATGCATTTCTCCATCTATAGTTTGCCAAACTTGTGTCTGTGTTAGCGCTGTAGTCTAGAACGCGCTCAGTCATGCTAATTCTGTAGATCAGCTGCTGCAGCTAATGCAAATGCTACTGCTGCTAATGCTACTGCTGTCGCCACCGCTGTTTTCTCATTATTAACTCATGTCCGATTAACTCATGCAAGTAATGATGCTGCAGAGGCTTATTAACAGCTAGCAACATGCTAGCGTCATGCGGCAACATGCAACATGAAAGCGCAGAGTGCATATATGTAACACCAGTGTCTCTGGTGGGACTCCAGTATTACGATAAAGCAGTTAGTTGGAGTTCAACTGTATATATTAGGAGTGGGAATCGCAGGGTATCTCACGATACGATACGATATGTGATATGAGGTCCACAATAACGATAATATCGCACGACAAGTACATATCGATACAACACAGAAAGACGGGGATGCGTTATTAACTTACATAAGTAACAGCAATGATATTGTTAACTTTCTGATATTTGCTTTGCGACCACGATTAGAAGCTCAGAGAAACCACTACTTCAGCTTCAGCTTTATTTCTGTTGCAATGTCACTTGGCAAATAGCATTAGCATCGTGCTAACAACATTGCTCCCATCCCGTGTCTACGCCGTGTTACATACAACATAACACATTCTCTCAGCACGTGCACATTTCCTCTATATTGCATAAACATATCTTTATGTCGATCTCACACATTATACTGCACATATAAGAGCTGCTTAATATTTTTAATATCCCCAATAACCCTAAGATATCGCCACAGAAATGAGTAATTACGTGCGTTACAGTCCTAGAACTATCCTCAGAAACCAGAAGTTTGTTTTATGCCGTTTCATATCTTTTATTGAATAAATTCTGTTAAAACACGGTAGAAATAAGGTGGAAACACGTTGCCGTGCGCTCAGTAAAATTTTAAAACAATAAAGGATATAATTGTCATATTATAGTGTAGAAAGTGCATTTAATAAGCTAAGTTTGGCTGCGCCGCAGTCAAATGTCTGATGATTGTCATTTTGTCCTTTTCAGATATCAGGATGCTAGTGGAAAAGCTAAAGCAGAGGATTCAGTGGAAAACAAGCAAAGGGTTAAATATACACACACTTCATAACACTTCTAAAATACAGATCTCATACATTACTGATTCTTCTCTGGATTTTTATGTCTTTAAGGCAATACAACACAATATTCATAGTCAGATTTTAGCTGCAAACCAAAAAAGCTGCAGTATGGTGGTCTGACAGTGGTTTGCCTGTTCTTCTCCTAGCTAACGCTGCAGTTCACTACAATCCCCGTCACAGAGGCCGCGACCAAACCCAACACCCTGGTCCAGAATGAGGAGAACAGAGAGAGGCCGAGGACTCGGTCCAGCCATGGTGACAACTCACTACTCACCCGCAGCAAGTCTGTGGATGTTCTTCCTCGTCAAAAATCCCTCAGCACCACTGCACTCAGGGAGCTCTATGAGTCAAAGGTTGCCATGCAGTCCAAGAGTGGTCACCAGCCCAAGAGCAGCCCCCAAACCAAAAATGATCAAAAGCCCCAGAGTGTTCAACAGTCCAAAAGTGGTGAACACGCCAAAAGTGATCAAACCTCCAAGATCGGACAAAAGCCACCTAATGAGCCTGTCCCTCAGAACGTGTTGGTCAATCATAAAGCCACTGAGGAGTCAGTGGTGGAGTCAGAGTTGGAGGGCACTAATGACCATGAGAAACATGTAACACCACCAAACGAGAAGAATCTAACCCCAAAGGTAAATGACCAGAACTTAACTGAGCTATATTTACAGTCACAGCATGTGAATCCAGAGCATCTTCCATTAGCGCTTCAAAACATCTCCTTAAGTCAAGAGAAGGTTCCTCACTGGTTCTCAGCTGGTTTTCTTTTGGAATGTGAACTCATGTTCTACATTTTTTTTCTATAATGCACGAATAATTTAAAACATTTAAAAGTTCAAGGTAGTACCCAAAAAGATGATAAAAAATGGCACCTTTCTTTGAAAAACCCCATACAACAGATCTTCCATCATCGACTAGAAACCATTTTCCTGACAAAGTATCAACCAAACACTCAAATATGTCTCGTTGCTCCTCTGCAGGACCTTGAAGAACCATTTTTAAGGTTATATTCCATAGCTTTAAAGAAGACTTTTTGGTTCCACTTGGTGCAAAGTATGTACATCCTTAAAAACAGGTTCTTCCTGGGCTCTTTAATAAATGAACTGGTTATACTGCATTTATCAGAATCAGAATCAGAAAACCTTTATTGTTATTGCATTCAACATGCAACATAATTGGTTGGCACTCTACTGTGAATGCATACAAGACAAAGCAGGAGATGTACACTGTATTGCAATGCAAGGATACAATTCAATACAAATATAAAAGATTACAAAGGTGTATATAATATGATAGATATATTTGTTGATGTATACTACTGAAATTATAATTAAAATGTAATGCTAAAAGTGCAATGTAATACAATATAATACTGACTGTAATCTGGATAAGGTGCTTAGTGCATAATGCGAGGGAGAATGGGGTTTGTGAAGTACACATTTAGTTTATTGCTTGTTTAATTTGATTTGCTGATGATTTAGAATCATAACATTTTTAAAAAAAAACATTTAATTAAATGCATCAATGGATCTTCGGTATGATGGAGGACTTATGTTTAGTTCCTTAAGGAACCTTTTAAAGATGGCTACAGTATCTAGTGTTGGGCCGAGTGCACAGCTTTATTTGCTAAAACATGGCCAGAAACAGGAATTGATGCTGATTTTTTCCTGAATATTAACTCTTTTGGGGGAAAAAACAACTTACGAGAAGGCTACTTTAACAACTTCCTTTGAGTTTGTGAAGAACCTTTTCAGCTTTTAAAGAACCACATAATTTAAATTAAAATATATATTAAAAGGTACAGTTCTGCTGATCTGAAAAGAAATATGCAGATAATGTAAGTTAGTTTTCTTGCTTAAGTGAGCAAATTGTGCACGAAAATGAAATTCAAGCAAGCTACATTGTGCCTATTCTCTTTTTTTGTTCTTTCTAGAGCCGTAGTCTAGTTCATTAACCATTTAATATGCATTATATTTTTACAATATATATGTTTTTGCTTTAAGGTGATGAGAATTTCTCGTTCAGAAAGAAGAAAGACAATAACAGGAGCGGTTACTGAGAAAATTTCATCTCAAGAAGGTGAGTACATGATTTTCTTGTGATAGATTGTACATGGTTTTGGTTAAATGTTGGATAATCTTTTGGTTGTAGCAGCAACGGTTTGTCCCTGTAACAACCAATCAGCTTCCACTACTTCCATATTATTCTTAAACATCACAGTATCACAAAAGATTCTTTGGAGCAATCCCAAACAGTTGGGCGTATTTAGGGGAAGCCGTGGCCTAAAGGTTCGAGAACTGAGTTCAGGGGTTTGATTCCCAGAACCTTACAACACTTTGAAGTGACCTTGAGCAAGGCACCTAACTCCCGCTGCTCCCCAGGCAGCCCACTGCTCCATGTGTGTGGTCTCACTGCCTCGGATGGGTAAAATGCAGAGACCAATTTCCCCTTAAGGGAGTAATGCAGTATAGTTATTATCTGTCATGCAGGGAGGAGTAAACTTCAGAAAGTGGAAGGAACAAAATGTACCAACCTTCAATAGGTCCCTATGCAAAATGCTCAAAGATCTAATTTTCCACCATTTTCATCGGGAAACCAAGAAAAGTAAGTAGAACTACAGTGGAACATCCAGCATCTTCCAGGACAGGAAAACTAACCTCACTTCTTGGACTAAAACACTGCTATGCTCCATAGTGAGAGGTGTAAACAATAAGCTAAAATGCTACTTTAGCTACATGCTATTGACAGATCTTAGGACAATGCAGACACTTCCATAAGTATATTGAGAAGGTGTGAAAGTTTTACATTTAAAAATGCACTGAGAAATACAAACCCATCAGTAAATGGAAAGAGTTCCTTTCTCTTAAACACTGCTGGGGACTTCGTGCCACAGTTCTCAAAACAGACACGCTAGCCACACCAGATGACAACACAGCAGGGGCAAACCTAGCCGTCCAAAAATAAACCCTGAGTGGGTTCCATGGTTGAGTCTGGGGGTGGGGGAGTGACATGGAGTATGTTTCAGCACTATACACTCAAGAGCCTGTGATTGACTCAGCCTGGTGGGCAAATAGTAGGCCACAGGCCTCCGAAAATAGCCGCCTGGCGCTAAGAGAGGGTCAGCTGTCACACAGGCAGCCATGGACACATTGACACACAGAGGACATACAGTAAAGGCCAGTGTGGCAGAGCGAGGAGCCAGGCTGGACAGACGCAGAGCGACATCAGCATTAGCAAAGGATTTGATTTAAAGAATTAGCAGAAAGAGCTTAGCTGGGTGAGTACACATTCACATTTCTTAAAACATGCTAATATTCTCAGCTCAGGGCTAAGAAAACAGGGTCAACTCACCACATACACCACCATTCGAAAGCTCAGCATCTTCAGACCGACAAAGCATTTTTGTTATATATATATATCTATATATATGTAGGCTATATATGTATATATGTTAACTTACATCCATCCATTATCCAAACTGCTCAATCCGTTTCGGGTCGCAGATATATGTTAACTTTCTTTCTTCAAAATAAATGATACGATAAAAAAAATGTTTTGGCCGATTTCTATTGTTCTGTTTACCAAAGTATTTTAATTAAAATCTAAATAAAAACTCAAATTAAAATCATAAAATAATGACCCAGACAGCAAGTACATATAAGTCATTTTTATAATTTGAATAGAAACACTACAACGTATTTTTTTATGTTTTGTTTGGTATTTCTACATTTTGTTATAATTAAAAAATTGCATTAAAATGGGTAATTATCCACTTAGATTTGGTTCAGTTTTCTGCCATAAGGCTTGAAAGAAACAGTATTATATAAAGAATTCTGTATGTTCTTTTAATTATAAGATAAGAATTATAGAATTATAAGATATTAAAATATATTCAGTTATTAGTGTTTAGTATATGTGTAGTTGCATATTAGGAACATTTCATACAGTTTTCTGCAAGCAGAGTGGTTTATATTATTTAAAGCATTGACTCCAAAGTTTGAATGGCAGGGAGAACATTATCTAAAATGCTGTAACAATATAATATCATTTCATAGCACATTGGTGCAGTGGTTACCTCACAGCGAGAACGTCCTGGTTCATTTCCCGGTTTGACCACAGGTGTTTTTCATGTGCAGTGTACAAGATCTCTCCGTGTTTGTGTGGGTTTCCTCCTGGTTCTCCGGTTTCCTCCCACTGTCCAAAGGCTTGTGGTTTAGGTTGATTGGCTGCTCTACGTTTCCCAGGTGTGAGTGTGTGTGTGTGAATAGTCTCTGTGTTGCCCTGTGATGGTTTGGCCTCCTGTTTAAGGTGAACCCTGCCCTGGTCTGTAGCTAGCTGAGATCGGCTCCAGTTTCCGGTTAGGAAAATGAATAAATGAATGTACAAATGAATGCTTCGTGTCCCTAATTCTAAACTTTTGTTTAAATTTGAACTAAAGAAATAAAATTTGTCTTGGCTGATCAACTACATTGGTGGTTTGTGGGAAAACTGTCACATTTGATTTGTGGCTGAGCTATTCCTTGAAACGGGAATAGCTTTCTCTTTGATGGATAAAGACTGGCCCAAGAATCCACTTGTCTTCTTGTAATCTTGTATCTTGTGACACAGAGGGACAAATTTTAGCCCCCGACTTTCCCATCACACCCTAGACACCAGAGCAGCTGTCTGTGCTGCTATTAGAAGATCTCATAACCGTCATCCAGTAGCTCTGACTGTATTGGCTCTGTATGAAAACTCATATTCCGTATTTGGGAAAGTGACATCATCCTCCATGCACGTTCATTCAGTTCTTCTTGTCAGGGTTTGAACTCAGCCAACATGTCCGTTTGGGCACCACACCACATGATTTACCTTGGCTGGGCAAGGGCTTAACATGGGGAAATGTATGGGCTGTTACCAGTATAATAGTTGGGTTTTAATTGGCCCAACCAAAGTGGGTTCTCTTTTTAATGGTTTCGTCTAGGTTCCACTTTGGTGTACTCTTTGGTGCTCAGATTTTATGAAGTGCTTTCATATTTTGTGATCTTATGTGAAAAGTGACCAAAAAGCAACAATGGGCAGTTGTTTAAATCAGTTACCAGTTTGGGTTGCCTCAAAGGGACCCATGTGGACACCAATGACAAAACGAGTCAGGTTCTAGATGGACCAACTTCTTAAAACCCATATTGGGGCCACATTTACATGTTGGCCGGGTGATGTTTTCTCTTGTTGAAAACACCATCTCCAGCATTTTATGTTCTGATTAATTGGAGGCCATTAAAGTGCCCATATGCTACAGTTTTCCAGTATTAGATTTTTTTCCTCCCTGAGGTCCACTCCTTATAACATCAACAGAATGGGCACAGCTACACCGCTATAGGCTAAAAATGTGCATATGTAAATGTATTGTTTTTTGTGATCACACAAACTGAATTCATTTAAAATTGGCAGTTTATTGCAATTCAGGCCTTCAACACGCATTCATCAAACTGGATTTTGGGGTATTTCGGTCTTTTGTCCAGAAGCAAATGGCTTTTTAGGCCAGTTGAGTTTTTTGCTCGTAATCAGAACATGCACCATTATCTCCTTCATTGGACAACAGGATGTTCTCCATGATCTATTTTGATGGATATCAGAGTGTGCACTTTCACCTCCTTTGTTTAAATAAGTCAATCTGCTCTTGACAGTGGTTTTTTGTGTTTTTATGTGGACTGAGGTGAAAACGGTGGTTATGTGGATGAGATTTTCCTTAAGAATGAATGAGGAGAACTATGGCGTCACATCAATGCCAAAACTAGAGTGCGCAAAATCGCTTGCCGCAAAAAAAAATCGCATGCTTATTAGAAGTGTAAGACCTAACTATGAAATTATAATATTATGTAGATTAACCTACCTGTCGCCGTTCCTCTTCCTCCGCCATCTTTGTTTTTTCTGTGGGAACTTTCTTTATTATTTTAAATATTATTATTTCATAGTTCGGTCTTAAACTTCTAATAAGCAGCAATCAGTGATAAAGCAACCGGCGCCTTTGTCACTCGCTCACAAATCTTATAATGGTATTTCATTATAACTTTCTTTAGCCAATCACACGACCAGGATCCATCGGCCAATATGATTCGTAGACAGAAACTGTCAAAGCCTCGCCTCCAAACTGCCAAAACCCACCCCCTTTCAAACCGCGCGCGCAGAAACCTCACTCGAGCAAAAAAGCTTCTCGTCGGTAATCTGATCTTCGAGAGGAAAAAACATGTTCGCCAGAGGAAAAATACAGTTTGCGCGCAATATTACTACAACCGTGCATGCGATTCTTAATTTTGTGCTCTTGAGTTTTACATTTGTGCACGTTTCCAGACCGGGTAGCGAACCATATGCTTTAAATCTTTCACAATGTTTATGCAGAAAAATGTGTTTTGGGGTTTTTTTTCAGCTTGGGTGATTGAAATGATGATTTTTTTGTCCTTCAAGGTAGTATTTCATAATCCGGTAGAAAATGTCAATTATAATTGGCATCTAAAACAAGTTTTGCATATAATGTATTAATTGAAGGAGATTCAAAGCGGGACACACTCATACGTATGGAGCTAGGCTGATTTTAATCAGGCGGTCAGTGGTGGACTTCTCTTTGTTCTCTTGGGCCATGAAAGCAGGCAGCCCGGCTGGCAGCATAGGGGGTCAAGGATAAGGTCATCTGTATAAATCACCCACCTCATCACATGGCCCTTCACTTCCAGCTGTAAGATATTTCCGTTTCGAATACCACACGCTCTTCAGTGTTCAGAACATCCTCCCTCCAGGTCACAGGGTCACTAGCCTGCATATTTACATCATATCACATCACTGTCCTGTATAATGAGCCTAATCTGATTCTGATTTCTCTTTTGCACCATAGATGATAAAAGGAAATCAGTTGCAGACGTCAGAGATAGTGTCACGCTCTACGGACGGGAGAAGTCCCCCATTTCTGTCAAAGCCATGTCCGCACTATATCTGTCAAAAGTGGCAGCTGCAGACCCTGCGGGGGACCTTCTAAAACCAGTTAGTATTTGTGTCAACTTCTTTTCTTCTGAAGCACTGGCTGAACTTGGGGAATGGTTCAGACTGGAAGTCTCTTTGACTTTCTGTATCAACGGGTTATGGATTTTTAAAAATTATTTACCAAATCACTAAAAATATCATCAACCCTCTGGAGATGACGATAACTTTAAATTGATTTATGAGCATGTAGCTTTGGTTTTCTGGGTCACCTTTGAGGCAATGACCAATATGAGCAGATAATTCCATGGAAATATATACAGTGGGTACAGAAAGTATTCAGACCCCCTTAAATATTTCACCGTAATATTGCAGTCATTTGCTAAAATCATTCAAGATTTTTTTCCCCATTAATGTACACACAGCACTGCATACTGACAGAAAAACTCTGACATTTTTGCAGATTTATTAAAAAAGAAAAACTGAAATATCACATGGCCCTAAGTATTCAGACCCTTTGCTCAGTATTTAGTAGAAGAGTGAAAAATTTAAGGGGGTCTGAATTCTTTCCAGACCCACTGTACATATATGTTTATCATTTCCTCTAGGAACAGGACCCTACCTCTCCAGCCAGACCAAAGGTTAACAAGGTAAGAAGGAAAACTATATACGTTTATGTTTTCAGCCGTGGTGTATCTAGGATTTTATTGGTGCAGAATTTTTTTTTTATAAGAATAACAGTGGAACAAAAAAAAATTAAAAGTCCAGCATAATAAAACAAAATACAATCTGCTTGGTTACTCACTATTTTGAGTCTCAACCAAGCTCGCGCTTAATTGTGGGCCAATGGTTGTAGTATAATATTACAATATAAATCTGCACTGCTGGTAGATACACCACTGGTATTCAGCAACACAATGAATTTTGCCTGTGAAGATTTGCTTTGCGTAGCTCTACCATCACATAAATACCAGTATAATACGCATGGAAGTAAACCAGGGCTTCATTGCTTTATTTTTAAAAAATGTATTATTCATGTGTCCATTTACTGACTTTTCAAAATGGGTCACTAATGTACTAAAAACATTAGCATGTGCACAAAATGTTTTTGCTTTTGTAATATATACTAATAAAGACTTCAGATCTTTAAAATATGTTAAACTAAGGTTGGATCTTTAAATGGAGTGGTTTATTAAATGCATGTGTATAAAATACATGTGTGTTGTCATTTTACATTTTGCAAATTAACTTATAGTCTATATTTTAATTGAATTGCATTAAATGTTATATTTCATGTATATAATGCTATTATTCATTACTTAGTGCAATCCAAACCAAATCAGCTGTACTGCATACACTAATGATTTCAACTAACAAAAGTGAAAGAAAAAACGTCTGGAACATTTAACATGGAATGCAGTTTTCATGGCGCCTTGTTTTGCATCCTAACAGCTAGGGTACGTATGCGAGTTTCTCAGTGTGGGCTTGGGAGGGAAGAAAAATACTCAGTTCCCCATTAAAGCAACAAGCTAATACATAGTCTGTTCTTTTGTTTCATCTTAAGATGGCTGATTTGACACAAAAAGAAGCAGAGCAACAGGAAAATACACAGTACAAAGATGATTTAGTTTTTCCCATACCACCATCCAGTCCTAGGGCCGAATGTCAGTCGCCAATTCCAACATCGCCAACAAAAGAGGTCATCTCCACGCTGTACCAGCAACGACAGAAATGTGAGCTGAGGCGACTTCTGAAGCACACATGCCCAGAGCTGAAGGGCTTGGACAGCGTAGTGGATGAGCAGTTTGCTGACATACTCAACTCCGACAAAGCCACAGATATTACCTACGGTGGTGAGGTGCAGTCAAGGCGCTGGATATTTGAGAACGGTTCTGTTGGTGTCAACACTGTGGAATCCCTTGACACACAAGCACAGTGGATGGAGAAGAATGCTCAAGGAGGGCATGAATTTGAAGAAACCTCATGCTGTTTGCTAGAAGAAAGGTCAGGACATGGGTTAGCAGGTTCTGTGGAAGAAGATCTTGATGTGAGCCCAAAAGAATGTGACGCACTTTCTCAGACAGAGAACGTTAAAGTAGATGTTAAAGCCACAAGGAAGAGGTTTGAAGGTCAATCAAATGACGTCTCAAACAATAAACCGGAGGACGTATTTCCAGGGAAGGTGGTTGTGTCTGAAGAGGAAAAGGGGGCGGTCCAAAAACAGAAGAGAGATTTTGAGACTTTCCAAAATGACAGTGTCAGAAGATCCAGCCCTCTGAATGTTACAGATATCACAAACATAGATCAGGATGGTGGTGAAGTGTATCTGGGCATATCAAGATCCAAAGAGATATTTGAGAAGGGATCTCAAGGCAAAGAAAACTCATCAGCAAGAGGTGATGAAATTAGCATCGAGGATGAAATTCTGAAGACAAATGTGAGGAACAGAGCCCAGTTGTTTGAATCAACTCCTCTGGACAGAATAAACTGGCAAAACGAGGCAGAATTAGATACCCTGGTGGAGAGCATGAGCAAGACCTTAGCTTCTCTTCATAACTTCAATGTCATTCATTCTCTAGGGACCCTTATTGAAGCCAGTGAGGCTGCTCACGTGAGAAAGGCGAAGTACAACTTTATCCAAGAGAAAGATCCAGAAATTCAGCATGAAGAGACTGTTATGGGAAGTATGAAGAGCGTTTTGCTTCAGCTGTTGGCAAAAACAAACCTGAACTCACTCATCGCTTTCCTGAAAGAGGACGAGCAAGGGAATGTCGAAATCACAAACGTGGATGTTCCAACTCACCAACTTCCATTCACTGTAAACCAGGACAAAGAATACAGAACTACAATAATGGTTCAGGTCATCGAAGACCTACTCGGTCAAGAGACAAGGCTGGGGAAAGGTGTCCTAATACAAGAAAGTCAGATGGGATCAGTAGAGATATTAGTGTATGGTCTTTTTAGACATGACGCCAATGATGGAACGAGTCAAACTGGTCATCTCCTTGGTTCTTGTGGGATAAACCATGAACAAGCTTCACAGTCACAACTTGACACCCCACACAAAGTATGTGAAGCACTTATTCAAGAGGAGAACTTCAGGGTAGATGTTAAAGCTGCTCGGAAAATGTTTGAAGGCCAACTGACTAATGCCTTGAGGGAGAACCTTGAGGACGTGTTTCCTGGGAGGGCTGTATCTGAGGAGGAAAATAACGGTCTCCTAAATAGACAAGGGGAGGACACACCAGATATGTACACTCCTCCACCTCCAATCCAGGATGAAGAGCCAACTTCACTGGGAATTGACAAAAACAGGACAAGTAATGTCAAACTGTTTCGAAGCTGCATTGAGAAGGGAGAACTGGACTACCTGAGAAATCTGCAGAGAAGTCCATCAGAAGAAGATCTAAGTGTTGCTTGTGAGGAAAGGGAGCAAAATGTGGTCATTGTTCCAGGAAACCTGAAGATGATCAAGGCACTGTTTGTAAATACAGACAATGCTCCACGGCCTTCTGAGCAATTCGAGTTAACAGAACCATATGAACACAATATTCCACTTCCAAGCCCTGCAGAGACTGACAAATCAATGCCTGAAGATGCAATTGTCAAACCTGGTGCATTTCAGCGTTGTGAAGATGCAAAATCTATGGGCAGTGAAAGCACAGACAAACATATGTTCATTCAGGCAGAGCTGGTTGACGTTGCAGATGATGATGAGTTAATGAACCTGCAAGCGGCCATCATGAGTCTCCAGCAGGCCACAGAAGAAGCGAAAGCGCTTCAGCAGAGCATTCAGCAGAAGCAGCAAGATACCTCGAAGCCAACAAACGAAATACTCGCTCTTGGTTCAGAAAACCAGAATCTCACAAACATGGAAGAAGCTGTTAAGGAGAATCCTGAAACTGTAACCCAAGAGGAGACCATGACAGGCAGGGTGCAGGCCGTTCTTGATTGTTTCAATGTCACCAAAGGGGATTTTAAAGCTGCAATGATTTATAGGAACTCAGGTAAAATGTATGCAGGCCAGAAGAATATAATAGACATGAAGACTGCTGTCCAACAGACCACTGATATGATTGCCACCACAGAAGACAACAAAACGTGCCTTTCATCTCCCATGTCTGACCAAGTGACTCTAGAGGCACAGCATGAAATAGCAGAAATGGGAAAGCCTGCAAATAAACCGACACCCCACTCAGGTCTGACAGACCAAACACACCCAAAAGGCTCTCTTCTGAGTGTTCCTGCCACCTCAGAAGAAAACAACACATGCATTTCCTCCCCCTTCTCCGGACAGGTGATGCTAAAGACACAGCATGAGGGAGTTGAAACAGGCTGGTGTCAAGGACAGCCTGCAAATACACCAACAGTGTACCCGCCTCCGACACGCCAAGCGCTCCCAACGGCTTCTCTGCCAAATAAAAAAAACCTTGGGCCGAAGCCAGCCATTCCACCAAAACCCGAGCATTTGAAGTCAAACCTGAACACAGTGGCCAGTCTTGAATGTGTCACAAACCCAGGGAATATCGCTAAAACCCAATCAAACTCTGACAGTACTAAACAATACGATAATGAGACACTACAGAGCAATAGTCTTGAATCGAATGCAACCACTGAAGAGAAGAAGGACCAAATGTTGGAAGAAAGTCAATCGAACTGCCTAGTAAACACACAAGGCTCAAATGAGGCCCTAGGATTTCAAATTGCCCTGCAGAACTTCGAGATGAGAACAGGCAGAGCAACACCACCCGTTAAACCAAAAAGAATCAAAATGGCCACAAGTAGTGCTGCTGAAAATCCAACTCTTTCTCAGAACAACGAGAACCCTGGCAATGGTGAACACGAGCACCGACCAGAGAGCGTTGTGAGAATGCGGGAGAAGAAAGTTAGGAGAGAAAGTGAAGAAGAACGTAGGCAGAGGCTGTCCGTGCACATGGATGAGATCATGAGGGGCAACGTAAGCACAGCCATGGAGATCTTTGACCAGCTGAGAAAGCAAGAGGAGCTGAAAAACATCCTCTCCAAAGTTGAAGAGATTGAAGAAGATACGAGCCAACAACACGCCAGTGACCTTCAGAGCATATTTGAAAGCGTCCCAGATTGGGTTGTGCCCGAAAACCGTCTTTGTCCTGAAAGGGATGTGGTGGAAAGGAAAGAAGAGAGATCAGAGGGAGCCTGTGAGCATGAGATGATGTCATCCATGCAGGTAGCCTATGGAGATCTTGAAAAAGCAAGCGCTGCAATAATTACGTTAAAAGAGCAAACGCTGACCAGGCTGATGGAGATAGAGGAAACTATTAAGAAAGCTCTTTACTCCGTCTCTACACTGAAATCCGACTCAGACATCGTAGGGCTCTCTGGTCTCTTCAAGGAGTCTATGATGGACGTGAACAACACCCCCATTTCAGGAAACATACGGAAAATAAGCATCGGGTCGAGCAAATCTCCAAGAGCACGGAGTGGGAATAACCTTGAAGTTCCATGTAGGAGTTTTGCTGGAGGACCAGAGAAGCAAGCAGAGCAACCAGAGTTTAGTCTTCCAGCGACTAAACCCAAGTCAGGATCTCCATCTTCACCCTCTTTCATTTCCATCCAGTCTGCTGCCCGAAAGAGCGACGAGCCACCAAAGCCTCAAAGTAGTCAGAACCCCGGCCCAAAGGCAGAGACCTTTCAGTCTACAACATCTTACAACGTGACTGCTGATCGTAAACTGTGCTGCGTCCCAGAGGAGCCCAGCGAGAGGCGGCAGGTCACCACACTGGAAGTGCAAACGGTTCCAGAGGGAGAGAAAATCATAGGCACCAAGACCATCAGAGAGAAGTATGAAGAAACCGACTGTTTTGGCAACAAGTTCTACTCCTCCAAAACCTCCACGGTCACGACCACTCAGCCTGAAACAAGTGCATGTTTCAGGAGACAAATCACGAGCAGTCCGGCCACGTCTGTCGTCACGTTTCCGAGAGTCAACATGGCCCCTGTAAAAGGGGAACAACCGTCTATGTAAGAGAAGTGAGAGGATCAAGGAGGTTCTCGAGTTTCTAGTGTGGCTTCCATGGTGGACTATGATGAAGTTTGAAAGTGCATGAGAAGAAAAGTACAATGTTATTTATCTTTAGTACATCTGTTGTCAGGGGTTTGTCAGTGATGTGTATGTTTTTGGTGTTCATTTTTTTTAAGCATTATGTGTTTCATTTAATCCCATTCCATATGATCCAACTGTTGACTGAAGGAAAACACGCATAAATCAATGTGAAAATGAATAAATAAATAAACAAATCATTTGTATTGTGGAGTTCCACAAAGTACAAGTACAACCATGAAATGGCTGTTCACACAGATTTGATAGGTTAGGTCTCTCAAGTGGTCTAGCCATCTAAGCATTGGCCCAGAAGATTTCAAGACAGATCCATATCAATCCATGGTCATCCATCCATGGTCTTCCCCTACCTCTTCAACCAGCCAACACTAGCAGATATAATCACGGCCATATTAGGATGGGCAGTTACGAGTTCCCCTCAAGTGACAGCAGCTCAAATAGGTGGATGGACGGATGGGCCGATAAATGATAAAATGATCGGTGGATCGACTGACAAATGGACAGATAGAGACGGGCAGATATACAGTATAGACACATGGACCAACCCAAAATGATGCAATATGAGTTGTAGATGTTCACCAGGCAACATATAAAATTAATATTATAATCATTATTTATAGTAAGATGTAATCTGTATGTGTAATAGCAGATATGAATAAAAATACATGGCAAAAACATTAAACACATGCTAATGGATCTGGTGACTCCAAACCAAACACTCTACTATTGCTGTTGATGTGACTGCAGTTTCAGCTGGCCGCTCAGGACATGTGCTCGGCATGTCTCAAACCGGTTTACCCCATGGAGAAAATGGCAGCAGATAAATTCATTTTCCACAAAAACTGCTTCTGCTGTAAGCACTGCAAACAAAAGCTCAGGTAAGCAGAGCCTTCAACACCTTCAGGAGTGTGATATAGGGCAATCTTATGATGTGCAGTAATAAGTGTCAATCAATTAATACAAATTTCAAATTTCTCTTATTTCAAATGTATAATACAGAAACAATTTGTCTTTCTTGGTTCTAGTCTTCGTAACTATGCCCCCCTCTATGGAGAGTTCTACTGTGTCTTCCATTACCAGCAGCTGTTTAGAAAGAAGGGTAACTATGATGAGGGCTTTGGCTTCCAGCAGCATAAAAACCGCTGGCTGCTGAGCAAAAGTAATGGCACCGATGGCATTTAAGTCGAGTATGGAGTAAGTGCTCAAGGATCTTATATACATGTTTTCAAGTACACTCATGTTTGTTCATTCCTTTATAATGTTAATGTCCAAATAGTTTTTGTATGTTCTATTCCAGAGGAGCCCAAATCTAGTCTTGGGTGTCCAGTGGTCAGCACAGTATAATCCATGTTCAGTCACACTTGGCTCAACTCACATGGGGTCTCATTTATAAAACTTAACTCCTACTAAAAGTGTATGTACGCTCAAGAGACGAAAATGACATACGCAAAGAAAATGTCAGATTTATGAAAACATGCACATGCAGAACTGCAAGCAATATACACTTTATAAATCGCACTCTACCTGGGATTGTTCGCACATGGATTTGCGGCATAGTCCACCCCTATACGTCCTCGTTCACCCAAAGATGGTAAATGCAAATTGCCTCATGCATATTTAAGCTCATGCATGCACGTGAGGACAATTATAGTGATTTTCCTCTGCACTTTGCTTAAGTGGGTCTCCTCTGTCACCTGCATTTTACAAGACAAACAATTCAATTCCAGAACTATGAACAGTTAGAAATCAATGTTTTTATTACCTTACCAAGAAGCCATCGCGCTGTCGAACCAGGCCATCGCGCTGTCGAATCAGGCCATCGCGCTGTCGAACCAGGCCATCGCGCTGTCGAACCAGGCCATCGCGCTGTCGAACCAGGCCATCGCAATGCTGAACCAGACCGTAGCACTGCTGAACCAGGCCATCTCGCTGTCGACCCAGGCCATCGCGCTGTCCAACCAGGCCATCGCGCTGTCCAACCAGGCCATCGCGCTGTCCAACCAGGCCATCGCGCTGTCCAACCAGGCCATCGCAATGCTGAACCAGACCGTTGCACTGCTGAACCAGGCCATCGCACTGTCGAACCAGGCCATCGCAATGCTGAACCAGACCGTTGCACTGCTGAACCAGGCCATCTCGCTGTCGAATCAGGCCATGGTACTGCTGAACCAGGCCATCGCAATGCTGAACCAGATCGTCGCACTGCTGAACCAGGCATCGGCACTGTTGAACCAGGCCGTCGACCTGTTAAACCAGGCCATCGCACTGTCGAACCAGGCCATCGCAATGCTGAACCAGGCCATAGCACTGCTGAACCAGGCCGTCGACCTGTTAAACCAGGCCATCGCAATGCTGAACCAGACCGTTGCACTGCTGAACCAGGCCGTCGACCTGTTAAACCAGGCCATCGCGTTGTCGAACCAGGCCGTCGCAATGCTGAACCAGACCGTCGCACTGCTGAACCAGGCCATCGCAATGCTGAACCAGACCGTTGCACTGTTGAACCAGGCCATCTCGCTGTCGAACCAGGCCATGGTACTGCTGAACCAGGCCATCGCAATGCTAAACCAGATCGTCGCACTGCTGAACCAGGCCATCGACACTACTGAACCAGACCGTCGCGCTGGTGAATCAGGCCATTGCAATGCTGAACCAGGCCATCTCGCTGTTGAACCAGGCCATGGTACTGCTGAACCAGGCCATTGCAATGCTGAACCAGGCCATCTCGCTGTCGAACCAGGCCATGGTACTGCTGAACCAGGCCATCGCACTGCTGAACCAGGCCATCGCACTGCTGAACCAGGCCATCGCACTGCTGAACCAGGCCATCGCACTGCTGAACCAGG
>JBBIGC010000001.1:377402-390159 GCA_037576955.1 Lepidarchus adonis
GTCAATATAATGACAAAGATCAAGTATTTTCAGGTCTTGAATAATGTATAGAAATCAAGGTGAAATTAAATTGTTATTAACATAATACTAATGCCTGAAATTCTGAAGAGAATAGTCAGACAGGCAGAGCTGTTTCATGAAGGGAATCTACTTATCATTAGGCCGGTGGTGTTAATGTTATGGCTGGTCAGTGGATGTTTATACACTGTTGGATTTGAACCATCGTGGGGATTTTAAAGTCCACGACCTTAGTGGGAGAAATGTGAACTGGGCTCTTTGAGTGAAGGAATCACTTTGAATAGAAATGTATATACTTGTCTGCCATTGGCCCAAAGACCAGCGCTCCAACAAGAAGTCCAGCCATGTAGATGGACTGCGAGGCCTCATTCAGACTCTTACTGTCACAAACCAGGTCAAACTTGAAGACAAAAGAAAAGAAAAAGACAGAATATGCATTACAGTGATTGTATTAATAACACTGGTTATTACTCAAATAGAGAGTTTCACTTCATAGACTCAGGACTATAGACTATACAAGGCTTAAAGACTAAGATATCGGTTTTTTTACAACTTCTGGTCAACCATCAATACAGCATGAGGCTCCTTGGTAGTTTTTTTTTTACTCAATTACACATCAATCAATCAACCATCAATCTTCTTTCCACTTCGCCGTAGTTGGGTCACAGTGGCAGCAGCTAAGATGGTCTCCAGCTCCTCCTGGGAAATCCCAGATGGGCTATATAGTCCCTCCAGTGAGTTGTGGGTCTACACTGCGGTCTCATCCATATTGGACGAGCCAGGAAAACCTCCAGAATCAAGAATCATCCTAATCTGAATCACCTCAACCAACACTGTCAATGCAAAGGAGCAGCGACTATTCTCCAAGCTGAGCCTGGGTGCAACCATCTGGAGAATTTCAGACGCTTGTATCCGTAATCTCATCCCCAAATCCCAGAACCATAGGAACGTAGAGGGACTGTTAAACGTTCTGCACCACAACGGTCTGGTACAACGTCCGCATCACTGCTGACACTGCACCACCTGCCTGGTCTTCTCACCTTCCATCACTCGTGCACAAGACGCTGAGATACTTCACCTTGGGGCAGCAACTCACCCCAAGTCTGTCTGGAGTAAACCACCAGTTTTAAACCTTAGAACGAGGTGGATGAACTTTCACTTCCTGTGTCAGTGGATGTTCAGGTATTTTACTGAACTGAATGAATACTACGCTTTAAACCACCCACCCAATACTGAGCAGATCCTCCTTATGCTACTGACAACAGAAGCTCCTCTTTGACCACACAGGCATCTCTCCCCACATGCATGGGGCAGCCAAAGCCCAATGGTTAGAGAAGTGGGTTTGTGACCGAAGGGTCCCAGGTTCGATTCTCAGAACCGGACAGCAGCCTGAAGTGCCCTTGAGTAAGGCACCTAACCCCCAACCACTCACCATGTACGTCGCTCTGGATAAGAGCGTCTGCCAAATGTAAATGCATCAATGCTCCTTGGGTGCCCAAGACCCTGCACCAGTTGCCCTTCCTTGAATAACTACTGCACACCTGGAACACTCCACAACACCTGCTGTCTTAAACCAGCCCTCGAGTCCTTATGCTCACCCAGTTTAACTGCTTCAAATACATCAACTCCAAGGACTGACTGTTCACTTGCTCCCTAATAGGACACTGTTGGGAGGTACTAAGTATTGGACACCTGGAACACTCCACAAGACCTGCTGTTCTGAAGATGCTTCATCACAATAAAGCCTCAGATCCTTACACTCCTGCTTCCAACACATCAACTACAAGAACTGACTGTTTACTTGGTGCTGATTGAAAAAGTAGTTGAATTGTGTTGGGAGCTATAATTCTGGAAATAGGAACCCAGCACATTGACAAACATGTACTGTCACATATTAATTTCATTTGTCTTGATATTAATATTAATGATAAATAAACAGCTAATTAAAGTGAAATAATTAGAGTTAAAACCGATAAATAAATTAAAAAACTGCATCTAAACTACTACATATTTCCACCATTTCTCAGTGGACTAAGACGAAGAACAATACTATATATATATATTTATTATATGGATTATTATTTCTTTTTGTTATAAGGAGACATCTAATGACACACCCCAAATAAAATACCAACATTAGCTAAAATTAAAGCAAAAATAAAATATTAATAATACTATATTAATATATATCTATATATAAATTTTTACCACAATTTTTCAATAAATTCAAATAAACAAAATTAAAAGCTCATTTGAAATATAGAATTTTTTTGTCTTTTTATTCACCGGTACCTTTGGTATCATCCTACCTCAGTTATCAAAGAGCTGCTGCGCTCAGGAGCCTCGTACATCCAGCCGTTCATGCACTTGCTGGTCTCATTGAGTCCAAAAGCTTGGATGTCGTCCAGGCCGAGCTGGACAGGAGTGAACATGCTGCAGCTGTCGTACTGTCCGTCCTGGCCTTGGGGGACGGTCAGGTTGAGCTGCTGCTGGGAGGTCAGGTTCGGCCCTCGTGTGAGGATCCAGTCGGTGTTGCAGTGGTGGCCGTAGGGCAGGCCGGTGAACACCTGGCTGAACATGTGGAAAGCGTTGAAGAAGTTGGGGACACATATGGCCACCAGCAGGCGTTTCTGAAAAGCCCCAAAATCTCCAACCTCGGAGAGGACCTGAGCAAAGTTGATCATCCTCACAGAGCAACAGCGGTAGGAGGCTTTCGTCTGGGGCTGTAATAATGTCCTGCTCAGCAGCTCGTCCCATGTGGAGGCAAATTAATGTTTAAACCTGGGACAGGCACCGTTATCTATTACCCCGCAGCTAAAGGTGAAGGCTCCAGCAGTTTGCAGAGAAAAAAAATTCTTTCCTGGTTAATTAGGATCCCATTTAAGAGCCAGCAGTCGACGGAGGCTTTTAAACGGGCTGGGGGAAAAATCCAGCTGTGTTTGTTTATTCTGAGGGACTTTGGAGTGCACTAGTACAAATGTGTAAGAAACTTTGAATCCTGTCATATCACGCTCTCGCCACAAGGGGGCATAGTTCAGACTGTTGGACAGCTCTTTATTTTTTTTCTAATTTATTTAACACTTTACATTAATTCTACAATTTGTATGTGTTCAGCACATTTTTGTCACAATATAAATATTATTTTACCACATACTTCCCCGTAATAAAATACTATAATGAATAACCAGTCATATATAAAATTATACAACCATGATAAGATGTGTTGGGTTTGCAGGTACTGTACCTTTGTGCTTCAGTTCGAATAAGGATTTGAAGTTTATATGGTCACGTTACACACACAAGTCATTTTTTTTCAGGAGCTGCCAAACAAATGCCCAATGCTTTGGTTAACACCCACCCGTCCAGAGGGGTGGGTAAATCAGGCCCTGGAGAGTTGAACAGGATGTGAAAGGTCAAGATGTGAAGTGTGAAGGTCAAGATGACCCAATGAAATATACAATGGGGCAAAAAGTAAAGTTTTCCCACTTAAAAAGATGAGTCTGTAATGTTCATCATAGATCCACTTCAACTGTGAGAAACAGAATGTAAAAAATTCCAGGAAATAACATAGATAATGGTGCAGAAAATAAATATTTAGTTCCTACAAACAAGCAAGAATTCTGTCTCTCAATTACCTGAAGAAAGCTGGGACCACAGTGTCGAAGTAAACTATTAGTAACACACTACATCATCATGGATTAAAATCCTGCTTAAGCAGCACATGTACAGGCCCGTCTAAAATTTGCCAGAGACCATCTGGATGATCCAGAGGAGGCTTGGGAGAATATCATGTGGTCAGATGAGACCAAAATGGAACTCTTTGGTATAAACGCCACTCGCTGTGTTTGAAGGGGGAAAAATGCTGAACACCACACCTACTGTGAAGCATGGGGGTGGAAACATGCTTTGCGCTGTTTTTCTGCAAAGGAGACAGAACGACTGATCAGTATTAAGGAAACGATGAATGGGGCCAACATTTTTGGCAAAAACCTCTTTCCAACAGTGAGAGCATTGAAGATTAAACGTGGCTGGATCTTCCAGCATGACAACGAAGGTATGACTACGTAAAAAGCATTTCAAGGTTCTGGAGTGTTCTAGTTAGAGAAGTGGGTTTGTGACCGAAGGGTCCCGGGTTCGATTCTCAGAACCGGACAGCAGCTGAAGTGCCCTTGAGTAAGACACCTAACCCCCAACCACTCACCATGTACGTCGCTCTGGATAAGAGCGTCTGCCAAATGCTGTAAATGTAAGATCTGCATGGAAGAATGAGCCAAAACACCAGCTACAGTGAAGACCTACAGGAAACGTTTGACCAAACAAGGTTACATCAAAGTATTGAGGTAAACTTTTGTTTTTGACCAAATAATTTTTTTCTGCATCATTATACAAATAAATTCTTTAAAAATCATACAATCTGATTTCCTGGATTATTAAAATGTGAACTTTACAGACATTACAGACTCTCTCAGTTTTTTAAATGGAACAACTTGCAGAATCAGTAGCTGCCTAATACTTTATTGCCCCACTGTAGATGGCACTTCTTCTCCATTGCTTTTCTTGTTTCTTGTCTCCTCAAACACTCACTACACCTGAACAGGTGAGTGGATCCAGGTGTGCTTGATCAAGGAAATCACAGTGTACAAACTGTGCTGGAATCCAGTCCTCACATCCAGAGGTGGACATCTGGACACAGATCAGCACAGCAGGGCATTTAACCAGGGGCGCCTAAACTTTTGCACCTAACTGCATATGCTCAGTGTAGAAACTGTAAAGCTCTTAATTAAAGTCACGAACACCAAAATAAGTGTTTCACTCATTTACCAAAAGCGATGACTTGTTTACTTTAATATTCTACTGTCACATGTTGGTCTCTTTATTACAGATTAACTTTTCTGATGAATAAGCACAAACAGGCGGCAACACAGTGTTTAACGCAGTTACTCACTATACACAGCGTTATCTCTTGGATTTGGATTATACATGCTCTTATCTTTTTATCTGAATGGTGCTATAAACATGCACTTCACTTGGGATTATTGCCTTTGTCACAGTTTATGCACATTAAGGGTTTTTACAATCAATTTTATTTATTAAATAATTTAACCAGGACTTAAGCCTACATCATTCTGCCTAATGTACATCTCCAACAAGAATTTCTCCACAGACTTTACATGACTTTTACAAACCTGGTACTGGGTGCGACTAAAAACAAGAAACACATTCACTGAAAGTAATTCAGTACAAAAAGTTTGAATTAATAATGATTAGTTGAATTTAAATGTGCTGTTTACTGCAGTAATGAACAGTTTGAAAAGTAACACAAAGCAAAGCTGGCTTGGGAAAAGATTAGTTTTAAATTTTTGTTTGAACGAATGGAGGTACTGCAGTACAGTGATGTCACTCATCCGTCTTTATCTTTCTTCAAATCCTTTAAAATCATACGCGTAAACATCATCTTCGTTGCTGAAAAGCTCGAAGTCGGACATGTTCGTCACCGGTATCGCCATCAGATTTTGCAGATTTTCCTTTGCGAAAGCAAAGTTTAGTTCTTGTGTTGCGGCAGGATATCGGTAAGTTCCAAATTTGATCAATTTATTATGCTCAACTACAGTATAACATCACTACTGGACACACAAAGGTCTCCAGGGGTCAAGTTAGATGCCTTAACTTCAGATCAGTGAATTTAGTAACGTTGCGGCTAAAAACATGGGGCTTATCTTCGGGTTTGAAAACATAAATGAGCATTTTGTGTGGCTTTTAGAATGGAGTCTATAATGTGGGGCGGGCTATTGTTGGGGAAATACGGTAGTGTGTTCGGTATCTCGTCCAGGACAACCGAATTCTGAACACTGAATTCTGAAATATATTCCAAGTTTAATAGAAAATATCTAAACATCTGTCCATAAACTGAATCTGAAGTGGGTCATGAGCACAGAATCATGACACAACAGGAAAGTGGGCAGTTCATGTGAGAAAATCGGCTAAATGTCGATGTGCAGGACTCGATTATTGGAAATGTTTGCATGGATTGCTGCACAAGGGAATCCCACCAGATTTTTCCTCAATAAATATATAATTTTAAATGTTTTTGTTAAATTGCTCTCAATCTGCGGTTCAGAATCTGAGGTTTGCAGACGGCAGGAAATTGCTTCCTAACAAAAAAATTATTCCAACAGTAAAGTTTGGTGGAGGGGGTATAATGGTTATGGCCCCTTCATTTTACATTGCATATTATAATGAGTATAGTTTTGGAAAAAGTTCAAACAGGTGTAATGGTTACTTTTGGCCACAAAATGAATGCTTAAACCTAGATTAACAACTGAAACACTCCTTAAAACTTGGGTGGTACTAAACTATTGAACATATTTTCATGTATTTGGTTAGGTATTATTGTTAAATGTATTAGGTCAAACAATTTATCTATGTAAACTAATTTTAGGTTTACACTGCGTCCCTATTTTTTTCCCCTCTTTTTAGCTTATTTTAACAGGATGGTGGAGTATGAGTAGGTTCGGCTACGACGGACAACATGCCAGATACTGCGCTAAACCGCTAAATCTCAGAAATCCATTAACACACAATCAAATCATCCACGTAATAGAAACAGCGAGGAGAGCTGATATGTTCATTCTTTATTGATTTAAAATAATCAGAGAAACATGCTTTGAAGATCAAAACCAACAAGAGCAAGAATGAGTGAAATGAAAATAAAAACCTGACAATGAAAAAATTAAATATATTACAGTTTTGTGTTATTGCCTATAATAATTTGAGTGTGAAGGTAGTCTGTCCAAATACTACAGCATCGTTATAATACAGTTCAGCAAAGAAAAGGTGGGGTTTACAGCAAAATGGGTGGGGGCCATGTTTATCAGTGGGGCTCACTGCATTGTATATTTTATTCATGATCAAAAAGATAAAGATCAATATCCAATATAAGCCATAAACAATTGAATATTGGTGAATGGCACTAAAGCAATCATTTTTGTACATATTGATTTCTGATATGGAATTTACGAGATCACGTCAGAATACAAGGGTAAGATGTTAACCATAAATATTCAACATTATACTTAAAGTAATGACGTATATATTTGGAAATTGGAGTGTCTGGTGTAATTCTAAGTGATTGATATTTGTCATACATTGACATTCATTAAAATCATCTTGGCATGGCCATGGTTAGTGAACGGATACTGGAACTATCAAAAACACCACAGAATTATCGGATTTCTGCTCAAAAATATCATAGATGCAAGAAAACATGAATAAAGCTGCTAGAAACTAGACCCTACATATAAACTGCAGCTTTTCAGAGCCTCGTCTGTAACCAATTACTGTCTGCATGGAGAAATAGAATATTTTCCCAATTTAGAGGGGTTCGCATTCAGACACCAATGACGAGAACCCAATTGTTTTAATGATTGAAACTGCTGATCTCAATTCATTGACGTATTTCTATTCACTTTAATCAGAATACACCACAAAGCCGTTTGGAAGAGCGGGTTGTGCCTCACCAGAGTAAAGAAACAAGACGATTCAGGAAAGAAAATGGTAAAGATCTCTAATGCGGCATCTTCCAGGGCTGCACAACATATCGCTTGTTAATTTCTATCACAATACATAAAATACTGATCTTGCGGAAAGCTGCAATATGCAGACATCCTCTAAGAAATAAGAGCATTATTTTGCTGTTATGTGACTTTTTTGTGTTTAGATCTATTAGATAAAATAATACAAACCAATCAGAGTACATGCAGGGATCATGGCTGGAACTATAATGCTAAATATCACAACTGGCCTGCCCATGCTTGGCCAAAAACATAAAATTGCAATCAAAAATTGTGATTTTTGTTGTCGGGGCTTATTTTTGGTATTCTACAATGTTATTGTTGCTAAATTAACGCAGATTGGAAAAGACAGTGATGAATTTGTAATACTAACACCAGCTACACTAGAGATTTCCGTTACTACTGGACTTATGGGACTCGAAATAAAGGCATTGAACTGGATTTCCATTCAAATTTCCAACAGCAGCTACAAAACTGAAAGCCTCGTAGGCAGAGCGTGGCAAGTCTATTGCAATATCCAGCAATTTAGGCCCAAATATGGTATTTTGTGTATATATCATGCAGCCCTATAACTGTACTACTCCATGTGTAATAAAAACTGAACTGCCCATGCTGCTACAGTAGTGAACTATAGGCTACACGTGCAAGCTGAAAACATTAGACAGACGTCCTCCACACTGAAACAGCCACACACACCTGCTCAAACAAGGGTGGAGACAAAACTAAAGAGCCCAAATGTGGTGTCCTTTGGCAGCCAGTGTCACGCCCCACCACCGTATCCATAAAGGACCAAAAGGCAAAGAGTGAAACAACCCATAAAAAAAAAAAAAATAATCAAAACCCCAAATCATGTTATTTACAGACAAGAGAAGATTCAATCAAGTACTGGTTCAGCCACATCAGCCAATGAGAAACAGACTCCAAAAAACAGACAAAAGCCAACACCAGACAGACACCCAACAGGAATAACATTGGTCGTAATATAAAACCAATTATTTCATCGTATTCTTTTTTTGTGGGACGTGGTGTAGAAGAGTACTGGAAAAATAAATGAGTGGTGCTTACTTGCAACATTTCCACACAAGACCGTACACAAGATTTGAGCTAAAAACCTGTTAAGCTAAAACAAACTGGGGCTGAATATTTAAAACCAGACATTTTTTTGTTTTTTAAATCTTCTTGGCGAGATTTCATGGAAGTGAAGAGCGACGCACTAGTGAATCTGAAACGTTCCAATAGCTCAGAGAGTGTGTCTTGTGTAGGTGGCTGCTAAAAGAACACAGAACATCTGCAGTGTGGTAATACTAACCAGTGCATCACGTGGAAAAGGATTTCTGTACAGCAGCCAAGAAAGCGAAAGATGACCTGAAGGGGTGCCCGAGAACACCAGAGACTTTCCAAAGTAGATGCAGATGTTTAATTTTAGGCCAAGATAAGGCTAATAGGTTTGTCATGCTAGGAGGTGTGGGTATAGGGCACTCTTCTGCTAGCTTCTTCTCTCCAGACCAAAAAAAACAAGTAAAAGAATCACAAGTAAAAAGTTTAGCCATAGTAATTGAAACCACAACCTCTCATTTCCATGATCAACTCCACAATTCATGAAGGTTTTCACCCATTGGACATGCATTCAGTAGCTCTATCGTATATAAGGCATTGTTATCGAGGTTTATCAAGATTTTAGGGTGTTCAGATTGTGCAAATGTAGGACAGAAACAAAAAAATAAGAAAAAGAAAAGAAAACAAGATTATACCTGGTTGGTGTTGAGAAATTGCATCCTTCTACATACACACTGTAAACTTTATTTGAATGATTCCTATAAATTATGGTATCCTTTCATCCTCACTGCCTTCCACAGCTGGGAAGCTTCATTAAATCCTATGAGCTGACGAAACACTCTTTTCTTTGGCAGCAGTGGTATCTGAACGGCGTTTGAAAAGGGGGTTTGGGGGGAAGGGTTATGAATGTTATTCTGTTGGTGTTTTTTTGTTGTTTCATTTGTTTTTTTTTTTCACATTTTTAGGCAAGTCATGGTCCCCGCGCGGAGGCGAACTTTAACTGATGCTGAGCTGAGCGAACCCCATCAGTTTGACGTCGTCTGGAATCTCGGAGCCCTCGACGCCGGACGCCTGAGAACACAGAGGAGTCCGGCTCAGCGCGGCTCAACACTTTTACAGGCACAGCGAGTTACAGGCAACTCTACTCACCAGCTTGAAAGTGACGTTCTTATTGGTTTGAGGCTCGTCAACTATCTTCTGCAAATTAGCAGCAACTGTAAAGACACAGACGGGTAGAATTTTGGTCAAACGTAAAAATATTTTAGTTAGGATAGAGCAGGACGGTCACAATTACAGAAATTGCAGGAAGATTGGAAAATAGACAAGCGGATTCCTTTAAGCGCATTTAAAACCAGACTGAACGTTCTTGAGGCCAATTCCATTGCTTGCACATGTTTTGTATAGTTTATCTGTAAACCATCTACTTTTATATGTTTTTGTTATCTTAAATGTGCCATTTTAAATGATTTGGTATTCACTGCTGCCTATCTTGACGAGGACTCCGTTGAAAATGAGGTTTTAAATCTCAATGGGATATTCTTGGTTAAATAAAAGTAAAATAAATAAATAAATATTACTTGCTTTACTTAAAAATACTCATATCTGTCTTATTCTAATTTATTCGTACAGTAAAGGGCCACGGTGGCCTAGTGGCTAACATCCCAGACGAGAAACTACCCCTGAACGGGGTACTGTCCTGCTCCATGTTGAGATGGGTTAAATGCAGAGGTTACATTTCATTGCGTACTTTCACTTCTCACTAAAAGCAACACCCATTTGGGATTTTTGGGGGTGTCTTAATGCCTACTTTTTTATAATTTTTTTTTCTTTGCAAGGTAATGCATTTTTCATTTTTTATATTCCTTTCATACATCAAATAATACTGTTTGCGCTTAAATTAATGGTCAAAACAACCAGTACATTACTGTCCTCACGATTAGATTTTACATTGATTACTTTTTCATATTTGAGACCTTAAAAACTAAATACTGGGGTCTCAAATATAATTATATTTTACACATTCAGATACATTTCCATGATTTCTCATATGCAAACAGATTAAAACACAAATCAACAGGGCATTATTTTTTTTTCTATGGGTTTTGTGATCAAATCTGTGTTTAGTTTTCTTGATGAAGTGTGAATGAAGAAAATCAGACTAAGTGTTTTTGAAGAAACTGTAAGTGGCCTGACACTGTTCTGTAGATGGTCTTTAACGTTGCACTGAAGAGATTGGACAGTTTACTTCATTGGTGCTGATACATTGTACATGCGAGTGTATTGTAAACTCATATTACTCCTCAGATCTGAGATCAGCATCAAACACTGATATAGAAAACAGTATTGTGGTCTGATAATTACAAAAAAGTGTAATCTGAACATTATTAAAAGTCAAAAACAGCTGTCTAGTCATAAACAAAAACAACCTTTCAGTAAAAATGTACACGGTGGGAAAAAGAACAGTGGAATGATGGATACACTGGATCACGCCCCATTTTGGTTGATTCAGAAACACAGATAGATTAATTGCTACACCCCTACTACAAGCTATACTGACCACTTTACTTCAGAGCCAGATCAGCAGTGTTTCTACTGCAACCTGACAAATTCCAGTTCGTCAGCAGGTACAAGAACACTGATGGACCATCTCAAATGTAAAATTGCTCTCAACCCACAGCACAGACACACATACGTACCTATAACTAAATCCCTTCCATCTACCAAGCCTGCGGACACCAGCTCCTGGGACACTCCATCTGCGGTGTCTGCAAACACAGAGACGGAGAAAAGCAGGACCGTTCAGACGGGGGTGTCAAACTGACGTCAGGAACCTTCACTGAGGAACCTGTTCTCTCATACTGACAGTAGCATTTAAAAAGCAAAGGAACAGTTCTGCACAAACTTTATTTGACATAATTTTCCACATTTTGATAGCTCACATGTTTACAAAACCACTTGACACAACAAAGTGATGATGTTTGGTGAGTTGTGGTTGTATTTATAGAAATCTGTCTGGCTGCAATATTAATCTACCGTTCATTCAGGCTTATATAACAGCATCTGCATCCAGACATGAATGTAAAAAATATTGGCATCCTCTCACCTCTTCCAGGCATGAACTCAAATCGTATGTCATTGAGCTCCTTCTTCAGATTCCTGGAGAACAGAGAGAATGATGTAAGACAGAACTGCAGACATAAGCAGTTAAGAAAAGCAAATCCCGTCAACAAGTGTAGTAGACCTAATATAACCCTTTACATAACCACACCTACTTATCAGATTCTCAGAAGTTAGTGATATACTGCCTGATATGATCGTCAACTGATTATTTTTATTTAAATAAACAAAAATTCACTTTATTAACCACACACACAATACACACACACAATAAATCAGCATAGCGTGTGTGTGTGTATTATATATATATATATATATATATACACACACACACGCTATGCTGATTTAATGACTAATGTAGACACAAAGACAAATGACAAACATGATTTATTATATCCAATAGTCAAGCTACACTACACCAGTAGTGTAATTACAATGTGGCCTAATACAAAACAAACACCACATACCTCAACCTTAATACCAAGCTGATGGGTGATTTAAGCGCATCGCTTGCAATGACAGGGGCCTGGGGGGAAATATAAGCAGATGCATTAACTTTTTCAATTATTATACTGTCTCAGATATCTCTATTAAAGGATAAATCCACAGATTTTCTGGATAAGGCAGACCACAGGGGCGAATTGCAGCTGAATTGCAAGTTAATCTGGCCAGACAGACATAGTTTTAAACTAAACTAAACAGAAAAAATAAGTCCTGGAGAAATGCGGTAGCATTAACTTGATGAAATCATTCACACAGACTTTTAAATTTTGGATAAATGAATTTGATGAGTCAGTCCAGACTGTAATGTTGTGTGTTTACCTGTGGGGGCAGTAATGAGTCAGTCCAGACTATAATTTTGTGTGTTGACCTGTGGGGGCAGTAGTGAGTCAGTCCAGACTGTAATGTTGTGTGTTTACCTGTGGGGGCAATAATGAGTCAGTCCAGACTGTAATGTTGTGTGTTGACCTGTGGGGGCAGTAATGAGTCAGTCC
>JBBIGC010000001.1:405613-423684 GCA_037576955.1 Lepidarchus adonis
GTGATGTCAGAGTGAGGGCCTTCTCCTTTGTGTGACGTCAGAGAGCCGTTATATTGTTTATGTGATGTCAGAGTGAGCGCCTTCTCCTTTGTGTGACGTCAGAGAGCCGTTATATTGTTTGTGTGATGTCAGAGTGAGGGCCTTTTCCTTTGTGTGACATCAGAGCATTGTTATATAGTTTGTGTGACGTCAGAGTAAGCGCCGTATCTTCTTTGTGTGACGTCAGAGAGCCGTTATATTGTTTATGTGATGTCAGAGTGAGGGCCTTCTCCTTTGTGTGACGTCAGAGCACCGTTATATTGTTTGTGTGATGTCAGAGTGAGTTGATTAAATGACCACTTTCAAATCCAAATTTTTATTAAAGAGACGATTTAAAAAACACCTTAAAGCGTCCTCATGTAAAATGATGAATGATTAAAATGTGAAATCAAAGTGGCAGTGAGTTTACCAGAATCTATTTTTGCAGATTAATTTCCACATATGAGACGTGAATAGTACAGTTTGAAATTTTCACACTGCATTAAGTAATGAAAGAACATTTTAATTCATGATATAAGCCTTTTACATTTGCTTGTACATCACCTGGAGTGAATGCTGGTAGTGCCTTACCTGTGAATCTGTCCATTTTTGTGCAAGTACTCAAGTCCTTGAAGAACTTCTTTCAAAATGGTAGCTATACTGGGCTCATCCAGAACTCCACTCTTGTGCTCCCCTCTAGAGATAATGTGCTTGATGACATCCAGCACAGACCCTAATTGTAAACAAAAAGAAAACATCATAAGTACTTAGAGAATTCTATATACAGTACAGAAGATACATTTACCGGCACTGATAGACATCTTTAATGTATACTGCTCAAAAAAATAAAGGGAACACAAAAATAAGACCCTAGATTTCAGATTCTAGATATGAATGAATTAAATATTCTTATTAAATACTTGAGACGATGTTTTAATAATTTTTTCCACAGGAGGATTTTTTCCAGCAGAAATGCAAACTTTTCATGGTAACCTACATATTAAGTTCTCCCCCCATGACATTTCTACTTGAGCGCAAGCCAAAAAAGATAACTCGGTGTGTTTACTGCTAAGCAGCATCTTAAGTGGAGCTTGAGGGAAAGCCAGACCATTTTGGCTGAGGATGGTCCCAGGCAGTGAACTGATGAGTCCAAGGACAAGGCAAAACTGCTGGAAGAGTTTCTTCACACTAGAAATACGTATGTGACCAATTTCTGACCAAATCCTGAAACATGGCCATATTAAAGAACCTTATACTGACTCGAGCACATTTAACCTTCCACTCACTAGCTCGGAATCCCCCCCAAACACATACTACCAACACAGAGCGTGAAAGCTAGAACCCAGCGCACATGAATGAGTAAAAATAAATAAATAACTAAACATAATAATTAAAAAGTGTTTATGCCATATTAACTGAACAGCCACGTCCAAGTCAGTCACGGAGAGGGAATATTTCTAAGTAAGCTCATTTCAGACAGACCTCAGCCGAACAAAAGAAGCTCTGTGCTGATAAAGAAAAGCAGCACATGCAATTTCCATCCTGGTGAAATTTCAGAGAAATGGCCTTGCTCTTGCTTCTTCCCTCAGGAACAATTTGCATGTAAAGAGGGGGAAAATGTGAGTAAAATTCTCTGAACTGAAATTCCAAAAAAGACAAAAGACATCTGATAGTAAAAAATTCACTGGAAAGGCAACATGGGCGTTTGGTACGAGGAGACAAGGCCTTAGGAGGTCCCGAGACGTGCTGCTGCTGAAATGGGCACCATGCCCATTCGATTTATCTCAGTGTGGCCAGGGCACGAAGCCAGGCCAGCGCCACGAGGATCTTTATTGGCACACGGCTTCAGGATGTTCTCCATCTCCTGTCCGGTCAATAACAGATTCATTTCAGAGTGCAGGGGGGTCGCAGAGGCTTTCTCAGGATTGAGTCAAGCTAAAGCTTCCAGACACAGTAGCCAGAAAAAGAGAAGATAGGAGGCTTAAAAAGGTCAGAGTGCTGGACTTCTCCACTCACACTAAACTAACCACACACCTTCAGCCCATCACAATTTCCGGGTTCCAATCTCGTACCTCATGACTGAATGGCTCGATCCTCAGGGTCACAAACACTTACGAAAAAAGGATTTGTAGGATATTGTAGTCGCTCTAGCCACACTACACACACAGATGCTCTTCAGTTCTCTCACAGAAGCTGCTAGAAGGTTAGATGAGCTTTACAGAGGGCCTGCAACATTACATTTCCTCAGTTTGTGTCTAAAATAGCCTCATTTAGAGTACAGTATTAAATCCTTGTGAAAAGTCACTCTGACAGGACAGACTGTGCCGCTTTTCTCTTATGTAATCTCACCTTGCCTCACAGCAAGAGCAAGTGTTCATGACCGCGTGATCCAAATGTATACGGAGATCATCTTTTTTAAGAATCCCTGTTGTCTTTCTCCATCAATGTCACTGTGTAGCTTTACATTGCAGAGCATGAGGCAATAACCTCTGCATTCCCTATACCGTTGCCTATATGGGGTCTGTATGAAGGAAAAAATATTGTCACTTACAGATGAGTTGCACACTTATTTTGTGGAAATTAAATTTGGAATTACATGTATCAATGAGATCCTGCTGGGATTGGTTTCCTCTTTTTCAATAATGCACATTTTTGAAGCAATTTGACAGGCAATGGCTCCCCCTTGTGGAGGAAGTTCAGTCTGCTGAAAACAGCTTTATAAATGACCTATTTTTTTATAGATTTTACTGAGAATCAATTCTGTAATCAAGTAATCTTAACAGCCCTAATTTATTCACATTTTGTGGATGGAAAAAGATCACACAAAACCTGAGGTTCATCAAGCCAATGTTGGGCAGTGGTGGCCTAGGGGTTAGGACCTTGCCCTTGGGATTGGAGGATTGCAGGTTCAAGTCCCAGCCAAGATACTACTAAGGTACCATCCCGCTGCTGCTCCCTGGATGTTGTTGAAAAATGCTGCTTCACATGTTAAATGCAGAGGTCACTTTCACCAGTTACCACATACAGAAACCATCTTTAAGAGCCTGCAATGCTAATAAATACTGGGTCCACAATGAATGTTTATGTAAAACATTGTCCCTATAGCTTCAGAGGCCTCAGAGAACCAAGAATGCCATTTTAAAAGCCTGTATTCCAATAAGTGCAATGTTACAAGTGCACAAACACACACAAAATTAACAGAAAAACAAGAAATGAGTGAATAAGAGCAAAAGAGAGAAGAGGGAGTTAAAAAACAAATTTGCATTTCAACTGACAGACAAGAATCCAGGCTAATCTGGACTGCTGAGAGTGTGTAAAGCCCCCTGCTGAGCTGGCTGGCAAGCAAGGTGCAGACTTGAGCTCTGCCCAATTCAAAGTCTACAATTTGAGTGACATGCTTGATTATACCCCAGGTTCCTCCTGGAAGTGGTTGGAATGGGATGGAATGAGAGCTTCCACACAACCCAGAAACTGCAGAGCAACTCCCTCACTTCCAGACTGTTGTCCACATGCCGTTGGAAAAATCATCAGTGATTTCCTGTGGTCTGTGGGCTGGCAGGAGTCAACACGCCCACCGGGTCAAAAAGCAGAGACGCTTGCCAGGGCGATGACTGGGGACGGATCAGTGCTTCAGTGAAGGCGATAAGGTCAGGAGGGGTGAGGGAAACATAGGAAGCATCTGCTGTAGAGCAGTAGGTTAAGATCACGGGAAAGAGCCCAAGTGAATTCATGATCTTCCATAACAGCCACCAGTTTAAGTTTACATTGTGGCCTAGCGTTATTGAGTATTGAGTCGGTCAAGCTGGTGGTTCCATTGCAGCTTAATTACTGCTTGACAAATAGGCCATGCAAAATCTACAAAACCTGACAATTCTACCATTAAAAGGGTTAAAATTAGTTCATTACTGTTCATTAAATTCATTAAAAATAAGTACGAAGCATTTATGATACATTAATAACAAGAAAATGTCTAAATCGTGCTTGCAAAATAGTGAGCCCACATTAATACACTGTGAAATGTCAGATTGTGCCAGTTACTGATATGTGGGCAGTGGTCGCCTAGTGATTAGGAATTTGGCCCTTATCACAGAGGGTCAAGCCCCAGCCCAGGGACCACTGAGGTACCCTTAAAGCAAGGAAACGTCCCACTACACTGTTCCCCCAGACACTGTGTGTAGAATTAAATGCAGAGGTCACATTTTGTTGCACTGAAGTTTGTGTGATGAGTTGTGTTCACAACGACACTTTCACATTCACTTCACACAAGTCCACTTCAACACAGTGATACTGCTGCCGTTTGTGTGTTATAACTCATTGTCAATTATTTTAAAAGGTTGTTATGACCAGGGATGCACCGATCCAACTTTTCTAGTCTGATACCAATACCTGAGCAACAATTAATAAGACCTATATTTATATATTTATTCAAACCCCTTCTTCAGGGCACTTCACTTTCACTTTAAAAATTTAAAATGGATAATCAGATGACACAAAGAGAAAGTAACTTAATTTTATTATATTATATGTAATACCATCAACATTTTTAATTTAAATTCTTACTAAAAATAAACAATAAGCTTTTTGAAGTTGGTTGGACTGGGGGATGTGACTATCCTCATAAATTACGCTAACAAAGATTATAATGATGTAGGATGACACGCAGAAGGAGAAGCAGCAGCATCAGAAGGTGAAGAAAAAGAAAAAGGAAAAGGTGGAGAAAAAGAAAAGAAGTAGGAGAAGGAAGAGCAGAAGAAAAGGGAGATGGAGAAGAAGAAAGACTAAGAAGAATCAGTACAATCAGATGACAGTAGACGAAGACAATGATGATGACTCCTGAGCATTTTTAGAAGATAAACACGGGAGAAAATACTAAAGTGTCTGAGCTACAGCTTCATTTTTAAAATGAAAAAATATGAAACCTGGACCATGCGTTTATCCAAATAAGAGGGTTCGGTTACCAGCACATGCCTCCATTATAATTAATAAGAATTCAAATCAATGCAAACTAATCATCAAATCAATAACATACAATGCACGACGAATACATTATAACAGTGTAGAAATGGGTGACGTCAATTAATTGCTTGTAACAATTATATAAAGAACACTACAAAGAATTCTGCATCTGACAATAGTACATGTAAACAGTTATGGTGAATAAATGGTATAAAAAGACAAAATGGAGCTTCTTAACCTTGCAAAATGGCATCTCTGGCCATATAAAGCATTTTCCACATTTTCTATAATCATCCATGAAAACATAATGCCTGCTGCCCACCTGCCGCTTCATTTTTGATTACATCACCTTTCATCAGATAGCGACCAAAAAAATAAAAAAATTAACTAGTGCCTTGTTTCACCTCCACTACACGTCTCCCCATCTATTATCAAGTGTAACCGCTCCACAAGTTCAGAGGGACTCCCTGGGATGGTGTCTCCTTCAGAACCACCGCAGTACAGAAGGAAACCAACCATCCATTGCCGTGAAATGTTCTCCAGATCTTCAGTTTGGTGCAGCACAGCCTGACGGTGCTCGTGTATATTGTGAAGGCTCAGGAAACATTGAACTAAAGAACAATCCGGAGAGATTGGTTTAGCCTAATTAACATTCACCGCTGGCCTTGCAACAAAAGTGAGAAATTACAACTTCTGTTTACAAGCATTTTCCTAATTCCAACAGGCAGGGTGACAGAATGGGAAGTTTTTGAGAGCAGTCCTTGCTTTCCTATCTTTATACATTATTATTTTCTATAAAAATCTTCTCCCTATATTAATAATAAAGCATGACCATCAATAACAGTAAGTACCATGCTTCACATGATCAGGGCTGATTCAGGACAGGCAGAGGTCACCTCACGTTGGGTAAAACCACTGGACTACAAACACGTCTCCTAACAATGGAGGTAGGAATCGCCACAACGGGGAAAACACGATATCATCACCATATTTGGACGACAATTCGGGATTATTCAACGATTCCACCTGAACGCAGGAGCATGTTACATATAAAGGTCTCTGCAGCCGTCATGGCGACTCTGACTCATCCTGTGAATATCAGAAGCAATGTTGTATAATTATTAGTATAATTATTATAAAGGATACAATAATTTTAAACAAAATAAACTGTACTTATATTACATTATGCCAAACCATTTCATACTACTACACTATCAAGTTCTCTCACCTCTACCCAAGTCAGTTATATTAAACACTACATTCACTAAACAACGTCAGCTTCAGATGATGTGATGTGCAAACATCCAGAGAGAAAATACAACCCGCTAGAAACTGGATACGAGAAATTTAATCACTGATGAAATGTGTTGATATTTTATTACAGACATCACTCTATAAATCGAATCTAAAGCGTAAATTTGACCCAATTTCCTTAATCTACGTTTTGAGGCATGATGCAGCATCCTGGTTTCACCACCACTGAATCCTGATCTGGTTTCCTTGGTGCAGACCCTGGGGTAAGGTCAACAAAGCCAGTTGAAAGCAAACTGATGTGCTGATCTGCAAACCTGGGAGGAAGGAGAAGGGGAGCAAAGTCTCTAAGGAGGCTATAAATGAATGGTCATTACTCAGACTGTGTGATTTCAGGGGAACCGGCTGCAACTCTCTGCTGTCAACCATTTAGCCAGTCTGTAATCTCCCTGTCTGCTGATCACACCTGATAAAGCACAGCAGAGATGGATCTACTGCACTGCAGTTGCTCAGTACGGCAGCTTGTGCGGTTATTTTGGGTGCACAGATCTGCTGTGTGGAACACAAATTCATAATGCTGGTCTGTCACGACAATGACAATGACAGACACTGGAGATCTGCTCAGGAAACACAAATGCAATGCTAATGAACTTCCTTTTCCTGTCACCTCTTACTTCCATCAAAGCCTGGGCTGCTGCAGCGTGTTTCTGTCCTGTTGTTGCCCCAGCTTGGTGATTAACCCAGAAATGAAGTCCCTGCACAGATCATTCTCTGGCCACAACACTCATTACTGCCCATGTTAGAATCGCCACATTAGCTGCAAGGCTGCAAGGTATGGACGAGCAATAAAGTGGGATGTGCAATAAAGTCAGCGATTATTATAATGTAAGGTGCACAAAAATTTCATGTAAGTATCCAGCAAGAAGCTGGCTGCTCTGCTATAGTTCTCGTTATGATACGTTTACCTTGAAAACGTATTACAATCATAAGATTCATGATGTTGAATTTTTGTATTATTGTATTTACAGCGTTCACGATTTCTCACTCAAAATGACCTGATAAATATGCACATTGTTCATCATTTCACTGATTTGGCCTAAATTTTGTGGTGGTTGTAAAGCCATATTCAGCAGTATGGAAATTCTCTATACTCACAGAGAGAGTGAACCCACACCAGCAGGATCTAATGAACGTTCACCTTTCCCATTACAATTTGCCATTTTAAAGTGTGTATATGTTTATTTGGCCAGAAAATGTTTTTACTTATGTAACACAGTCCAAATCCTAATTATTTAAAGAAAAATTATTTGGAAAAAAAAGCATCTTCATGTGTTTATGCATTAACACAAGTCCTCTTTTGCATAATAATGGGAATGTATCAATATGATGCAGCAATGCAAGAACTACGCTCCACACCACATCTGTAATATCAGATGAACGACAGTAAAGCAGCACAGGTTGCAATTGACGTTCACGGATCCGATTTGAAAAAACGTAAGCCTAAAATTTTTGCATTTCAGTGTTGCTAATTTTATACTGAAGAATTTACATGCAGCCGGATGATTGATATTGCCAAGTGATGGAGCAGCACAGAAGGAAAGGGTTTTTTGCTTCTTCTCACCAGAATATTAAAACCAGATTGTCTGCATTTAGATGAGATCAACTCTACAACTGCTTTTATTTTACAATAAACCGAGTCTGTGTATTTTGGTGCATCGAGGACGACCATGGCGCTAGGCTAACTGCTAACCGATGCTAGTTCTGACAACTTTTTTGCATTATGAAGCAATGCATTATAGACTGTGTAGTGTGTGGAGCGGAGAATGGTTGGGTAGTGCGGGTGAAAAGGGGTGGAAAGTGCGTTGCTTTTAGCTGAGAGTTGTAGCCTGTTAGCGAGAGACCACACATTAGCAGCACACGTTGGAGCAGCTTGGAAATGGGAACAGGGAACAGGAATTGTCCTCTGTGCTGTGAGAAAACGGAAGTAAATAAAGTAACGGGTCGCAAAACGTAATTTTGCCTCAGAGTGAGTCTCTGCACTGGCTTTTTCAGAAGTGCATTCGAAATTAGGGAGTTACCCTGAGTGAGGCTGCCACTCAGCCCTGAAGCCGAGGTAGCGGGGACTCCGAGCTTGAGTCTTTGTCACTGATGTCTTTGCTTTGCGCTGCTTTTTGAACTGTTCATTTGCTGCAGTAAACAGTACATTTAAATTCAACTAATCATTTGGGGATTTTTGTACTGAATTATATTTTTAGTGAATGTGTTTTCAGATAGACTGCCCTAGAAAACCACACCCAATACCAGGTTTGCAAAATCAATGTATAAGCCACGGTCTATCATAGGGAAAATACGGTACATGTATAAAAATACAAAAAATCTTGATTAATCTACAGTAACTGTAGATCTTTAGATCTGTGTCGACGGTGTAAAACCTAACTCAGGATTTCAGAAGTTTAAACGGCATGTGATCTGGAACTGTACACCAAACTCATTAAGGTTTATTTATTATGGAATTCCTTGAGAAAATAACATGTTTGCTCAACAATAATGATAGCAAAATTGAAGGTGACAGTAAAAAAATTATATAGTAGAATTTTTAGCGAATTATAAAATTGCAGCAATAAAATCCATCAACAAGAATAATAAAACATTTTTTTTATCTATCCCCAATCAGTTTTCAAACATGTCCTCACCTTCTTTATCTAATAGAAGACTTTGATATTCAAGAAATCATTTGATTGAATATTCAAAAAATATTCCAAAGTCAAAAAAAAGTTTTATCTATAATAAGTTATTTGAAGCCACATCAATCATATCAGGAGCTGCTACAAGCTGCAAAACAGCATTTTAGTGAACAACTGCACAAGACTGTAATAAATCTGACAGGCAAAGTCCCATGCAAGTTTGCAAACAAAATGGTTTATTCATTTGCCGTATTAAGGTGGGTGATTTAATCGCTTTAATTTTTTTCCCAGGCTGGAATTTCAAGGCCGAAGTCTTGAACTTGAGTCAGTTTAGTGCAAATCCAAGTGAACAAAGAACATGTTTATGAAATTTAACTCAAATTAGTAGGTGTTAAATGAATTAAAAATAATAAACATAATAACTACATTTTTAAGGTTCAGAAAACTAGAGGCCTAGCTGATCGAGACTGAAAAGTGAGAAGAGAAAGCTCACTTACCCCCGCTGAGAAGCTTCATCACCAACCACAGCTCATCCTTCACTACGAAGGAGGTGTAGTATGAGACGATGTTGGGATGGTGGCACTGGCTCATGGCCTGGATCTCTTTCTGCAGACAGAAAGCAACAGCAGTCAGTATCAAGTGACTTCAGTTCAAACCTTTATAGTTACACATAAAACATGCACTTGAAATAAGAAGAAAACACATTAATGATCCAAGGGAAAGAAAAAAAAGAGTATTGAGACTACAAACAATAATACAGTAAATAGAAAAATAACAGTGTACTCTTATTTTTTTTTATCATCACTGCTGTCATTAATAAAAATGATAAAACAATGTGCTTAACAATTACAAACAACTCAACATGCAGTAGAGTGCGCACAGAAGAAGTCCGTTTGTGCTCTAAACGTGTTTGTGTTGTGACTCTAAAAGCTCGGCTGAGACGCCCCAGCCATATTTAAAGTGGGAGTTTGGCTTTGAGAACATTGGAACACAGTGTGGATTATTCTGTGACGCTGTGTCTCTGTGCTTCTCTTTCCTGAACTTATTTCGTAGCGATTGGATGAATTTACAGCAACCGGTGAACGTGAGTACACACCCCCCTAAAAACAAAAACAAACTTCTGGTTTCTGAGGATAGTTCTAGGACTGTAACGCACGTAATTACTCATTTTTGTAGCGATATCTGAGGGTTATTGGGGAACATTAAATATATTGAGCAGCTCTTATATGTGCAGTATAATATGTGAGTTGTTCATGAAAATACGTTTATGTAATATAGAGGAAATGTGCACGTGCTGAGAGAATGTGTTATGTTGTATGTAACAGGGTGTAGACACGGTTAAAACCAGAGCTGTAGAGCAGGAGGAATGGGAGCAATGTTGTTAGCACGATGCTAACGCTACTTGCCAAGTGATATTGGAACAGAAATAAAGCCGCAGCTGAAGTAGTGGTTTCTCTGAGCTTCTAATCGTTGTCGCAAAGCAAATATGGGAAAGTTAACAATACCATTGCTGTTACTTATGTAAGTTAATAACGCATCCCCATCTTTGTGTTATATCGATACGTACTTGCCGAGCAATATATCGATGCGATATGTTGTCCACGATAACAATAATATCGCGATACCACAATATCACGATATTATCGTTATCGTGGACCACATATCGCATATCGTATCGTGAGATACCCTGCGATTCCCACCCCTAGTGTACAGTGATGCATTCTCTTATTTGGACTATTCATATTACCTCATTTTAAAGGGCCATGTACTTGCTATGCCAACTTGCTCGAAAGATACACAAAGCAAAGCCTTAGAACAAAGCTCTGACTCCACAGGCAGAAAATCACAATCTTCCAGCACCACAGCGCTCGAGGCAAGCATCTAGTTTAACCATGTTTAACTGGTTTAACATCATTTAACCACAGTCAGAACACTGCAGGCTTTTGTCTTCCACACATCGTCTTTAAGACTGCTGCAGGTTGTGCGTATGTCAATGGAACTTCTTGTATTGTAGCAGAAGAAGGCCACAAAGCAACAAGGTCAGAAGGTGACCCATTAAATGGCCCATATCTGCCCTTTATCCAGACATTTCCAAACTATCTGAAGAGATGTGTAAACGTTAGAGTTGGGATTATGTACCAAAGCATATGCACAGAATATGACATCTCCAGTAAAACACTGAGATGGACAATGATGAACCTCAATGCTGTTCGCCAAGAACCATTAAACAAACAAAAAAGGAGATATGCAGCACTGAGATAAGTTACTACTGTGCAAACCCGACAAGAATCTAAACAATACTTATGAAATGTATGCATGGTACAAAAAAAAAAGAATAAAATACTGAGGTACATTATGTCGGTTATGTAATCAGTAATAAGCTATAAGAAGGCCTTGACTGTCACCAAAGCAAAGACATTTACATGAATATGCATCTTCAACTCACTAATTCACACTAAAGGAATATTCACGTTAGAAGAAATATTTCAGTTGTGCTTTTTGTACGTGGCAGCCAATCAGAACAGCATTCAATGAGATCTTGTCACAGTCAAAACTACATTTCAATGTAAATCAATTCAACAGCTTAGATAAAGAATAAAGCAATGTTGTAAAATTATAAAAAAAAATTACTTGGTCCAGTTTTAGAATGTAAATCTTCTGAATTTTCTCAGCCTTTTAAAATATCAGACCAAGACTATTTCATCTAACATGGACCGTCCTCATCGACTTTGTATGCATCTGCTGGATAAACGGTACCAAACTATAGCTATTAGCTTCATTCCGCCTCTAGAAAGTGAGATGCGTTTTGCGTGTCCTGCGTCAAGGACGGGTTTCCTCAAAGTTCCTCTCAAGGTTTCCTCCTCCAGCTTCTCTTTGCCTCTGTTGCCCTTGGCTTGTTCATTGAGGCTCGGGATCACATCCTGAATTAAATGAGGTGCAAAATGCAAAAGAATCCCTTCATTCGAGCAGAAAGTCGTCCTTAATAACAAGGCTCTTTCGTGATTTGGTTAAATTGAGCAAGAACCATTGACTTCACAATTCAGAAGAAATCCAGACCAGTATGCAAGTACTGCAAGTGAATAGGGAGGCACTCCCCCCTCCCCACACACACTCCCCTTTTCTTTCTGTCCAGGTACAACACTGAAGCTCTGTTTTTGTGCATGTGTGTGTAGGGCTGAGGTAATACTAGAGCTGTGGCTCGAATCTCTCCCAGAAGAACTTTCCCCACACCATCAACAGCCTGTAGTCCCAGAATCAAAGCCTGATTGTGGTAAAATCAGAATTCAAATATCCATCACTGAACACTAAACAGGCAGTGAAATATAATGTGAGAGAAAACATAACATCCTTCACATCTTTAAAGCTTTAAAGGCAAATTTTAAAGCTTTAAAAGGCAAATTTTAAGGCTTAAAAGGCAAATTTTAAAGCTTTAAAGGCAAATTTTAAGGCTTAAAAGGCTAATTTTATAGCTTTAAAGGCAAATTTTAAAGCTTTAAAGGCAAGTTTTAAAGAACACGTTGAGCTGTTGAATCGACTCAACGAACGTATACATACACTCACATTTGCCTGACAACGTGCACTTAACCAAAGCGTGCGCTCAACAGGGAATTGAGCATTAGCATTGTGGGTAGGCAATGAGCGGGAGCTTCTTATGAGTTTTTCCATCGCGGTCAGGGCTTTTAATGTTACAGGCAAAAATGTTGGACTCGCAAAAACACCCAGGTCACTCTAGAAGAGGTTGCCCTTGTGAACAAATCAATTCAGGTTCAAGTCCCAGCGCAGGTAACACTGATATACCCTTGGGCGAGGTACCGTCCCACTACACTGTTGGAGGCGCTCCACTGCAGGGATCCATTTTACAGCGATGCACTTTGTGTCGTGAGTTTACAATAACAAATAGTCACTTACTATTTGCAAGTCTCAAGCTTTAAAATCAACGCAAGAAAAGAGGAAAAGAGGAACCATCTGTAATAAACTAGCTTTACTCCCTCTCTTCCTTATAGTAGAATAAGTTACCAAGACACATGAGAACCACAAAGACCCTCAAGAAACACCTCAAGACTCAACTGTAGTGATAGCACTTCCCATCTGCACTGTTGTAGCACTTGCACTATATTTTGGAATATGTAGGAGGAATAGCTCTCACATCAGCGCGGTCATGTGCAAACGTATACTGGATCGTTCCTGTACCTGGAAGTCGCTTTGGACAAAAGCGTCAGCCAAATAAATAAATGGAAATGTCCAAATATCAGTTTGAAAAGTAATGGCATCTCCAGAACAGCAGGTCTTGTGGAGTGATCCAGGTCTGCAGTAGTAGTCAGTATCTACCAACACTGCTCCAAGGAAGAGAAACTGGTGAACCAATGGCCGTGTAGTCCAAGCTAATTTGGCAGCACGAGGTCGACCTGTACATCAGGACAGGGGTGTTTAATGTTCTGTGTACAAACTGTCGCAAAAAAGTGTCTCTAGAATTTCTGCATACATCACTTTCACTGAAGAGTCCAAAACGCGATTCTAAAACGCCTTTTTATACATAATTTTATTTCTATCATTTGAATTTTTGTCTTTTGTTTTGACAGTTCAAGTGTAACATTTTTTTGTTATTATAAGCTCCATTAGTTTATTAGTTGATTGGATATTAAGTTTAGATTATAAAACAAAGACAATGTCCTATAGGCATAATCAATGTGACTATACACATATATAACTATAGTAGTTTGGCTAAACTACTCCAAAGATTAAAAGATAGGCCAGGTACCACTGGCGTACCCTTGGGAAAGGTACTGTCCTGCTACACTGCTCCCGGTTGTGCTGCTGCCCACTGCTCCACATCTGTTTCCTCCTCTGGATTTAACAAAAAACTTAAATTTAATTGAATAAAATGAATTTTGGTTTCAGCTGCATTATTTTTTTTTGTTTGTCTTTTGAATATTTAGTTTGAATGCAGTCACATTATCCTTATAGGCCACAGTCTTTGTTTCACAATATAATAGATTTAAACTAAAAACTGATCAAATTACATCTGTATTGGATCTTTTTCCATCTGTAGACAATCCAGTCTACAGCGTTTGCACGATGAGAAGTGTGTGGCACAGAAGGATCTAGAGTAGCACAATGGTCTACGCCTCATTATTTTGAGATGGCAAATTCCATCCCCAGTGGTGTTGCAGTCATCTTTTGCTGGTACATCATAACTGGCCAGCTCACTCTAGGAGCTAGTGGAAGGAAAACTGATGACTAAATTGAAAGGGGGAGGGGCTATTTAGTAACGCAGCAGAATAAATCTTCAATTACCAAATTATAAATACATGCCATATCCACCCACACCCCCATTAGCTCCCTTCTAAGAACTAAGAGTTACTTTACAGTACTAGCTAATGATTCTCTGATTGACTGGCTCAGTTAATTCTGCTCTGTTCTACTGCTTTGTAGAAGACAAATTTCCCTTCAATTTAATTTCCCTTCGGTATTAAACCATTAATATCGGAGTTAGGCATCGTAACAAATTTGGAATTTCCGTTTAACATTGTTATGAACGAACATGGCCGCTCTAATGGCTCTCTAAACACATTACCATTGAATGCTTGCCCATTGAATACCCATTGGTTTCATGGAATAACTTTTCTGGGAGTTCTTAGATTTAGACCACGCTAACGGTGGTTTACTTTGGGCTGTGTCCCGAATGCAGTGATGAAAGGAGCATGAGGCGAAGGTGCTTCGTGATGAATCAATCATCAGTCAGCTTTAGGTGGCGCTAGTTCCAGGTTGGAGTATCTAGGCCCTTGAGCTATGACACTGAACCTTTCTGTCTTGTTTGAGCCGATAACATCATGAGCAGCACGTTTCAACCTGCGCAACCTGGAATATTCTATAAGCCCCAAGATATAAGGTTGCTGTAGGTGTGGTGTCTTTTAAACAAGTTTAATGAACAGTCCTTGAAATAGTCCACACTTAAAGCGGCTGCCTGCTTTTGGGAAAACCAATGAAGAAGCATCGCAAAGAACTTGCTTTTAGTGCAGCTAGCAATTGCTAATAGCGAAGTACGCTACACTGGTTTACCTAGGAACTACGTTCAAAAAGCATGTTTGAGTAAGAAATGTCCTTAAGCGAACAGGAAGGAGCCTCTTTTCCTAAATAAGTGGCTGGATAAGTTTACAAAGGCCAAGAAGCGAGGGATAATGTATTGTGAGACAATAAAAGTCATTATTGAAAAACGTATCAGCCCTGAACGGTCTAAATACATCATCCCACTTATTATATGGATGAGACCTTTTAACCTTTTAAAATTATTTATATTAATCTATTTGACTGCACAGTAATCAGTGCTAAGAAAATACAGTTTTGTGAAGAAACAAAAAGTTCAGAATGTTCTAGTCGTCGTGCTAGGTCTCCGCCTTTTCTTCTCTGAAACATTTTTCCTGGTCTTTAAATTGGGCCTGCACTCCAACGTCCCACATTTGCAGAAAATATTAACATTTCTATTGAAACGGTTGTCTAGATTTGCTAACTATGCTAATTGAGGAGTGATCTGAAAACGTCATCATGAAGCACAAAACACGTTCCCATGGCAGCAGGCGTTATAAGAAAATAATGCCACACATCCGGGACACCTTCCCATTCAAGTTCAAAGGAGCGTTTGGCAGCATTCTGGAGAGCCGTATAATAATGAGATCTAACACCACGTGGAGGGAAAGAACTAAAAGCCCTTTTCTGATCCCGTGCTCCCACATGCCCTGTGCTCTACTTTGTTCGGGGTCAGCTTTGGTCAGCCAAGTGGGGATGACCCACTGCTTCAACTGTTGTGGTAGTGGAGAGAGACTGCAAGCCAGTGGGTGGGTTTCTTTTCAGCTTGAGCTTGTATCGTTATTTTCCTTTCTCTACAGTGATATCTGGGAGGGACAGAGACAGAGAGTGGAAGCGATTGAATTGTTCCGTAATTAAATGCAGTCGAGGCTGAAGAGAGGAATGCATCTGCTGGACCACCTGTGGGGCCTCCGGGTCTGAAGTTTCGGCATGTCCTACGTTCTGAGGGGGCTTGAGTTTTGACAGTAACAGAGAAACATTGATCGTTTCAGCACAAATGTTAAAGATACGGTGCAAGGCCGCTGTAAGGGTCTTCCAATCGCTGGAACTCTTACATATGCAGGTCAAAATATATCTCTGCGGCAAAGAGGCTCCTCAAACCAGGCCTGCAGTGTGTGGATTGTGAAATCCAGCCTATGAAAGAACAGCATAACCCAAGCTAATGCGTGCAGCCTGCGCAGCTGACCCCCTGCAGGGACGAGAATGCGATTTGTGGAATCATATGGTGCTCGCCATGATTACAGTCGGGCTCCTCTGCCTGCTTGAACTGCACATGGAGTTACAGTGCAGTCCGGCTCTAGAGGACACCAGTTCATGTTCATGCTCGATTGGACAAGGATAAATGTGCTGTTTTCACTTCATACAGATTCATGTATAATTCATAAACTGCTTTACACTTATTTCTTCAAAATACCTCTCCTGCCACCTCAATTCAGCTCATAGTGCACTTTAAAGTAGCAGCTCCATCTCGTTTACTGGTCATGCAACATTTCTGACCTCCTCAACTGAAGCGCCGCACAAATCCTGTCTCACTAGGTGAAGAGGAACGCAAGTCTATACACTGTTCCAACAATGGTAGTGTGTGAAATAGTTAAATACAGGAATTATTATTGTACATACACCACAAGCCATAGTTCCAGCAAAGTGAAGTAACTGGTTTAGCACTTGGTCTGCAGGGGAGAGAGTACAACTAACATTATGGTAACTGCTCAAAGAAAACTGACTTACAAGCCACTTTTTGCTACAAATGAGAACATTCACCTGGTTTCCAGCACTAACCTGTTTGGGAACAGTCCTGCTGAAAGTGGAGGTCAGCTTTAACAGATGGAGCAGCTGGTTGTAATAGTTACTGGTTAAAACTGTCGCTCAACCACAGAACTTTAAAATAGGCCAAAAGTAGAAGCAGGATAATATTAGTGCAATAAAAGTGAAACATTATTTACACGACATGACTTTTTTACAGTGTGAAGTAATTTGGGGTGAATTATTAAATAAAAAAGAAATTGTCCTATTGGTTTCTCAGGAAGGTTTACTGTGTTAAATCTAAACCCACTGTGCAGAGACAGTACTTCACCCAAGATTTCACTGTGTTTAGATGCATCAAGGCAAAAAAAGGTGGTGAATCTTGTAGCATATCCACCCAACTGAGGTCGAGATGAAAGTGACCAGTATACATGAACTATTCTGAACTACATACAAGTTAAATATGTTTAATTTGCATCACATTAATATATTTGATATCTGGGTGACTATGGACATGTTTTATTGTTGCCTTAGAGAATCTTAGTTGTATTATGGTGTTAAAACTAGACCCACCATGCGAAGCCTAGACTTCATTGATAATCCTAACCCTAGATGTTTAGAAAAACATGGTGCTATGCTATAACAGTATAACAAAAAATATAAATAAATAAGACATGAATTTGAGCACTTGTAATCCAGTAAGCAATTGAGAGTTCTAGTCAGAACAATTCTACTGCAGAGGTTAAATGGCGCTCTCTACCTGAGGGCCCGCCTCCGAAACACACACCACCGATTTGATTGGTGGAGACAGGATGCGTGTTCAGGCGGTGAGACTCGTTATCAGACATTGCTAATGTGATTGGGTCTCGCCTTTTCAAGCTGGTCTGTGCTGGTCGTCTTTAAATAGCGCCAAAATGTTTCACATTGAGAAAGGTGCTATTGTATTAATTTGACTTTTATATAATTTTTTTTTATCATTTCATTATATAACAAGGTTGGTTATGCAGACTATAACGGTCAGTCACCCCCAGTCCGTGGAAGATTTGTCAGACTGATTTAGACCTCAACTTACTCAGTATGTCCCACAACAGTAGAATGGTTATTAGTTGTAGCTCAGAAAAGACGAGCTATGTAACTATGTTCTTCAAATTGTTTAGAAGGAATCTAAAATACCTGAAAACTCTTCTGCCTTAGTAATATATATTCAAATCCTTCCTTCAGTACTAGTAAGTAGTAAATCAGGGGAGTATAGTTAGCATTAGCTTGTTAATAACTGCTGTAAGTAGTAAAGCAGGGGAGTATAGTTAGCGTTAGCTCGTTAATAACTGCTGTAAG
>JBBIGC010000001.1:423784-436036 GCA_037576955.1 Lepidarchus adonis
GGGTGGGTTTGTGGGTGTGTGGGTGTGCGTGTGTGCGGGTGGGTTTGTGGGTGTGCGTGTGGGTTTGTGGGTGTGCGTGTGGGTTTGTGGGTGTGTGTGAAATGTGCTTGGTAGGGGGTAACTGCAGGAATGGTTTGGGAACCACTGAACTAGATACTTTATCTACCTGCCCTTCTTCTTCAGCATGGCTCTCAGGTCCTTCACGCTGTCCAGGAGAAAGCGCAGACGGAAGGGGCCGGTTTTCGGGAAGTTGAAATAATGGGTGCCCAAGTAATGAAGAGGGTCAAAGCAGTAAAGAGGGACTATGCGGTCAGCATTCCTCTGAGCCCAGTGGAAGACCTGCAGGAACAGAGGGACACCTCGAGTTTCTGAACCTCATTTAGAAATGATTACCAAGCATCTCACACAGGTCAACTTTGAAAATGTTCATAGATTTATTGTTTTAATTTCCAAACCTTTCCTGGAGGTGTTTACGTTTACCATCACCAGGTACATCAAATTCGTGTTTATTAAATTAAATCAGGTGTGCTGTCGAAAACTTTCCCACAGTGCTTTATACACTCCTCACCAAATGGCCAAAAGTATGTAGACACCTCTCCTAAGCTCAAGAGCTCAATGACTAAATGTGGCAAAGGGTCTGGAGCTGAGGTTTTGGAATAGGAGGTCCAATCAGCTCAATTAGGTTTGATGGGCATGTGTCCAAATACTTTTGGCCATTAAGAGTATTATTTGCCACAACAGAATGGCCGACCACACACTCTCTACAATAGATCTGGATAATTTTAGCCAAGTGAGGACTGTCCAATATGGAGCCTCCTCCAACTAAAACTGAAGTTCAGTTTAAATTATCAAGCTAATAGAGAAATCCTGCTTTGACAAAATCCCAGTCCGAGAGATGTATTTCTACACTACTACCCAATGCCAGGATTTACCTCGTTGTCGTGAAGGCGCAGGTCATTTCTCAGTACACACACGACAGTTCGTGACGCTGCCATTAGGACAGTAGCGCAGGAACAACGCGGAACCTTTACGCACGACCTGCTGAACCAGCCGGGCGCGTTTACGCGTGACACACTCAACCGCTCACGCGTGTTTTAGGCGTGAGGTTACATAAAAGTCGTTAAAGTCTGTTTTGTAGTTAAGCAATCGTTTACATTGATGTTCATAATCAAAATCACTATCGAGAGTTTTTCAATACTTAACTTGGACTTTCTGGTATACGTATGAAATTACGTAAAATGTTTATCCTTTTTCTATTGCATCGGATCCGCTGTTTCACATTTTCATGATGAATCAACGTAAAGTCCCAACGTGCGTGCGCGTGCTACGCAGTTTACGTATCACTCTTAAAGTGACATAACACCGACGGTTGGTATCAGATTATGTGACCCTCTCATAACTGTTGTAAAACTTGTTATAGCGTAATCAGATCTTTTCCAGGTAATATTTTATGCAACAATATTTTATAATCATACAGATTTTGTAGATAAATTCAACAGGCTGGTGCTGGCGGAGTGGTGACCTTGCCATAGTTTTCAAAACACAAGCCTCGTAGTTATGTTACCAGTAAGTATGAATAGCATGACCAATGACTGCTATATAAAAATGACTTCAATTATGAGCTGTAAAGTGGCTTTTACCGATATACATTATCTGTATAATGTGAACAGTAACGAAACGTGCGATCACTTTAAGAGTGATACGTAAACTGCGTAGCAAGCGCGTGCAATGTTGGGACTTTACTTTCATTTTGCATAAAAATGTGAAACAGCGCCCCCTCAGGTCACAACATTCGATGGTCACTGAAAATGGTGTAACATCTGTGTTATGCATCAAGTGGTGAAACAAGTGAATCAATAATCCCAATACAGAAACTATTGGATTTTTTTTTTTAACTATTGGATGTTGCTGCGCATGCGCGACTGAACGAATCACTCCCACGAGACGACTCGTTATTCCCGAGTCACATTAAAGATTCCTTCAAAATGAACAAATCGTTCAAGAACCACCCATCACTACTCCCAAAGCTTCGTGTTCGCGAGCTGAAGGGTGGCGCAGCGAGGACGGTTGCAGTAGAACCTGCTCAACGTAATGTTATCGAATCCTGCCTGTGGTTTCACGACATAATGTTGTGGGGGGAAAAAATGGCTGACGAATTCACAGATAAGTCACAGAAGAAATGTTGGTTCAAATGTATTAGTAAAATTATATACAGTTTCATCAAACAATAACAAATTCGCTGAGAACAAATAATCAGTCATGAAACACATTGTTTTTCATCCACTTTATTTAATCCACACATGCAGGGCAAACATATATGCCTTCAGTGGGAGGCTTTCCCCAACATTCCCAGTGAAACCACAACGTTCAATACGTGCACTCAATCTGAAAGTAATAGAAATACAAATGAACTGAAAGACACAAATATATGAAAAATTAACATTTTGATATGTAAATTATTTTATACCGTACTCACCCACTGGTCTCCCTCAGCATCATATGTGTTTTTATTGCCACAGCTTCATTGTGAAGTCCACGAAGTACATTAAGAGAATGAACAGACCTTGAAAGCTTTGTTAGTAGTACTCTTCCATGTAAAGACTCAATCTCTACACAACCATGTATTAAACCTATTTTGTGTTTGAGTAATAAAAATGTAGATTTTCATCTTTACAAATAGTTATTTCGAGGTAAGAGACAATGTTTTTAACCTCAATACCATGAAACTTACATAAATTGCACAAACATTTTTTGTATTTATTTTAAAGACCAGAATCCACAAAAAACTCTTCAACTATCATCTGCTAGTTTCAATTCTGTACATAAAGCATATATTCCTGAAAGAGATTGTTTTTATGTGAAATGCCATAACTTGTGTCAATAAGAAGGAGAGAATTGGGGAAACTGGGCAAACCCTGTTCTAAACATCTTTGGAGCTGAAATTGAGAAGAACTTTCCAAAACCAAGAGATTCTCTGGTTTTAAAAGTCATGTTTAGTTGTGTCAAATGCTTTTTAGAAGTCTATAAAACATATAAAGCTATCATCTAATATAAATTGGTTATGCCATTCTATAACTCGCAGAAAATGCTCATTTAGGTTTTAAAACAGGAACTTAGTTTCATCTCCACACAGGATCTCTGTAGCGCAGACAGAAGATCGGGTTCTTGGTCCCTCAATGGCCCTTCTCCCTTGATTCCTCAGTTTGACCATGTAACCAGCTCTTGGAAGAGTCCTGGTTGTGCCAAACTTTCTCCTTTTCAGAATTATGGAGGCAACTGTGCTCTTGTGAATAGTCAGTGCAGCAAATCTTTTGTAGCCTTCCATCGATCTGCACTTAGCAACAGTTCTCTTTCTGAACTGCAGGCAGTTCCTGTGACCTTGTGGCTTTGTTTAAGCTCTAATATGCATTAGCAGCTGAGACGCCTTCTATAGAGGTTTGTGCCTTTTCAAATCATGTCCAATCAATTTGGACTCCAGTCAAGGTCTAGAACCATCTCAGCATTATGGGGAACGTAGTGTGAAAAAATGAAATAGTTGTAGCATCAGGATGCAATATAACAAAATTGAAAAAAGTGAAGGGGTCAGAATACGTTCTGAACCCACTGTAAATCTGTGTAAAATGTTAAGATGTGACAAAACTCCATGCCTAAGATCTCAGTTTTAACATGCTAACTTTTGCATGCTAGCAGGCCACATTCGAAAGCATGAACTATCCATCCAATCATCCATCTTCATCCGCTTACCTGAGGGCAGCAGCAGCGGGGCAGCAGCTTCAGCAGGGATACCCAGATTTCCCTCTCACCAGTCACTTCTTCCAGCTCCTCCAGGGGGGATCCCAAGGTGTTCCCAGGCCAACCGAGAGCCATAGTCCCTCCAGCGTGTCCTGGGTGTTTCCCGAGGTCTCCTTCCGGCAGGACATGCCCCCGGAACACCTCACCAGGTAGGCGTTCAGGAGGCATCCTAATTAGATGCCCGAGCCACATCAACTGCCGCCTCTCGATGCAGAGGAGCAGCGGCTCTACTTTCAGCCCCTCCCAGCCCCTCCCGGGACTGAGCTTCTCACCCTAGATCTAAGGGAGAACCCAGATACTTAAATTCCTTCATTTAGAGCAGGATCTTACTCCCAACACTAAGAGGGCACTCCACCCTTTTCTGGTTGAGCACCATAAACCTCAGATTTGGAGGTGCTGATTCTCATCCCAGGTGCTTCACACTCAGCTGCAAACCAGTCTAGTGAGAGCTGTAGATCACAGCCTGAGGGGGCCAACAGGACAACATCATCTGCAAAAAGCAGCGACCCAATCCTGAGCCCATAAAACTGGACACCCTCAGCTCTCTGGCAGTCCTGCAAAATTCTGTCCTTAAAGATTATAAACAGGATCGGAAACAAAGGGCAGCCCTGGCAGAATCCAACTCTCACTGGAAAGACTTGTTGCCGCCAATGCGGACCAAGCACTGAAACCTGTTGTACAGGAACCGAACAGCCCTTAATCTCATACGCCTGAAGTATCCCACCACAGGACTCCCCAATGTACATGGTTGAATGCCTTCTCCAAGTCCACAAAACAAGCTATTTGACCACCTCTGCAACTTTGGCCCCAGAGATAGTAGAGTCCATCTCCATGTCCATAGGCTCTGTTTCCTCATTGTTGCATGTTGGTGGAATTAGGGAAATCTTCAAAGTACTCCCCCAACTGGCCCACAACATCCCTAGTCGAGGTCAGCAACGCACCATCCCCACTATACACCGTGTTGACCATGAACTACCAGGTCTGACTGACATCTTCCCCAATCATCAAAGCCAACTCACCATCAGGTGGTGATCAGCTGATAGCTCTGCCCCTCTCTTTACCTGAGTGTTCAAGACATGCAGCCGCAAGTCCGATGACATGACCACAAAAGTCGATCACCAAACCACTCTGGTTCAGATTAGGGGGGGCATTCATCACAATCACGCCCTTCCAGGTCTCACTGTCATTGCCCAGGTGAGCAATGAGGAAAGATGGAGCCTCCAGAAGGTACGCTCTCTAGCGCCCCCTTTGCGGACCCAAATAGGGTGGGTACTCCAGACTGCTGTTTGGTGCATAAGAGCAGACAACAGTTAGGACCCGTCACCCCACCCAAAGGCGGAAAGAGGCTACATTCTTGTCCACCAGGGTAAACCCCAATGTACAGGCCGCGAGTCAGGGGGCAATAAGTATGCTCACACCTCTTACCGGGGACAACTCCAGAGTAGAAGAGAGTCCAGCCCTTCTCTAGCCGGGAACCTCTCAATCTCATCCACCAGCTCAGGCTCCTTCCCCACCAGAGCGGTGACATTCCATGTCCCTAGAGCAAGCTTCTACAGCCGAGGATCAGACCTCTAAAGCCTCTTTTTTGGCCACCACTCAGCTCACACTGTACCCGACCTCGTTGGCCCCTCCTACAGGTGGTGAGCCCACTGGAAGTGGGACCCACATTACCTCTTCGGGCTATGCCCGGCCGGCCCCCATGGGTGAAGGCCGACCACCAGGCTCTTGCCATCTCTGGGCCTGGCTCCAAAGGGAGGCCCCACTGACCTGCGTCCAGACGAGGGAAAACTGGGTCCATTGTTTAATTCATAATAAGAGGTAATGAATAGTTCTGTGTCTCTTCCCTCACCTAGAACCAATTTTGTCTTGTCTTGGGTGACCCTACCCGAGTGGGTGACGAGTCCCTGATTAACAACATTTATAGATTAAAGCCACAGACTGATTTTTTTCAACATTTAATTTATTTATTCCAATGTACAAAATCACTTTCAGAATAAATGTGTTCAGGCTTTGTCATCAAGGCAATAAAGACTTTCCTCTTCTTAGCCTCTATCAAAAACCACTAAGGCCATTTCCATCATTTACTCTCAGTTAAGATCTAAAAGTCTGCTCTACAATTTTGGTAATATTGTAACTAAGGTATTCGGAATATAATAAAACATCTCAAAAAGTGCAGTACAATGTTAACAGTGCTTATAGAAAGTGTAGACACCCTTTTAACAGGCTCATTTTTTTGGCCTGAAAGATTTTGAGGGGTGGGTTTTATGTTGTTCTTTTGCTTTATGTGAGATTTGATTGAACTTAATGAAATATAAAGAATGTAAAGAAGTTAGAATACAAGCCCTACATTCTTAGCTACAATGCCCACTTAAATTTAGCTGCTCTGCATTGTCAAAAGGCAGTCTTGTAGCAATGCATGGGTCAGGGTTTTTTAATACCTGCAATGAGAGCCAAACTCAACTACTCAACACAATAATTTTTAAATGTTCTATCTATTTTATTTATTTTTTTATTTTCATTTAGGGCTTCTTGACTCAATCTGCCCAAACCTGATTATTGGTCAACCAACACATAACCACAGCCCAGGCTGAAACACTTCTTATAACTTCAGTGGGAATGGGCGGAGCTTAAATGGTGAAGTCTGAATTGGTGTGTAGTTTTCAAGCTGATTTTGGAGCTTAAGTTCCATGTATGTACTGTATGATGCCGTGTCAAGTGAACAGTAAATTTGTGCCCTGTTTTAGCAGGCAAACTACACAACACAAAACTGTACAAGCCTATTGTACTTTATTCTGGACGAAGCAGAATTTGTTCTGTACCAGACAGAACCGATTGCAGCCAAACATGGAGCATTATTGTTATAGTGGTGGTTAGAAGTGTTTAGACCTGACCTGTGTCTTGCTATAATTACTTCTGGGCATAATTATTCACTCAAGGTCCTTTAGTGAGGGTTTAAAAGAAACGCATCTAGGTTTTCCAGCCTTATCTGAATTTGCTGCAGCCGTAGGGCATGGTCGACATTCACGGTACTTAGAAATGAACATGACTTCAACTGACTCACCTATAATTATACAGTAAACCTTTATGTGAAACTCAGCAGTGACTGCCCATTGGCCTACAAGTCTATCTTGAGTCAACAGGTTAACTTCATTTAGACTCGGGCAAATTGATGATATTTATTGTTATCGTGATAAATTATGGCCACAATATGAACGTATTGTATTGAGGTCCGTGAAATGTAATATATATATATATTTTTTGTTTTGTTTTGTTTTGTTTGTTTGTTTCATCTTAAAAGATGATGAAAAAATACATATGGTGGCATATTGTATATTGAAAAAAGTATCGTGATATAACATTTTGGCCATATCGCCCACCCCTAACTTCATTACACTGTCAGCAGTTTCCATTTGCCTGCTGGGTTTATGCTCTAGTGCTGCAAAACCTCATTTTAAAAGATGCCAAGACTTTCTATAAGCTCTATTTTTAATAAAATCTTTTTTAAATCACCTTATGAAGTCTATACATTACAAATACAGCATCATTCGTGGACTCCACTGATGAATGGAGTGAAGATTCAACTTGAGGAGGACAAATGAATGCACATTTCAACATTATATGCTTAAAAACATAGAAAAAGGGTTTTCTTTCAGTGAGAGAACATCAGAGAAGGCACTCTTTGCAGCTGACACTGAAGGGGAATTCCACCAAATGTTCAAAATTTCTACATCATTCAATGGTTAAGATTTGAGTAAAGTCATTCAGATTGGCCTGATTTGAAATGGTTCATTGTACTGAAACTTAACACTGGTGATGGATGGAACCAGGGTCCCATTATATGTAAGATATATCCAAACTACCAGTGAACGTACACGCACCTTCAGTTTTCATATGTAATTTTGATAAGGGTAAAATATCTGTTTCTAAAATTACAATAGCTTTATGGGTCAATTTTGCCTCATAACACCCTGCATTTTCCCCTTCAACAGAAAAAGAGGGTAAATAAATATAAATAATTTCAAAGAGCTCCTGAAATGACACAATTATCAGGAGATTTCAAATGATGCCACAGCCATCCGTCACCAATGACCTCACTCTTTCTCTAGGAGGCCAGAGTGACCCTTGAGTAAATAAAGAAAACGTTTTAGATGAAACCTTCCTAAAAGTGTCGTTAACTGTCTCAGGCATCATTCAGCATATTCATAAGCATTTTATGTAATAACTTCCTGTGAGTGAGCATTTAGATGTCTGGTTCCATTCACTACCACTGTGAAAAAAAGGTGGAATTTCCCTTTAAGCTTCCCACTCCTCAATATTGCTTTGCAATAAACTGAAAGACATTTACCCATCAAGTTTAGAAGAAAAAAACAGCGTGTTGTGTTTTCATATAAAACAGGATGGCAGTAAAGAATATAATTTCCATAAAATGTGGATGACAAATTCCATACTAGGCCACAATTTTCTAAATTGGAAAAATCTAACGACATGACTGTGCCATTGAAAATACAGAACAGTTCTGAAATAATTACTATATTTGTAATAAAAAATACTTTCTCTTTGGTTGGTTTTGACAGAGTGAACGCATTCAAATACATCCATTGACTGAAGTGAAGTCATACGAGTTGAGAGCCTGGAGGACTATTGCTCAGATAGTTTTTTAAAATAATACAAAAAAATTTATTATCTTTTCTCCAAACATCTGGATAGAAAGGTTTCTTTATAAAAAATAGATTTCTCAGCGGATTCTCCTGCGTGTTGAAATTGATGTCAAAAGTTAGAAACGTGCGACTTAAATTTACAGTGACTTCAGCAAGTACGAGCGCTGTGGAAGATCAAATAACAAAAGGTTTCATAAAAAACGTTCTCTATAGAAAAACAAAGACTTTCATCCACATTCTTCACCACATTTCTCACCACTCTGGTGGTCTGTCATGTGCTGGTCTGTGTCATTCTTATTTGGTTAGATTCTAACCATCGGACACAGTCATCTCAACAGAAATTACTCAACGGAGTATCTTAACGGCTGTGTGTTCCAGAGGAAGTGGCTTCCAGCTTCTTACTCATTCATCAGCAGTGTGAATAAGACAGATGGATAAGACCGAGGGGTTTAGACATGTTACAGCGATAAAAAAACTGACATCACTACTACGGTTGGTCCTGCTTCAGCCCAAAACCACTTTTTTTTGCAGTTATCAGACTCCCCACGGCTGAACGCAGCTCTATCACCACCATCACCACCTCCTCATCTGTGTCAGGGATTAGAAAGGTGATGGAAAAGACCAGAAACTCTTCCTTCAGAGAACCATCGCAAAAACAAAACAAGATTTATATTGAAGAATAATACTGTGCAAAAGACTTTAGTAACAATTTTCCTGAGCAGTAAGAGTCTTTCTTTTTATGAAAAAATATGCAAACATGCATTAATGCAGTAATAATGAGCAGGAATGTCTTATTTTCCAAGTTACTGGGCCCACAGCCTCACTTTTTTAGGTGGGGAAGGTAGAGACGATCCCAGTTGACTATGGGCACAAGTCAGGCTTCACCCTGGACAGGAGGCCAATCCATTAGGACAACACTGAGACTGGCAACCAATCACACACACACACACACACACACCTGTGGGTAATGTAGAGTAGCCTGTCAACCTAAAAAACAAGCATTTGGACAGTGGGAGGAAACCAGAGAACCCGGGATAAACCCACAGAAACATGGGGACAGTTTGTACTCTAAATAAAAAGCACATGTGGAACCCAGGGGTCAAACCCAGGATCTTCTTGCTGTGAGGGGACAGTGATCTATTTATGCAACTGAACAGTTACTGGTCAGGAAAAGTAACTTTTTAAATATAATATCCTGGACCAAAACCTTTTGCACAGTACTGCATTTTACTTAAATCCAGTATTTTTTTTTCTAGTTTCATTTTTTCTAGTCATATTTCAAGAATGATGACAAGTCCAGATTGTATGAAAAGGGCTTTTTGTTGGAAAAATGGGGGCTTGGTAAACGGATATCACTTCACATCCTGAACAAACCACCACCGTGTTTCTAATCCCTGATCGTAACATTTCCAGCACTGTTCTTGCTCTTGGTTTTCCAACAGCAATGAAAGAACCTCACCATGTATGCACAGATATGAATGAGGGGCCGAATAACGTGAACCTCCCACCTTTGCGATCTGAATGCCGTGTGTGTATTAAAGCGTCTGCAGACCTTAGACGAACAGTGGCAGCCGAAACGCCAAAGCATAACATTGCATATAAAGGGCATGTGAGTACGGGCAGTGTGGTCAGAGATATGCAGCCCTCCGCTGCTTGTTCTGAGTGGGCTGGAGAGGTTCTGGCAGGTTCCCCTGGACCCTGGAAGGCAGAGTGGTGATTGTCAGTGGGTCAGTTTAACTGGCCCCAGTCCCTCTGGACCTCTGGTGTCTTCAGAAGCTGCCCTGGACAAAAGGATGGCTGAGAAGGACCTCAGCAGTGGGCCGCCACTTCTCCTCCACGAACACCTGCCGCAGGAAGTCCCTGCAGGCATCCGACACGCCCTCGGGCAGGTTGGGCTTCGTGGGCTGGGTAGCGATTTTAAAAATGGCTGCCATGGCTTCGTATTCTGCCCAAGGTGGTTTCTGCGTGAGCATCTCCACAACCGTGCAGGCAACACTCCTAAGGGAAAAACAGAGCTTTATTAATCTGCTCTGGAGGAGAATGTCAAATGTATTAAAAAATGTTACCAAATGTATATCCTAAATGACGCATTATCCTAAAAAATATCCTAAAATTTTCTCTCAACATGTAAATGACCTTTGTTTTCTTTGGTTTCATTGGTATGAGATATATAATTAAATGTAAGTTCATGAAAGGAGATTTCTCTTTATCATTTTAAGTTTTTTCCAAATAAATATGGACAGAAATCATAGAAATCATGTTTCATTGTGATGCACTATGTGTGATTGCGTGTTTTCACAATAACAAAATAGTCACTTTCATATTAAAGGGGGGGGGGGCTTTGGGGGGAGAGGTTGTTAGCATTTTAGAGAGGGAAATTAAACATCTACATTATATATCGCCCCATCTGCTTTCCCCCAATTCTACATTATTATGTCCTCCCCTACCGTCAGGGTTTGTTGCTGTCAGAAATGTCCGACTCTGCCCTCTAGTGGATGCACTGCTCAACACCCATGTCAAAATATCCTATGCATGGAAGTATGTGGGCAGCGATGGTTATATTTTATCAACAGCCACAGATATTTCCAAATGAATAAGGTTTTATTCCAACAGTGATATTTAAATATGTAAATAACATATTACTACTTTTGAGGCATATTAACCATATATGGGATGAATGGTACATTTATATTGCAGTGTTTACACACTACATTGAACAATTTTAAGTTTCTTTTAGATAATTCGGTATTTGGTGTGTGTTCATGTCCATAACAGCACTGAGATTTCATGTTATTAATGGGGAAGAACAGATTAAATGCTGTTTTTCTACATCAACCACAAGGGCATTAGCTTTAGTCTCACTGGGTGGGAAGGATGGCCCTCCCTCTCCCCCGTTAGCAATGCTAGCTAGTATGGAAGCCCTCAGGAAAAGATGTGATGGAGCGTCCCATGATCTAGCTGAAGCACATACTCACCTTCATCACCCCACTGTTGGTGGTATAGTGTGATGGGAATCCTAGCTGGATGTGGAGATGAATAAATTGGGCCGAAACTTTGCATCTAAATGTAGACTCATGCTCCAACTACTCACTCAACTACCCCACAACACTTAATAGTGAAACAGTGTGGACTATTTCAGGCACTACATGTATTTTCAAGTGATATAAGTGATTTAATTACAAATATGAAGTGAAAATTTGTCATTGTGAACACTCCCCATCCCATGAAGTGCACCACAATGAAATGTGACCGGTAACTCATCCACATGTGGTGCGGGACGAGCCCTCACTCAAACAGTGTCTTGGTTGGGACTTACAACCATCTGAAAACCAGGCAATGTCCTAACCACTAGGCCTCCACTGCCAAGCAGTGATCATTGTAAAGTTTGAATAAAACCGTAAAACCTTAAAAAAGTGATAAAGTAAGCAGGTGGATGGGTAATGAATCTAGAACCTCATAATCCAGCAACAGGGTTAACACTGTATTATTCCCACACATACGTTCATACGTCAAAATGCCGTTTTTACCAGACGTCAGCCTTGCGTCCGTATCCCTCCCCGTTGATCACTTCCGGACTCATCCAGTAGGGGGTGCCGGTGACTGATTTGATGCCCGTGCCTGACATGCAGATGGTCTGAATGCGCTTGCTGGCCCCGAAGTCTCCCAGCTTCACGTTTCCGGAGGAGTCCCTCAGTATGTTGGCGCCTGGATGGAGACACATGGAGATCCAGTCACACACACACACACACACACACACACACACACACACACACACACACACACACACACACACACACACACA
>JBBIGC010000001.1:438462-449301 GCA_037576955.1 Lepidarchus adonis
CTTTCTGAGTGGAGTTCAGGTCAGGAGTGTAGGAAGGACATGGCTTTCTGAGTGGAGTTCAGGTCAGGAGTGTAGGAAGGACATGGCTTTCTGAGTGGTGCTTAAAAGCTTATGAATCCAATAAAATGTTCTAAATTGTTATATAATATGAATTAAAACACAGAGAAATGAAACAAAATGATTATTTTTGGTCATGTATTTATAGAAAAAAAATCCAATAACATTGGTGTTTGGGAAAAGTAAGTGAACCTCCTTTTTCAGTGCACCTCCTTGTGCAACTAAAAGTTGCAGTTGATCAGTCCTGCACATCACCTCCAAGGAATTTTATCCCATTGATCCATACAGAACAGCTTCAGCTCTTGGATGTTGGTAGGTTTCCTCACATGAATCTCACTTCAGGGCAACATTTCAATTTGATAAACCTAAGGACCTTGACTTGGCCATTCCAGAACATTCACTTTATTCTTCTTTAACCATTCATTAGTAGAACGGCTTGAGTGTTTAGGATCATTTTCTTGCTACATTGATGCACTGAAGAAACAGATATAACTTTCCTTTAGAATTCTCTGGAAGTCTAATCATTATTCCATCAGTGATGGCAAACCTTCCAAACCAGAACACTCCCACCACCATGCTTCACAGATGAGAAAAGGTTCTTATGTTGGACGACAGCTGCAGTGCCAGCAAGTTCTATTTTGGCTTTACCCAGAACCCCTCTGGATTCTCCACACAATAAAGTAAACTGTAGATGGACATTTCTTTCTCTTTTTCTTTATGTTGGAGATGCATTTAGATGTCCTAGGTTCCTCTGAAACCTCTCAAACTATAACATGTATATTACATTACATGTTATCTTTGACACCATAGGGTCAATGGTCTTGAATTTTCTCCTCTTGTGCATCCTGACCATTGATTGGTCTTAACCTTTTCCAGCTTTATGGGCATCCACAACTCTTTTTCTGAGGACCCCAAAACATTTAAAAAAATGTTATGTGTAATCAGGCATTACTGGACCCGTATAATTTAAATAAAACAAACCATAATTTATTTAACACTGATTTTAAGAATTTTGTCACACAGATATATCATTGTGATTGGAACTTTTTTATTTTTCAATAAATGCATATGTCTCGAAAAGAGTTCTTTTGGGAGGAAATGTCATGTTTGTGATTAAATGAAAAAAAACATTTCTGGTACCCTATATGAAGTGTCAGCAGAGAGGTATAGTCTAACGTTTTTTAGCGACTTGACTCTAAAATACTATTATTTTTGGAAATCATTTTTTGTATGAGCAAGCATTCACTACAGCTTTGGCTGTTTCAAATATGATAAGAATATTTGCATTTTTGGCAGTTTTGCTATTTTTATAGACATTACCTAATTAATGAAGGTCAACACTGGTCAATACATAGTTCATTCCTAATATTGATTAATACCTAATTGAATTTGGCTTTTAGAACTCAAATTTATATCCCATTGAAATATTTGAATAAAATGCAAAATGCTTTAGTTAATTTTATTCATAAAATTATTATTTTTTAAAATAAAGTTTTTATTTTCACAGACAACATTTAATAAAAATTTTAATGTTTATTAGTTCCTCTTATTTTTTCAGTGTGAAACTGGATCTGACTATGAAAGACTTTTAAAATTTGTTTTAATGCTATATTGGGTGTATGATTATGATGACGATAGTATTATTATTATAGGTACCTTGTTGCTGCACTACAGAAACTGGCCTTAAGAATAATGCCACCCCTGCATGGGGATGAACCACAAAACAACCGCTGAGTCATTTCTGTCCTTGATTGCATCGTTTTATTCTGATTAAGTATTTATTTTGAATCATATTGTATTGGAGTGTATTGATTAACAGTTGCTAGTCTCATATTACATATCTTTTTCTCAATTTGCAATTAGGTAACAGGTAATTAGGTAACAGATTTTTCTCCACAACACAATGCTTATATGCTATTCTTCCAAAAGAACCAGTGTATATAATGGCATCAGTCTTTTGTTCAACGATAATTCATTTAGATCAATGAAGATTAGTGAAAGTCACTTGGAAATGTCCTTATCATTAAATAAGATGTTAAAATAAAGACTTACCTATCCAGTAAATGCTTTGAAGGTTTCTGAGTTCTTTGCAAATATGCAAAATATAAAAACATAACATATATCCTCATAAAAACAACAGTCAGAAGGCACTTTATTTGGTAAGAGAAAAGTCACAGTTGTTGGAACGACTGGTGATCAAGAAATAGTCTGCCTGCATAGCATGAACCAAAGAGTTGATTGGCTACAGCCTTTTCAACACCCTCCTGGGGGAAAAATAGATTTTGTTTTTTTCTTTTCTGGTAAATATAGAGCTTTAGGATAGTAAACTCTTAGGTCTCCATTACAAAAAAATGATCTGTTTTCTTTTTTTCTCTTGATCTGTGTCAAATTTAGAAATTACACTATATACATCTTTTCCCATGCCAGGGACTCCTGTTGGCAAGTGGTCCAAGAAAATGTGAGATATTCTGTCCACAGAGTTTAGCAAAATGGAAAAGAGTTTGTACTCCACTGTGTGAGACAGCGGCGCCTTCTAGAGGCCACAGCTGAATGGTGGATTGGCCTGAATGGAAGTGGGTGGAGTGTTTATGTGTGGGAGTAACAGCACTAGATGGCAGCTCAAGTCTCAGTGCTACCTGGCCCTCAGGCTCTGTAGCACACTGTAAACGTCCTCCTCCATGCTCAGTCCTTCAAACAAAGGCAGAAGGTCCAGTAGCTCTGTGTCCGTCATGTCATCAAACCATGACTGCACTGGGACCTGCAAAAATAAACACAAAACATGTTATTATGGCTCAGTAACAAGCTTTTACTGAAGAAAGAGCAAGATTTACTATGTATTCATTTTCAGTTCTAGCAAATTAACTGAAAGTTTACTTTAAATTGGGACCTTGAATCCAATTTTTGGTTATGCGATCACCCTAGCTCGTCATTTTCATTAACAGTTTAATTAATTTCAAGAGATTACACATTTTAGAAGCATAAACTGGATTCAAACTCCAAATTTGAAGATTGCTTAAGGGTTTTGTAGGATGCAACTGTTTGAATATCTCTTTATCTATTCAGCAAACAAACTTAAATATGACTTTCGGTAAATTTGAGTGTGAAATTCACATTATTCACCAACTTGAAGGCATTCCAGTAAGAATAAAATAAAGAAATGTCTACATAAATGAATAAATAACATTTTATAAATTAAGTGACTTTTTTATGACTTTTTTTTTCAATTGAGACTACATAATTATTTTCATTTAGGAAATTAACAGTAATGTTATTTGACCAATGGACACAAACATACGCAAATGATTGTAGAGATAATATTAGGACATGCTTTGACCATTGAAAAAGCTAACACACCGGAGTTTGTTAATACTTGTTCTCATGATAAGGGCTCAATAATAATGGCTTCAGATCACTGCACTAGTCCATTCAACTACTTATTACAAAACAGTTTTTCCTCCTCACTGAACTACGGGGCAATGTTCTCCAGGGGTTCTAGCAGTGGTAGAAAAAGCATTTGTGTATTGATGCAATCGAACTGTTCTGCTTCCGCCGAATATTGCAACTCCTAACCTTTTACATTAGTCTCAAAAGAGACCAGAAACTGACAGATGCATATGACTGACAGCGCTGACAGGATGTCTACTGCTACATCCTCCTTTTTCAGATAGGATGCATAAACAACAAGTGATGAAAACCATCAAATGCTTCTGGATTGACAGTGACTGGAGCCTACTCCCAAACTACTCTGGGGAATTACACAAATAAAAAAAACCTCAACCAGAGCAAGTTCACTTCAAATCCCCAGTGGAACAGGCTACAGCTGAATCACATCACTGTTGACGTTTCTTAGTTAGGTGATGACAGATGCACAAAAAAAACACACAAAATGGCCTCCCCTGTGTTTACAAGAACAAGTGAAAGTTGGCTTTTCTGACAGTAAGCACATTGTGGTTCCACTCTCAACAAAACAAGTGTTGCAACACCACAGGCAAATTCCAATACACTATTTAGGAAGTGATGGTTTAATTTTCTGTCACATACACTGAAAATGTCTCAATCAGGGAACTGAAGAGACCAATTGCTACAACTAAATCAAGAAACCGCAGACAGGTCGTCCCTGACTTCCAATGACTCCAACTGGAAAACATTGTTGAGACACAGACTATATTGTGTTGTGCTCTATCTCTGATCTCTGTTGAACTGTGTTGAAGAGTGAGGGATGTTACACAAGGTTGGAGGTGCGCATATCCCAACAGTGGCCCAACATATTGTATCCTATATGCTGCTATGTAAGATTCAATATTGATATCATTTTGTCATATTGCTATTGTTCTCATAAGATCAAAAGTGTAGAGTAATCTGCTTTGTGAAAAACTAAGCCCTTTTATTTTGTATACCAAACCTGAATTCAGAAATCTTGATGCCGTTTTATCCCACATGCACTATTGTTTTTTATTGTCTAAAAATATTTATAATGGCAGCCCTTTTCTATCCCACAGTGATGCAGAGAAACCTGTGCAGGCTTCTGTTGCAAGAAGCTTAATATAATGCTTTTTTTGTATTTTTACTAATAGTATTATTATTATTATTAATAGCAGTAGCAATAGTGCTAGTAGTAGTAAACATATTTTCCCCACAACTTCTGACTTCACTATTGGCTCAACAGAATGGGAATAGAGTATTTAGTGAAGTCAGAACTCTATTCCCATTCTGTTAAGCCAAAAATGCTGATGTATGAATAAGATAAATTTCCAACATCACGACACAGAGAGAAACCTACAGCATTCTCTGGGTGGAAGATGTATGAGGCGGGAGAGTTGTCCACTATGATGACTTTGCTGAGTTGTCGGCCCAGTCGGCTGAGGTCTTTAACGTAGTTCCCTCTGTGGAACACGCAGGATTCCCTGAAGAGGCGAGCCCGGAATACACCCCACTGGTCCAGGAGGTCTGCCACAGGGTCGGCATACTGCGTGCACACACACACACACACACACACACACACACACACACACACACTGCTCAAACATATAAAATCTCCAAGCAATATACATTTATAGATTTGGTGTATTAAAAAAATCTGAATACTATAACAGAATAATCAAAATGTGTTAAAATTTGGAAATGTATTGAGATTTCTTTACACACTGAAATGTTTTTTATCTAAAGAATCTCAATTATTGGGATCAGCCCGGGACAGTGAGCAATGGAAGCAAATAGTACTGACAAAAACCAAAATGCACCTATTGCAATAAATATCACTATACTAGTGTTGAGCATCAGAGCACAATATACATTCTGCTAATGGTCCACCTCAATAAATACACACTACTGTTATTAAGCCAAAAACTAAATGAATAGAAAATAAGGAAAGATATTGGTATATCCTGTAAAATACTGGTATTGCATTTAAAATTTTTGATAATATGAAATGTCAAATTATCTTTAAATATAATTTTCACTAAGGATGGTTTCCAATTTGTAGTTTTGATGTTCTAAAGTAACACAAAATATAAAAAATACACAACATAACACAAAGAAAAGTGACATGTGATATTCTATTAAAGAAATGATTCGTTGTTTGTGTGTGTGTGTGGGCTGTGGGTCAAACCTTGGCTAAACTGGCTGTGAACAGCACACATTCAAACAGTTGACCCATCTTCTGCAGAAACTCATCCACATGAGGTCTCTTCAGCACATAGACCTGCCAGTGGAAGATACAAGACACATTCTATTCAGTGATTCTGACTGCTGGGTTTCTAGTTAGAGCTGAAGAAATAGAAGAACCACACACAAACCTTCTCTTGCACTGTTTTCTTTCACGTGACTGAAGGTTAGTCACTGCAACCCAGCACAAGTAATCAAGAACAGGCCAATTCTGACGTCCAGAGCCTATCCTGGATTACTTGAACCAGGTAACAGCCATGTCAGCATTACAGCAGAAATAAAGGAATATGTATCTTTTCATTTCTTCTTTCTTTCTCACAGAAAAGATATGAATATAAGCTTGCACACGTGCACAAATTCTGATTCTCTGAGAAGTAATCAGACATATAATGACTAAGAAAAGGTGACAGTGGCTCCTCTACCACGTCTTTCACTCACACTCTCGAACACACACACACACCTTTCCAAAACAAACTGATAAAAGAAGCCTCTGCTTCAATTCAGACACTATGCTTTAAGATGCACTCACACACACTTTTCTTCTGCAAAACAGAAACACAGTAGAATTCTACTTAATGCTGTTTCAGTTCAGTCTGAATACGCTTGTTAATGTGAAGAGTTTGGTTTTAAAAGTTCATTCACAGAAGCTGTTAGGAATAAGCTTACACACAAGAAGTGGTTACACTTTATGTGTAATACTGAGTGAGTTTTGGAAACTAGTCATACAAAAAAAATATTTTTTACATGTATTTAATAAAAACATTAACATAAATTATTGGCTGCACTGTGATTGAATTTCACATAAATCAATTAATTGTAATAAAATTTATTTGTATGAAAAAGTCCTGAAACACTCTGTGACTGTGACGCTTCTTGAAATTCTGCTGAGGTTCCAGCACGATCGTTTAGCAGTGAAATGATGTGAATTTTGCACCGTACCTGATGAACTGTGCCATCGATCTCCACGGGGACGATGAAATCCGCATTACTGATGGGCTGTGAAGCAGAACAGAATGGGCTAGATCAGCAGCCATGACTGCTAAAGGGGCGACATGCAGAATTCTACAACTAAAAAAAGAAATAAATGGGTTTATTAATATTTCTGTTACATCTGGGCTCCTCCTATGGCTGTAAAGTGGGTGGAGAAGTGGTGGACCTTATGGTATACATACCCAGCCTCAATAGGTTACAATTTCTTTTTAATTTGAGAATTTATAATAGAATTTATACATAATAATGATTCAAATAGGGAACTCAGCATTGATCTCGAGCACTTATACTACAACCTGTATTGTTACACCATTAATGTGACCACAACATGCAGGAAGTTGAGGAGATACAGTGTAAAAGTGAGACTGTGATGCTCAGAAGATATGTTCATGTCCCCAGTGCCAGAAGGATGCAGAGAGTACTGGCTCATAGTGATAGACTGCACGCACGACACTGCTACCTGTAGCCGAGCTTTGATTTAGAGACACGCAGGGAAGATGGGAGAGTGAGTGTGTGTGAAAGCGTGTGTGTATGTGGGGCTGAGAAATTGACTGCGCAGAGCGAGTGACTGCAGATGTGCTTTAGAGAAGAGGGAATCTTTTTTCAGGAGTCTTTAAAGCTGGGGAGAGAGACGAGGTGGGGGTGGGAGAACATGGAGACAGGATGAAAGGACTCAGCGGGCGGTGTAGGGCCGTCTTAATGCCACAGAGAGAAAAAGAGATAAAGATGAGAAGGGCATGAAGAAAGTTGGGCTCTGGCAGCACTTTTCAGAAGCTTGTTAAAAATAAGAGGTTTTGTATTGTGCAGCTGTGCACTGGTGTTTGAGTTGAGTTTAAGATTTAATGTCAGATTGTTAGAACAATATTATACGGTAAACATCTGAAAACATTCACATTCACCCAACAAAAATGGCATCATCATATCAAACCCTCACATCTCTGAAGTTGTTCTGTAATTATGACACTATTTTAAAACACGTCCTTTACACTGTGTGAGCATTTACACTGGAGTGAAAGATGAACAATCAAGAGCAGGAGTGTCAAACTCCGTTCCTGTAGGACCCGTATCCAGCACCTCCTCAAACACACTTGCTCAGCCTGCAATAAACAGGTGATTTAAACCAGGTGTGTCCTCCAATCGTGCAGGACACCTGCCCTCCAGGACCGGAGTTCCACACCCCTGATCTAGAGATTACGCTGCAATAGTGACAAACACATTCAAATTACATTCAAATTAATCTAGTGTGTCATTACATCATTTATCATTCATTTATTTAATGAGCTGTTGTAAATCTAATTGTTTACGGTGGTTTTGATGCCCTGAGTGAGGCTGGAGTAAGTATGAAGTGATCCAAGCCAGTGCATACGGTCAAATGACATCAGTCAACGGGACGTCCAGAAGGGGGAGCATGAAATCTACGCAGGTTGAATTCTTCCCGTCTGAGAAATCACTGCCACCGCTAAAGAGTAAATTCTCTTCTGCTGTTTCACTGAATGGTTTTCCACACTGCTAAATATGATCTTAAATCTAGTAATCTATAATGATAATAACAATAACAACAACAACAATAATAATATTATTAATAATAATAACAATAATAAGAATAATTATAATAATTATTATTATTATTACTATTATTATTATTATTATTATTATTATTATTATTATTATTGATTATTATTATTATAATTATTATTAGTAGTAGTAGAAGACATATTTCCTAGTCCTTTTATTTACAGAAAATGTTTTACTTGACAAAAGTATCATTATTACTGTCTTGAAACAAGCACAATTATATTTCTCAACACAATAAGACCATTTCTCTAGATAGAATTGCTTGAAAATGTCTGGAAGTAATTTAAACAATATTTAAAGCTAAAGAATTGTGAGATATTGGATATAGAGACTATATGATGATTTCACTTGCCAGGACGTATAGTTTTACCAGCACAGAACATCAAACTGGCTGGAAATTGGTTTAAACCTTCCTGGAAAATGTGACTGAAAAAAGAGGAAGCCATCAATAACAGGAAGAACCCATATCCTACATTTCTCTTGTATTTAATGTTTTCCCTAAGGAGCACCTATTATGCTCATGACAGTTAGAAATCATTATACATGTTATTTCCAACTTCTTTATGATTTTCACCAACATTTCATAACTTCAAGATTTACTTTCTTTACTAAACAGTCATGGCGGTACATATGTACATTGTACATATGACTCACTACTATAAAAAAAGTCGGACAATTAAAAATTCTCATTAAAACCACTGAATTTTCAGTTCAAATGCGACTGTAAATATAACGGAACACGTAACTGTGCCCTTGGGATTGTATAAAAATGATTTTTTGTTCTGATTGTTGTCACCGTGTAATGTGCCCTATAAACTGAAATAGACAGAGCAAAACCGCTGTGGGCCAAGTAAACGGATACACAAATACGTTCTGGTTTTGCAACATAAAAAAATATGAATTTTCTTGTTTTGCAGCACAACTTCCACATATACGCCACGGGGGCAGGGGACTAGTATACTGATTTGACTGACTGGCACATTTGGAATCTTAAATAATATATACATTACTCTGGTTCCAAATGAACAGCAGATGATAGAGGCGCTTTACATTCCTCACTTCATCACAGAAGTTCTATCATAAAGCCAAATAAGAGCAGCGGCTTAACATCAAAGAGACGGAGACAAACGCAGGGCAAAGGGTCAGTCTGCTTAGATTAAATCTGCACAGAATGGCCAGTGACTTTTCTAGAAACGCACTAAATAACTACGAACTACTTGATCACAGTTATATAACAGGCTTCTCCTCCTCTCCTCCTCTCTGCTCTGTATTGATCGGAACCCTGTATTTCCTCAGAACAATGTTACAGTTGAAGCTGACCTTCAGGTGAACAGGCACAAATTCAGCGTAATATGTAGCACTCAGCAGGCAATTCATTAGTGAGCAAAGACAGTGTCTCCTATAATTCAATAAATGGGGGAAAAACAACCATTACTTTACGGTGGAAAGATGAGCCAGAAATTTGGCCTTTTGACGCACCAGTAGTTTTCATTACAGCACATTTGCAGACACACCCTTGTGTACAATCCTCAGCTTTTTTATGTAGGGTGTATGTGGGTGGCAGAATGGGTGTATCTGTACATGTGGTGCATGTTTGAGAGAGAGAGAGAGAGAGAGAGAGAGAGAGAGAGAGAGAGAGAGAGAATGTGCACGCGCACAAAAGCATGCATCCCTTGCTCCTTCCCTTTCTCTGGGCCTCTCTCTTTCAGCCACCGCCTCTCTCCTCTTTTCCAAGAAACAAGAAGAGTTGCCAGACTGACATTTTAAAGGACACATTACACAAAACTCTTTCAGTTATTTCTTACCCTCTCTTTATGAGGAACCATAAACTAGACACAGTATAACAACATTGGAAGAACATATTAAATATAATGTACCCGTGTATGTGTGTAGCCAATTCAATAAGGAACAAAGGAGAAATAGTTTTTGTTTAAACCTACAATAAAAAAAACGCATAAAATATTTTATTTAGTAAAGGTGGTTCAAGCAGTTTTATGGTTAAAGGTCATTTCAAAGTCAGTGTATATAAGTAAATGACAGTTTTCATATTGGTATAAAAAACTAGGGCTGCAACAACGAATCGATTAAAATCGATTACTAAAAGAGTTGGCAACAAATTTCATAATTGATTCGTTGTCGCGCGATGCGGAGACATTCGATTATTACAAAAATTAAAAACTATAGTTGAGTGCAGAGCGGAGTGAAAACAGAATCGGTCTCTCGTGCACTGATGCTAGCAGTTAGCGCCTCACATAGACAGGGCGGAGCAAACATTTAACAACAAAACGAGCGAGAAATCCAAGCGATCCAAGGTGTGGGAGCGTTTCACAGTAAATAAACAGAAAAAGTGTGTTAAGTGCAAAATATGATGAGGGTAAGTGTAAGGGAACAGCAGGTGAGTCACTACAGAACCTACTTCTGTTCCGTTTGAAAGTGAGGAACGTAATGTTGGTGCTGGTGCTTACTCGTCAGGACAAGTTAGCGTTAGCTTGTTAATAACTGCTGTAAGTAGTAAAGCAGGGGAGTATAGTTAGCGTTAGCTCGTTAATAACT
>JBBIGC010000001.1:485863-497300 GCA_037576955.1 Lepidarchus adonis
TATTTTTTCTCAGAAGCAGATGGCCTTATAAACAACTGTTTCATTCCCTTTGCGAGATTGTTAACCTGGGACTCCATTCTTTGACACCTAGGCTTAATGCCTTTCCTCTGACAGTATCCATTTGTTTCTGTTTTTCTTTGAGCTTACCGCAGGCTAACTCACTTTTTTTAAGTGTTCTACCAGACATCTTGCAGCTCCAACAGCTCTTTCAATGTTTTTGCCCTTTAAAGCAGCATTAATCACCAACTGTAATGTGTGGCCAGTGCAGCGTATACTGGTCCATCCATGTTTCTCCTCCAGTAGTTTTGCAGCAGCCACGTTTCCACCACTGTCATGTACAAGGGCAGTAATTTTCTCAAAAGGGATTTGAAATTTGACTACTACTTCTTCCAGCCATTCTGCAACGTTGTTTGCAGTATGTCTGTCTTCCTGCGGCAAGGTGGTAAGGCAGACGGATGTCGTCTTCCAGTCATTTCCAATGTAATTTCATGTAATGCCAATGATTCAGTGGCAACACTTGTCCATATATCAGCAGTTAAAGCCATGTTGATGTTGATATTCAAAGCAGACTTCACTTTTTCAAATGCCTCCTCGTACTTTCTCTCCATTAATTTTGTAAAGTCCTTGATGGAAGGATGTATCCTGGATTAAGGATGCCAATCATTTTTTTAAATCCTTCGTCTTCCACCATTGACATTGGCCGCATGTCAGTTACCAACACACTCAGGATGGCATCTGTTATAGTGGCTGCTTGTCGAGGAGTGCATGGGGGATTTCTTTTTTGAATGAACTCACTCATGCCGAGTTGTCTCTTTCTGAAAAACAATAACAGCATTTGAGTATGCAAAGTACAGAATTTTATGTAAATGAACTTTTGTTTTTAACAATAATTGCAGATGGCAAGTTGACAGTGTGTATATATATTGTTTAAAAAATACACTGACATTCAGTTAAGGTATAAACAGCTAAAATAATGTAATTTTGTATAATGATATATGCATAAGTAAAGCCACAGTAAATTACGTTTGAAAAAAGATTTGCTACTTAACAAGTTTGTAGTGGACTATAAAATAAACTGTAGAAATACAAAAAGCTAATAGTCACAAATGTACTGTTATTTGCTTTCGCCAGAAAACTTGCCATGTTAATGAGGCTGTAATTTTAAAACGCTACAGTAAAATTGCACATAAATCAATATTATAGCACTCCATCATACTCCCTCTCATTCTGTCATGTCAGTAGACAATTTTAAAAGAAGAAAAGAACAAGCCATTAGAAATGGATATGAAATCCATTTCATCATGTATGTAGTGTATTTGTTATACATTTACATTTATGGCATTTTTTAAACATTTAAATATCTGCGTTTATTTTGTTAGTTGATCTTTATACTGGTTACCATAAATTTTAAGCCACAAAAGGTATTTACAACCAATGCTTTATTTCCAAGATCAATACGTGTCTATTTAAAATATATTTTCCACATGCCACCTACTGGTGGCTTACTGTTACTGCTCAAGCATTTAAGGTGGAACCAGAATCGCGAATGAGAAGCAACAACAGTTTATACAAGCAAATAACTTTTTAAATGGACTTTTAGCCCAGGGCTACATAAGACTACAAGGAAATCTCTGCTTTTTTCTAATATGTCAGAAAATAATTTCTCGAATATGAACTGTGGTATTTATATTACTTTAAGAAACATGTTCAACTTCATGATGCACTCGTTCACCCAAACTGCTCCACAGATGATGCCATTTACCCTTCATTTGACCCTCTCCCTCTTGGATAAAAAAGACACTTATGTCACAATGCTGTTTACTGACTTCAGCTCAGCGTTCAGTCATCCTTCAGAAGCTGATATGGAAGCTGGACCTGCTAGTCCCTTAGCAAGTAGCATTAGCCTCGTGCTACTAATTTACATTTAATCATCTGGCTGATGCTTTTGTCCAAAGCGACTTCCAGGTACAGGAACAATCGAGCATAAATTCAGACATGACAATACTGATGTCAGAGTTACAAGAGTTCAATACAATCTTCTTAGTCATAGAAAACAAAAATAATTAAGATTTCTCCATAATTTGTCTGATATAGACCGTGTTAAAACTAGCTTTGTAGCAGAAGGTGTGTTTCATGGGGAGCAATGCACTGTGTAATGTTCCTAATTCTTGTTGAGGACAGTTCAGCAAGTTCAACTCTAGATATTGGCAGAGACGCGTGATTCTGCACACTTGAATCTTTCCCTGTTTTTAAAGACGTTCTCCGGCGATGTGTGTACTCATGTTTGATGGTAATGTCATCGAATCACTATGAAAGACGTGCAGTAAAAAGACGTACAAAGATACGGCGCCACAAAATAATCCACGCTGTATAACGTACAAATTGTGACACACTCTTTCTATTTCATGCTATTTATTTTATCCAAAAAGAATGCAAACATGTAAATGATGAACTTGGATAAAAAAAAACACTACTACACTAGATTTTCACATACACAGATAATATGCAGCATTTACCCAAAAAAAAAATCAAGATCACAGTTCAAAATTCACACAATGATAAACAGCTTTTGTTCAATGTTTTCTACCAAAACAAAAAACTCAGTATTCTTACCACCAACCTCAGTCCTCGTTCATCACCCAAAGTTTTAGTCAAAAACACCACCATCTCATCCCCAGTCCACAACCTCCAAAGGGTCCTTGGTTGGAGAAGAAGCCGCTGTTGTTTCAGGAGACGGGTGCAAGCACAGGTCTTCAGCCCTTTGTCGGTCTTGTAGTTTCAGACCAAGTGTCAAAAAACATTTTCTCTTCAGTCATGGCAACTTCATCCACCATCAGTGGTTTTGGAGATGTAGGAACGCACAAGACATTTTAATGTTTATAGACTGTGGGTCGGGATTTCAAATGCTTCACTTGACATTTGGATTCTGAGGGGTTTCTGAAAAAAGTTGTGTTTTAACACACTTGAATCTTTCCAAAACCTTACACCATTTAAACAAATGATCTATCGTTTAAGAAAAAATTGTGTAAAACCGGTATGTCTCTCCAGAGATACATCAGCTTTAGGTCATGTACTGTTTTCTTGAGATTCTTGAGCCATTGTTGGGGAAGGGGATATCCCCTCGTCCCAAAAACATTAGTTGCCAATTAAAATTCATTGTCCTCGGCTCCAACCAGACACCCCTTCAGATGTTCAGAACAGACACTCTGAGAAGAGAGAAGCATTTATAACCTCCTGGAAAAAGCACACAGGACTTTTAATTGGTAGCTAGCATCAGCATGAGCTAGCCGCTAAAGCTAAGTTAGCCAAAGCAGCAGCTTTGATTGACGATAGCAAGCTAAGTACACAAGCTAACATGTACAAGGGACTTTTTAGTCAAAACATTTTTGTTTGTTGACATTTCAAGGACAAAGGCAAGCATCTGTTGTAATGAACCTTTGTTAGGACCAGATGGGTTCTTTGGGAGAGGACTAATGACAGGTAATGACACTCGGTCATGCCAACGCTCACCCAACCTACAGGCTCTTTGGAGAAAACTTCCATCTAACATGATGGTTCACCTGTTTAATGTAACGTCTGAGAAATGGTAAGTAAAGATTCTTCTGTTTTTAAAATCAAATGCTCTTCTGACTCATTCTTTGTGTGGAAATTCTTGTCATTCTTCTGTTATCATTATGTAGATAAAAGATTAGCTATGTCAAGACAAGCAACTTAAAAGTCATTCTAGCTGCAAGGAAAAGGGTTTTTATTAACCCCTTTCCTTTAGCCTGAGGAGGCGACTTTCTGTGAAATAATACATATGGATCGGAATGCTTCAGAGTACAAAGTGAAGAGTAATATGATTATATTTTCTTAATATAATCCTATAATAACCTTAACACCATCATTCAAAATTATATATTTTTCACTACACACATACATGTAATCCCCTGGATCTCTTTCATAACGGTTAGCAAATACATAGTAACACTTTTGAGGTATTACACTGTCTCAAGCAGCACTTAAATCACATCCAAACCTTGAAACCAGATCTCTCCCAACTTTTTTCAGAAACATTTTCCAGTAGCACAGAATGAGACGTGTGGTGCATCATCTAAACGATTCATCATGGACGTCTAAGGTATATAATTTAACGCCGCATTCTTCTTTGTTGAAATGTACCCAGCAATGCGTCCGTCAGACAACGACCATTCGTATTCCAAAGCATCCTTCACATTTTGAAGAAAATGCACCAAACTTTCGGGATGTCTCTTTTTTGGTGCAAAGTTTTCAGAGTCGTCAACAACTTTCTTCTAGTAAACATTTCTTGTCGCAAACAGCTTGGACTTCGTAGCACATCTCGCTCATCTTTTTCAATTTCTAAAAAACAAATATCAGGAAACTAAACACAAAAATACTACTATTTAATAATAATTATACAAGTTAAATTTCTTTACTTGAAACAAATGAAAGGTGTCCAAAGGTGTGTGTGGCTGTGTTGCATTGGCCTCCTGTCCAGGGTGAACTATGTCTTGGTCCATAGTCAGCTGGGATCGGCTCCAGCTTCCCTGTGACCCAAAGTGGATAAGCGTTTTGGAAGATGAATGAAACCTGATGCACCCGCTTGAATGCACCAATTATACTCCCTGTGGTGTTTCTGAGAATATTAATTCAATGCTGTTAGACAATGGTTTACAATTACTATGCACACATAAAATAAGGTGTATAGAAGCCATGAAAATCGTATTATTTATGCGCAAATTTATGAAGACATGAAAAGTAAACAATTTGTGGCGATTCCTAGGCATCAGTAGTTCAGTTCAAAATATAAACTTTTTTATTTTCTAATTCATTATTCTTCAGCTGCGGTCAGACGTCTTCTCTGAGCTTCGAAAATTAGCCGCGTGTGTGACGAATCTGCAGATTCCGAATCGGAGTTAGTTGTTGGTTGCCCGGGAGTGTTCCAATAAGCTCACTATGGCACTTTGTTGCACTTTTATCAGCATATAAAGTCATGTGTTTGGGCTACAGTCTTCTAATTCAATCCTAAAATGAAATGTTACATTAATCAATGATTAAACCATAGCTCAGGAGAAAGTCGATTATTATTAAAGCGTTGATCACAACGCTCACGCGTATTGGAACGCGCCCTCCACGCTAGCAGAATGTCGAAAGTGTGCGCGCGCCGCGGGCTATAGCGTATGTTTACCTATTTCCCCCCGATTTCATCATGCACTGACCGCGCGCGCGCTGTTCTCATGCTGCTGCTGCTGCGGAGAGCGACATCAGCTCTGCGGACCCACGTACAATCTTCAGCCGGCAGAGCCTCCCCGCAGCCTCCGCGCACACCCGCGCTCTCCCTCTCCGCCTACCCGCCCAGGAAACAGAAGAAACGCCGCTGGTTGGAGCTTCGTGAAGAACAAAAAATGGACGGAAACGTCGAGGAGATTCTCGCTCCCTTGCGGCGAGCGGTGAAAGAGCAGGTAACGTTAGCTAAAAGCTAAAGAACGCCGGGAAATATAGTTGTATTAAGATGAAATATCCAATTTGTATCTGTTTTAGAGTCTTTGTTGTTGGGAATGAATGCAAATATCAGCCAGAGCAGTAAAAACTTCAGTAATCAGACCAGTGCAACACTGGGGTTGGTGCAGGTTAGATGGGGTAACTGGGTTCAGCCTCAGTGCCACGTTTAAGCTCAAACACATCTGGGGAGTGAGAATGAGAGAGGGAGGGAGGGCGGTAGTGAGTGAGACAGAGAATGAGGGAGTGAGAATGAGGGAGTGAGGGAGGCAGTGAGTGCGATAGTGAGAATGAGTAAGTGTGTGAGAGAGAGAGAGAGAGAGAGAGGGGGATGGTAAGAACTGGGTTGGGCTCTCCCTCAGCAGGCAGTGGTTTCTAGATGATAAATGGATGGAGTGTCTGTGGCCCATGTTTCCCTTATTACCTTCATGTCAATCTTCTGCCCAGGGTGAGCTGGTTCGTAAGATGAAAGCTGAAAACGCCCCGGAGGTGGATGTGACCAAAGCGGTGGCGGAGCTCAAGGCTCGGAAGAGAACCCTGGAGTCCAAGGTAAGGTCCAACCTGACGGTCTAGATCAGGGGTGCCAAACTCTGGTCTCCACCACAGTCTGGTGGTTCCCTTCCTTAAATACAGCCCTACATCTGATAAACAGGTGAGTTGATCCAGGGAAATCACCAATCTGTGCTGGAGTCCACATCTCTGGTGTAGATGCAAGGCCCTTTATTGAACCCCAAACCACAAATGGCCTCTCTGTATTGCTGTGTTCGGTGCTAAGTCAACACGCACATGTACATTAATAAAAGAAAAACAAGTTTTGTACAAATATATGTTCAGAGTAATGCGTGAGTTGTACTTTTATGCAGTATAGAGAAAATCTGCACGTGCTGAGAGAATATATTACGTTGTATGTTTAATTGCATATTTCATAAAGAGCAATGCACCGTGTAGTGTTTGTTTGACTATGTGTAACACAATGCTAACGCTAAAGGGGAACAGAAATGAGGCCCTGAAGCTGAAGTAGCTGTTGCTCCTGGTTGCAAAGCAAATCTGGTAAAGGTGACTATCAATGCTGTTTCTTATGTAAGTTGGTGTTCTATCGCTACGTAATTGTCGTGCGATATATCGATTATCGCAAAATCGTGGTATCGTGAGCCACAAATCGCATATCGTATCGTGAGAGACCCTGCGATTCCCACTCCTAGTAATACAGATGGAAAGAGCTGCTTTCTGGGACTAGCGGCGAGTTGGCAGCACATGCGGTAGTAGAACACAGTTGAACACATACTAAATGCTTTACGGTAATACGGCAGGAGAGACTGGTGTTCGTATGCAAATTTATTCTGACATACCTCAGGCTTAAAGGCACAGTAACTAAAAACCACAGGGCTGAAAATGGTGGTCCTGTAAAAGTGAATTATAACAGAAGTGTGCATATTATAGAAACCTGGATGGTATGGGCTCTTTAGAGTTTCTTTCTGATTAAGATTTAGGTTAATCTGCCTAAATGGAAGGTATGCTTCACCATTGGTCATTATTCTGTTACAGGAACTTGCCCTGCAGCCCAAAGATGACATCGTGGACAGAATCAAGATGGAGGATACGCTAAAGAGACGGTTCTTTTACGACCAAGCTTTTGCCATTTATGGGGGTATGGTTTAGTTCAAAACTAATTTCTTGCTGTTGCTTTAGTGTAAGAGAGATTCCAGGGTCTGATTATTAGAAATCTTCCAATACGTTTATGAAACCACAGATGTTCAGCCTTGTAATTTCCAGGATTTGGTGTTAATGTTTTCTATTGATTGGCATCTGGATCTAATCTTTATTATGTATCACTATTTATAATGTTGCATATGAACCATGGTTTCAGTTTTGCTGTAATAACAGTGAATCAAGTTGATGACTAACATTAAAAGAGGACATGTTGCCTTAATACATGGAGTTTAATGAAAACACAATGCAAAAGTTTAATGTACTAATTACTATGTTTTTGTTGCACCTTATCGACTACTTTAACAGTTTTAACATTGTGTTCTGAATGAAGACGAAGATATAAGTGATTAAGAACATGAAAAGAAAAAGTTAAAATTTAGAAAATTTACAGTGGGGTGGACGATTTGGCAAAAATATCATGTCACGATACTTTAAGAAATTTCCCGTCATGCAATATCGCTTAAGATGCATTTTTCCATTATCTTTTAACACTTAAGAAATGTATATTTTGCTATATTTAGTAAAAGAAAATTTAAATATAATGAGTACAAATGATTTTTATTTGGTGTTTCACTTGAACCAGACTAATAAAGCTCTCTTTGAAATTAAAGTCTTTAAGATCAGATGATATCACAAAATGCTCAGAAAATCAGATTGTGACCACAATATATCACAATTGCAATCGTATTGCCCAGCTCTACTTAAAAGTTGTTTAGTTGTGCTACTGTATATTCATAATGACCAATTATTCTAATATTTTTGCTATATGTCTGTATTCATACCGGTATTGTCCCCCTCCCACCTCCCCATATGCTTCAGGTGTCAGTGGTTTGTATGATTTTGGACCAGTTGGCTGTGCACTGAAGAACAACATTCTGCAGGCCTGGAGGCAGCACTTCATTCAGGAAGAGCAAATTCTGGAGATCGACTGCACCATGCTGACCCCTGAGCCCGTCCTCAAGTAGGTGTCACATGTTCCTATAGCATGTTGCATTGTGTCTACATTGAATTGCCAACCATTGAATGTTTTATCTGCTAAGAACATCCCATCACGTATGTTCTGGAGATGTTTGGATGAATCAAATCATTCATATGTTCTAGTGCTTTTTAAAAAATTCCTTTAAGAATTTAAATTTCCAAAGATACAACCAATAAGTATTTTAACTGCAACAGAATGTGTTACAATTATGTACCACATTTTATGACACCGTTTCCCTGATGGATACAGTTTGCTTATTCACAGTGTATTTGGTTACCATGGGTTACTAAATGTTGACAGCCCCTGTATTCAATAATGTTACATCAGTTGTTGATGCAGATCTTTAGACTGGATACCAAGCTGTATATTCATTCTCTCAGGGAGTAATGGGAGTTAAATAAAAGCACGAGTCAGGAGTAATGGCTCCTTTGCAGAGACAGCATTGGTGATCAGTACTGTTAGGCGTTTTTTCCACACTGACTGATTTTTACAAGCTGTTTTCCCAGGGGAAATTCAATTTAAATGTGCTATTTTTAAAGGACATCAGGACATGTGGAGAAGTTTGCAGACTACATGGTGAAAGATGTGAAAAACGGAGAGTGTTTCCGTGCTGATCATCTCTTGAAAGGTGTGTCTATTTTCCTCCACTATAAGAACTGTTGGGAAAGCTAAAAGGAAATAGTCAATTACACTAAGGTTGTTTAGCCTCCAATTTCCCTGAGGCAAGAGGAACTGGGGATCTGTAAGAATCACAAAGGTCTTTTCTGGGACAAACCAGCATTAATTTCAAAGGAGCAACTGGACTCAAGCCAGTGTTAGGACAAGGCTAAGGTAGAATTTGTGGAATCATAAGAGACGCTGGATTGAAAAATCAGTTACTTTTAAGTAAAATTACTAGAACGTAAAGGAGATGGTGTTATAGCAGAACCTCTTATCGTTTAGATCAACCTCATATTGCAGATTTTGTTCTGAGCAATTTTAATATGGCCCAATTATTTTAATTGCATCCATGGGTTTCTTTGCAGTGCAGTTTAATACACTAAGGAGGGATTCATTTGAGGTGTTCAATTAAGTCTAATAAGTGTAACAATATGTGTTTTATCAAATGGCCTTTGCTATTGAACTGTAACATGACTCTTGTGGCTTCCAAACACTATATATTAAAAAAAACACCAATGTTCCCAACATTTAGGACAGATTTATGAGTGTCCCATGTGTTTGTGTAAAGGAACTAGTTTTACAGGTTTATTAAATATTCAGAGAGAAACCTATCACAGTCTGAAGTGAGAATGAGCATTACAATGAATTACGAAAAAAACAAACTCACTTCTGTCTTTTAACTGACCATAGTTGTTTGACCCCAATTAAAATGCCTTTTTGTGCTGTTATAGCTCATCTCCAGAAGCTGATGAGTGACAAGAAGTGTACTGCAGAAAGGAAGAGTGAAATGGATGGCGTCATCACTCAGGTATCTCATGTCTCATTTAAAACTGTATTCAGAATCAGAAAAACTTTATTGTCCCTAAGGAAATTTCTTATGTAACGACTGCGACATAGAAATGACATAAAATAACATGCGTCCTATACTAATGAAAATACAAAGGTAATAAAAATACAAGATAAAGAGAATACACAGTACTAAAAATATAAGGTAGAAAATACAAAGGTAACAAAAACTACAAGGTAAAAATCTGTGATTTTTATTGAAAAAGCAGTATAAATATGATAAATTATGGTAAAATTATAGTAAAATTTAAATTATGGTAACAGCAGTGATTGCAGTTACACTGTATATTGCACCTTGAGGTGAGTATGTAATATTGTGATAATAAATATTGAAATATTGTAATGTTCTGTGTTATGCGAGAGTTATTTTGTGGCTGTGTGTTCAGTTCACAGTTAAAGGGGCACAAGGAACATGTCAGCAAACATCATCAGTGCGTTATTAAATTCCCAGTGCAGTTTTAAATCGAGCTTTAACCGGATCCAACATTTTGGTCTGACTTGGTTAACCGGCATTTTTATAAGAGGTTAACTTAAGAGATTAATTGGTCCTGGTCTCCACAGATGGACAACTACACTCAGCAGGAGTTGGCTGACCTGTTTGTGCAATACAACGTGAAGTCACCTACTACAGGAAATGACCTCACACCACCCATCTCATTCAACCTGATGTTCCAGACGTCCATTGGACCTGGAGGCAACATGCCAGGGTAACCAAAGCTGGGGTTGAGACAGCAGGAATTATTCAGTTTACAGTACAGAAGTTGGTGTACTTGTTTTTTATATTGTAATTGTTCATTTCTGCAGCTATCTGAGGCCTGAAACTGCTCAGGGAATCTTCCTTAACTTTAAACGTCTGCTGGAGTTCAACCAGGGAAAACTGCCATTTGCAGCTGCTCAAATCGGAAACTCCTTTAGAAATGAAATTTCGCCTCGCTCGGGCCTTATTCGTGTCAGGTGAGTGCTCTTGCTTTCATTAAATTTATCATTCTTTTTTTAAACTTTTGATTATTCAACAAATCATTGGAAAAGAATTAAGTTTTGTCTCCAAAAAAGACCAGCGATCTAATGGATATATTATTTTTGTCCATAGAGAGTTTACAATGGCTGAAATAGAGCACTTTGTCGACCCGACTGAAAAAGTTCATTCCAAATTCTCCAATGTTGCTGATCTGGACCTCTTGCTGTACTCCTCCAAAGCACAGACCAGTGGGCAGTCAGCTCAGATTATGAGGCTGGGGGATGCAGTGGAACAGGTGAGATATCATTATGCCCTTCAACTAGGCTTATAAACATGCAGTGTGATGCCGTTGAATCATCACTCATTTTCAAATGTCAAGATTACTGTAATATTCAGCAGGCACTTTTTTGGTAAGAAATAAAATTAATTCTAAAAATATTAAATAAGTAAGCTCATTGACATTTCGTGATGCTTTGAATTGATCCTAGAGTGATATTCGAATAACCGCAATTTACATCCTTATTTTTAGCCAATTGCTCCAAATAAGAGAGAATTTCTCTAAGATGTATGACTGAGTTTGGTAAAAATATATTGAGAAGTTCCACCATCTTGCTTAGATATACTGACCGAGGTATTTCACTAGCGAGGGTAGAAATGTGCTGCTCAACGCTTGAGAAATGATACTTCTAAAAGAAAAATGGAAGGCCGCGTTTACACTGTCAGTTAAATGTGACCCAATTCTGATTTTTTGCTCATATGTGACACAGATGGGATCTGTCCCATGA
>JBBIGC010000001.1:510569-520961 GCA_037576955.1 Lepidarchus adonis
TCACCTGAACACGGCTCGAATACATCACCTGAACACGGCTCGAATACATCACCTGAACACGGCTCGAATAAATCACCCGAACACGGCTCGAATATACTGTAAGTAGCAACTCTTTGCTTGATGTGATGAAAAAACAAAACGAACTCGCAGAATTGATTGCTAAGCAACATGCGTTGTCTCAACTACCACAAAGAGAAATACCAGTTTTTCATGGGGACGCACTTCAGTTTTTCATCTTTTGAACATACAATTGAAACGAGAACAGACAATATGCAACAAAGGCTTTATTACTTGGAGCAGTGCACCTCTGGAGAACCGAGGAACCTGCTACGAAGTTGCTTTCATTTACCACCAGAAAGAGGAAATGAAGAAGCCGAAGCACAACTCCAATGGCGTTTTGGAAACAAAATGAAAGTTGCGTCTGTTTTCTTGGACAAGGCGCTGAAGTGGCCTGCGGTTAAGGCTGAGGATGCATTAGGCCTTCGGTCATATGAGATATTTTTGAAAAGCTGCCACAATACCATGCAGGAAATGGATTATGTTGTAGATCTGGAAACACCTTCAAACTTAAAAGTCATTGTTTCAAAATTACCTTTCAAACTTAGAGAGAAATGGCGAACTGTTGTCAGCAACATTTATGAGAAACACAAACAAAGAGCCACATTCAGAGATTTACTCGCCTTTATTGAGAAACAGACACGTATTATGCTGGATCCGGTTTTTGGTGAAATACAGAACCCAGTAAACAAAGAACTAGAACTTGGGCAAAACCAAGTTTACTCAAAACCCAACAAGGGGAGGAGCTTCGCTACAACTGCTGCATCCATGTCCATGTCTGAGCAAACAAAGGCGTGTTCAGGAACTAATAAACAATCCTCAAATGTTACCAATGCAAGTGTATTTAGACCCATGCATGTTCTGCAACAGAAATCACCCCATGGATGTTTGTGAAATATTTCAAAACAAACCAAACAATGATAAAGTGGAATTCTTCAAGAATAAAGGACTATGCTTTGGCTGCTTACAAAAGGCGCATTTAAGCAAAAATGGTCAAAAACGCTTGACTTGCAACATATGTAAACGAAATCATCCAACAATTCTGCACATACAAACCAAAGGACATCAGATTGAAACAAAGGCACCCACAAGTTCCACAAGTTCCACAAGTTCCACAAACTCTTATGCAGTCCTCTCGTTGGCGACTGGTAGCAATACTGTGGCCGGTAAAAAGGAATGTGCTCTTGCAATCTTACCTGTGAAAATAAAATCGAAAAAAGGAACAAAATACATTGTTACCTATGCCTTTTTGGATCCCGGGAGCTCTGCAACATTTTGTACAGAGCAGTTGGCCATACAACTTTAAGTCCCTGGAAAGAAAACAGAGATCCTTTTGAAAACAATGGGTCAAGAAAAACCATCGTCAATATTTCGAATCTCTGGTCTGGAAGTAGCAGCATTGGACAGCGACAACTTTCTCAAGCTCCCTGATGTTTTTACCCAGAAACAAATCCCTGTGACCCGTGATGATATCCCCGAACTAAAAGACATAAGAAAGTGGCCTTACCTTCACTCCTATTGACGCGGGCATTGGGCTTCTAATAGGAGTCAGTGCTCAGAGAGCATTAGAGCCCTGGAGGATTATCAACAGCGACGACGGAGGACCTTATGCCGTGAAAACTCATCTGGGTTGGGTTATTAATGGCCCACTAGGACTTGATGAGAACTTAAATGGTGCTTGCACTATGGTCAATAGAATATCCATTCAGCTGTCTGATTCAGCTGAACTTAAAAATGGTCATTACAATCTGAAACTTCCCTTTCGCAAAGCCAATGGAAAGAGCCCTTGGTACTCAATGGAACGTGGAAAAGGACCGGTTTACGTTTAGCGTAGCCATCAAGCCACACCAGATAACCAGAAGGGGAATTCTGTCTGTTGTCTGTTCAATCTATGACCCACTGGGTTTTCTGGCTCCTATCACGCTGGTGGCAAAGCAAATTCTGCAAAACCTATGAAGTTGAGTTGGGATGAGAGAATCCCACATGATGTTGCACAGACATGGGAAAGTTGGTATAGCATGCTTCACCTTCTAGGCACTCTGGGAGAAAACAGAAGTTTTATCTCTTCAGGCTTTGGTGACGTCACATCTGCACAGCTGCACCACTTTTGTGATGCTAGTGAGGTGGGCTATGGCGCCGTGTCCAACCTTCGGCTCAACGGTGATGTCTGCGTATCCTTTGCCTTTGGAAAAGCCAGAGTGGCACCTCTCAAGTGCACAACCATCTCCAGAATGGAGCTTGCTGCAGCAGCCTTGGCTACACGTCTGGACCAGATGCTGAGAGCAGAATTGAAGTTGTCATCGTCAGATTCAGTGTTTTGGTCAGACAGCATGACTGTGTTGCAATACATTGGCAACAGAACCAGAAGATTCAAGACCTATGTTGCAAATTGTATTTCTCTCATCCACTCCCTGTCAAACGTAGAACAATGGAGGCACATCTCTGCGACGGAGAACCCAGCTGATGCAGCTTCTCATGGCTTATCAGTTAAAGTGCCGAACATGGTTAAAAGGACCACGGTTTCTTCAAACCCACACGCAGTGGCCAGAAACGATGGAACACATAAATGACTTTTCAAATGATGACCCTGAAATAAAGCAGGAAGTTTCTATTCACGCCACAGCCATTCTGCCAATGGAGTCTTGTCCCATCAACAAGTTGTTTTCGTACTTCTCGAGGTGGGCAGACTTCAAACGAGCAGTTGCTTGGATTTTAAAGATTAAAGACACACTGAAACAAAAGTGTGATGGAAAGAAATGGTCGAATGTAAAGAAACCTGTTGTTTCCAAAAAGAAAAGGAAAATCTTAACTCACTGGCTAACTGTGGATGAACTTGAAACGGCCGAACAAGCTATAGTCAATTGCACTCTTGAGTGATGGAAAGGCCATAAAGAAAACCAGTTCCTTACACAAGCTGGATCCTGTGATGATAAATGGCACCTTAAGGGTTGGTGGTCGGCTGAGCAAGTCTGCATTACCCGAAGAGGCAAAACATCCTGCCATCCTGCCTAAGGATAGTCACGTCTCTGAGCTCCTTCTCCGCTTTGTTCATGAGAAAGTCGGGCATGGTGGGAGGAACCATATGCTCTCCACACTTCGTAAGCAGATTTGGATTCCTCATGCCAATACACTGGCAAGAAAGATAATCAGGGAATGTATGACTTGCCGCCATGCGTGTGAAAGACCTGGATGACAGAAAATGTCTGATCGTTCACCTGATTGGCTTGTCATGGACCTTCCTCCATTTACAATGGTTGGCACAAATTTCGTAAGTGCAAATCGTGAATTCAAGCAAGCACTAAAAACCTTAAATCAAAGCAAAATCCATACCACACTCGCACAGGATGGAATCAAGTGGAGTTTTAATCCTCCTCATGGAGCACATCATGGTGAAGTCTGGGAGCGTTTGGTGCAGCGGCTAAAAGGATCCTATGTTCTGTCCCTTCATACAATATTGTGCGAAGTTGAAGCAATGTTGAATGACGGGCCAATTACACCATCAAGTGAAGATCTGAACGACCTTGAAGCTCTAACACCAAATCACCTTTTACTATTAAAAGGGAAACCCATCATCCCACCTGGTCTGTTTGACAAGCAGGAAACATACGGAAGAAGGCGATGGAAACGAGTCCAATACCTCAGTGACCTGTTTTGGAAAAGATGGACGAAAGAAAATCTGCCAATGATGCAACAACGTCAGAAATGGAACAGGCCCCGCAGAAACTTCTCTATCGGAGATTTAGTTCTTTTGGTTGATGAGTGTGCCCCAAGAAATTCATGGCCTCTAGGTCGCATCACAGATACCATAAAAGATGCTAAAGGCCTTGTGCGTGTGAAGCAATGCATTGGAAAGACCCATAACTAAGTTATGTTTGTTACTTGAAGCTGATTGAGCTTTTGAAAATCCGGACTTATTAATTTAAAGATAACTGAATTATGGTTACTGAAGAATTATGGAAGAATGGTATAATTAATTGACGAACGTAATGCATGACCGATCCAAGGAGTGTTAAACTGGAAATGTATAGAAGCTTGAAAGAATGGACTCTTGCATCCCTTGCTTTTTTTTGGACTTTACCATAACACTCATAGCTCTTCAAAATGGACTTTGTTCTGCAAAATGTGCAATGGTTGGTTGCGCAATACTTGGACATTTTGTGATGTTACTTCTTTGATTCCTTGATTCTTGATAATGGCTGTTTATGAATTTACAAATGTCTTAATTTTGTTATTCAAAATTAGGGGCTGGAATGTTACAGCCATTTAACCATTTTTAGATGTTCTGGAATCTGGATTTAAAAATAGAATTTTGTTGCATTGTTTACGTTTAGTAAGATAATAGGTTATGAATTTTCATTTAGTTAATTTAATTTAGTTTGTGTTTTACGTTGGTGTGCGATGGTGTGACGTCATACAGGTGAAAGGTCATATTGCCAACGCACAGAATTCACAGGGGTGGATGGAAAACGAAGGCCGGTTGCTCACATTGTTTTGACCACGCTTTATGTCCTATTTTGCTACTTTCATTAATTCTAATATCACTGTTTAATTTACAACCAGTTTTGTTAATTTTTGTGCTTCAAATGGACTCAATAAATCATTTTCTTTTCAACCGGACAGAGCGCGTGCGTTCAATCCCAAACCAGGCCCCGCGTTTTCCTCATCGTGGATTAAACTATTGGAAATAGTCTCTACAGTAGCAATAGTAGGAGTTGAAATAGGAGAGGCAGCTACAGCAGTACAAGTAGTAGTAGTAGTAGTAGTAGTAGCAGCAGCAAGAGTAATTGTCACAGTAGCCACATCAATAGTAGTGGCATTAGTAGTAACAGTAGCACTTGTAGTAGTAACAGTAGTATTAATACTATACTACTATTACTACTATTACTAAGTAAAAGAAGAAGCAGCAGCAGTAGTAGTTGCAGTAGTAATAGTAGCACTAACATTGGTATGAGTAATGGTAAGTAAGTTTTTAAAGTAGTAACATCAGTAGTAGTAGTTGTTGTTCTAGTAATTGTTATAGTTGTAACAGTAGTAGTAGTATAACAACTACTGCTGCTGCTTCTAACACAGTTACCATTACTAATAATACTGTTACTACTACTACTACTACTGTTACAACTATAACAATTGCTGCTGTTACTTCTTAGGGTTAGTGAGGCTTTTTAGGGTTAGTGAGTAGTATTAGTAATGGTTGTAACAGTATCATCATCCACAGCAGCAGTAACAGTAGTATTTGTAGTAGTAGCAGCAGTAGTAGTAGCAGTTGGTAAAGTTGTAACAGTAGTAGTAGCAGTATCTGCAGCAGCAGCAGCAGTAACAGTAGTATTATTAGTAGTAACAGCAGTAATACCAGTAGTAGCAATATCAGCAGTAGCAGTAACAATTTTATTAGTAGTAGTAACAGCATTAATATCAGTTTTAGTAGTAGCAGCAGCAGAGGTAACAGTATTATTAGTAGTAATAGCAGTAGGTGAAGCAATATTAGCAGCAGTAGTAGTAGTAGTAACAGAAGTATTATTATTAGTAGCAGCAGTAATACCAGTAGTTGAAGCCATAGCAGCAGCAGCGGTAACAGTAGTATTATTAGTAATAACAGCAGTAATACAAGTAGTTGCAACAGCAACAGTAATGGTATTATTAGTAGCAGCAGTAATATCAGTAGTAGAAGCAGTATCAGCAGGAGCAACAGTAGTATTATTATTAGTAACAGCAATAATACCAGTAGCTGTAGCAGCAGCAGCAGCAGCAACAGTAGTAGTATTAGTACCAGCAATAATACCAGTAGCTGTAGCAGCAGCAGCAACAGTAGTAGTATTAGTAGCAGCAGTAATACCAGTAGTAGAAGCAGTATCAGCAGGAGCAACAGTAGTAGTAGTATTATTAGTAACAGCAGTAATACCAATAGTCGTAGCAGCAGCAGTAGCAACAGTATTGTTATTAGCAACAGCAGTAATACCAGTATTAGAAGCAGTATCAGCAGGAGCAACAGTAGTATTATTATTAGTAACAGCAGTAATACCAGTAGTCGTAGCAGCAGCAGCAACAGTATTATTATTAGTAGTAACAGCAGTAATACCAGTAGTAAAAGCAGCAGAAGCAGCAGTAACAGTAGTATTATTAGTAATAACAGCAGTAATACCAGGAGTAGACGCAGCAGTAACAGTAGTATTATTAGTAGTAACAGCAGTAATACCAGTAGTAGAAGAAGTATCAGCAGCAGCAGTAACAGAAGTATTATTAGTAGTAATAGCAGCAGGAACAGTAGTAGTACTTGCAGTAATGTCAGCAATCAGTTATGTTATTCTTGAATTTATTGTTTCATACTTTAATTCTTAGTATTTAAATATATTGGAGTTTATTTTTAACCCGTAAAGTTGTATAAGACTAGTTACAAACAATAAAAGAGTTTTTAACATTACTAAACAAGGATTTGTATTCAAGGATCATTTCACAATATTAAGACCAGTTTCAAGAAACCATAATAAAAAATTAAATAATAAATAAAAAGTGGAGATACTTAGAGTAGTGGTATTAGAATTATTTCACAAATCTCATCAACTTATTAAAATATATTGTTCAGAATATTTTCTGAAGTACATAGGTATAATAGTATTTTTATATATAACTAGGTTTCCTAAAAGGAATCTCAGTTTAAACAGTAGCAGCTCCATTAATACCACTGATCTCACTTATGGGGCCTGTGTCCTTATGACTCGGGGGAAGAAGAAGAAGCTGCAGCCTCATTGGGGGGAGGGGTCAGTGTGTCAGCTGTTGCACTGGACTGGGGTTGGATTTCACATATACCAGCAAAGGCCTAACCTATAAATAGTCTGTCCAGTTGGAGTTCAGCTGAAGTGTTGGGACAGCTGAGGAGGGTAAGTCTGAATGTGCCTGGCCCTGCAGTGAACACTGACCGCAGCATCATTAGAGTAGCTGCACTGCAAGCCCCGAGGACTGGCCATAACCTCCGCTGAGACCACGTAGCAACTATGGCTCTGCCTATAGACCCCATGGAGGAGCCACGGATGTACCAGCAGACGCTGCTGCAGGACGGCCTCTATGACCTGCTGGAGAACGACACCATGGTGGACTGTGTGCTGAAGGTTAAGGATAAGGAGTTCCCCTGTCACAGGCTGGTGCTGGCGGCATGCAGCTCCTACTTCCGGGCTTTCTTCCAGTCGGGAGTGGAAGAGAGCAAGCAGAGAGAGATCGTACTGGAAGATGTTGAGCCTGGGGTGATGGGCATGATCCTCAAGTACCTCTACACCTCCAGCGTCAATGTAACTGAGCAGAACGTGCAAGACATCTTCGCCCTGGCCAACATGCTCCAGATCCCATCCATTTTCACAGTGTGCGTCTCCTTCTTGCAGAAGCGCCTGAGCTTGAGCAACTGCCTGGCCATCTTCCGCCTGGGCCTGATGCTGGATTGCCCCAGGCTGGCTGTATCTGCTAGGAACTTTGCTTGCGAACGGTTCCAACTGATCTCCCGGGATGAGGAGTTCCTGCAGCTGAATCCTAGTGAGCTGGCTGCCGTCCTGGCCTCCGACACGCTCAATGTGGAGACCGAGCAGGACGTATTCGAGGTACTGATCAAGTGGGTGGGCCATGATCAAGACAAGAGACTGAATGAGCTTCCGGATCTGCTGGACTGCGTTCGCTGCCGGCTTATCCCTCAGGACTACTTCTCTGAGAAGGTGGAGCAGCATGAGTGGCTACGGTCCAGCCCAGAGATTGCTAAGAAGCTGCAGCTGGTCAGAGACGCCCATGACGGGAAGCTTCCAGAAGTCCAGAAAACCAAGAGCAAGAAAAGTGAGACGAAGAGTGGCGATGAGGAGAAAAAAGAAGGAGAAGAAGAGGAAGAGCAAGAGGAGCAACTTCCTGGAGTCCTGAATGATAACTTGAGGTTTGGTATGTTCCTCAGAGACTTGATATTCATGATTAGTGACACGGGCTCCGTGGCTTACGATCCTACAGGAAACGACTGCTATGTGGCTTCGCTTTCCACCCAGATTCCAAAAAATCACTGCAGTCTGGTTACAAAGGAGAACCAAATCTTTGTGGCTGGAGGACTTTTCTTCGATGAACATAGCAAAGAAGAACAGCTGTTCTCATACTTTTTACAGGTACAGAAACCAATACTTTCAATGTCAAAGCACTGAAGTACTAAATGAACTAAAACAAGTACTAAAAGAGTCCTAAAAGTACTTTTAAAAGTACTTAAAAGTACTAAATGTAATATAAAAAGTATTAAAAGAAGATAAAGTCCTAAAAGTACTTTTAAAAGTTCTAAATGTACTAAAAAAAATACTAAAAAAAGAGTTTTTACAGCGGTGGTGATGGGAACCATGGTTTGTGAGGATGTGATTGATGGTGATCAAGGAAATGTGAAAACATGTCTTTGGGGACATAATATATTTATTAAATTTATTTTAGTGGGGGAGCTGTGACCCAATGGTTAGAGAAGTGTGTTTGTAACTGAAGGGTTTGATTCCAGGCAGCAGGCTGAATCTAACCCCTACTGCTTCCCGAGTATCCCTACAGTGGCTGTTCAATCCTTCCAAAGGGTAAAATGCAAGAAATGCATCAGATCCCAGGGGGAAATAGTTTATGTAATAACTGTTACAACACACCAGGAACACAAAACCACACAAACTATATAAAATAGAATAGAACAATGTAAATGAGTCAATAAAAGTCAGAAGAAAAGTAGACATCTGTGACTATAGTTTGAGTAGAATATTGCACATGAAGACTATAGTTTGAGTAGAATATTGCACATGAAGGGTTTTCTTCTTCTAAAATGCCGTCTCCGGGAACAGGCAGCATATTTATAGCCTTTTCCATATGTAATAATATAATAACTTTTTGTGAAGAAGCTTTTAGAGCCATTGTACTCTTTAGACATCTGGTTCCTATAGCCACCACTGTGAACAACTCTCCTCTAAATCCACTCTGAATGCCTTTTTACACCGTCATTATTTCATTATGCAGATGTTCTGAGATTCTTGGTATTTTTCTAGTCCAAGTCAGAACTGCAGTCATTCACATTATGCATCTGTCTGATGATGACTCCTGACAGTTTGACCCTACGAGTTCAGACTGGCTGGCTATGCCCCCTACGCCCTCCCCACGCTTCCTGTTCAGCATGGGTGAAGCTGAGAACCTCATTTTTGTAATTGGTGGGAAGGAAATGAAGGAAGGGGAGCGCACGTTGGATTCGGTCCTGGTTTATGACAGACAGTGAGTACCTCACGTTCTGATTCGGACATTAGAGTAAAGCAATAGTATCTACAAAGGGCCAATGTGGCTACAACAGGTTTTCATCCCAACCATGCAGTTTATATATCTCACCAGCGTTTGAAGACCAACTGATGGCGCAAGCAGAAGCAGATGCTATGGCACTGAATGAAAACCTGCAGCCACACTGGCCCATTGCACATGATGACCCTTCCACTAGTATTTGAATCAACAAGTGATTTTCTTTTATTCCATCTTAGGTCTTTCAAATGGACAGAGTCAGTTCCACTCCCCTATCCCGTATATGGTCATGGGACAGTGTCCCACAACGGACTTGTGTATGTTATAGGAGGGAAAGGGGACAGCAAGTAAGTTCTCCAATGGAAACGACTCCCATTTCTGCCCATTTCATTCTTTTCTGTTAACACAGGCCTCGCTGTCTTACTTGCAGGCAGTGTTTGAAGAGAGTGTGCGTATATGACATAAAGAAAGGCGAATGGAAGGACCTGACTCCTCTGACCACTGCACGTTCACTGTTTGGCTTAACTATTCACAAGGACAAGATCTACGTGGCTGCAGGGGTTACGGAGACCGGCCTGACTGCAGGCATGGAAGTCTATGACATTGCAACAAACAAGTTAGTACAAAATGTCCAGAGCAGGGCGGCCTACTCCTTCCCTAGTATTGAATAGTCAAACATATCTGGTTAATTAGGTAATTAACCAAACAATCAAGATTTATAGAAGTGATTTTAAAAATAGACCTTAAAAAGTAAAATGCAGAAAAAAAGATGTGGCTAAAAAATAGTAAATTAATAAAGTAATTAATAAAAGTAGTAAATAAAAACAATGAATGTAAAGTTCAACTTGCTGCCTAATTGCATCCCTAAAATATTTCAATTATAGTCTAAAAAGGTTAAGTGTTTACTACCACACAAAACTGAACACTGCACAAACAATCACTTCCTGACCACTCACACTGTAATATACAGTACAGGCCAAAAGGTTGGACACATCTGCTCATTCTTTATTTTCATGACCATTTACATTGGTAGATTCTCACTGAAGCATCAAAACTATGAATGAACACATGTGGAGT
>JBBIGC010000001.1:528368-548765 GCA_037576955.1 Lepidarchus adonis
GTGTAATTGTGTGTATTTGGAGTGTAATTGTGTGTATTTAGTGTAATTGTGTGTATCTGGAGTGTAATTGTGTGTATCTGGAGTGTAATTGTGTGTATTTGGAGTGTAATTGTGTGTATTTGGAGTGTAATTGTGTGTATCTGGAGTGTAATTGTGTGTATATGGAGTATAATTGTGTGTATCTGGAGTGTAAGTGTGTGTATTTGGAGTATAATTGTGTGTATCTGGAGTGTAATTGTGTGTATTTGGAGTGTAATTGTGTGTATCTGGAGTGTAATTGTGTGTATCTGGAGTATAATTGTGTGTATTTGGAGTGTAATTGTGTGTATTTGGAGTGTAATTGTGTGTATCTGGAGTGTAATTGTGTGTATCTGGAGTGTAATTATACGCAATGGAGCACAAGTTCTAGGCATATGCAGAGTACAGATATGAAGTATAAAGTATCTGTATTCAGACCACATTACATTACAAAAAGTGGTATTTTCCTTTACTTTTTAGTACATTTGTAGAATTAATTCCTGAAGCCTGAGTAGACTGATAAATCACTGTGTTCAATCCAGCTGCTCATGTCTGGTTTGGTCAGGATCGAGTCATTTTCCAAATATGCCTTAGGCTTGAGTTGGGGTTCTCCCATGTCTAACAGATCATATGATTCCCTGGTTTAGCTTTTCCCTTGACTTTATTCTTTCTCCCCACTTTCAATACATTAAAACAGTGTTTAGTGTTGTTGTAGAGACGGGTCAAAATTGGATGCACAGGAATTAAGCAACAAACTGAACGGCTAATTATTTGATTTGATTTCAATGAAAAAAAAAAATCTGCTTCAGTTAGTATTTTAATTAAAATTAATTAATATGCAATCATTTTATTACATTATTCTACAAAGTGTGTTTATTTTAATATTTTTGTTTATTATTGTCTTATTTTTTTAACATTATTTTATACTGATATCTGTATTGAGTAGATTGTTCAGCACTTGGGTCAACCTTAAATGTGCTTCATTAATATATCTGACCTTGAACTTGACCATGTGACCATGTCAGTGGATAGGACTTCCTTAATCACAAAATACCACCAGCACTGGGAGGGTGAAGGTCAATTTCACTGGACAGCTTGACATCAGCTGGCAGATGCCGGTAGTGTCTGGTACTGAGTAATGGGGGAGAGGGAGGCCCTAAACTAATATCTTAATATATTTTGAATACGTTACTTTCTGTAATGGCATTTTTAACGGGATACATTTAGGACATTATGCTCAGTATTCAGCCAATAGCATTTTTTCATACTACACAATTGTGGTAATCAGTTAGCTTAGCTATAGAGTTAGTTAGGAAGCCAAGCCAGATGTTTTGTTGATCTACAGAGGCCAGTTTTACATTTAGGCTACGCAGGATATGCACATTAATAATAATTTATTAATGTAGGATAAATGACACATCCCAAATGATTTTTTAAAGATAGATAGATAGATTATAGATAGATTGATCCAGAGGGAAATGTAGGGCCAGAATGATGCCACATATAAAAAATATTAGTGACTATTTATGTCAGTGATGGCCTAGTGGTTAGGACGTTGCCCTGGTGTCGCCTCGAGCACTGAGGTACCCTTGAGCAAGGTGCCGTCCCAATACACTGCTCTTTGGGTGCTGTTGATAGACGTGTGATGGGTTAAATGCAAAGGTCATGTTTAGTTGTGGTGCAGTGTGTGTGACTGAGTGTGTTCACAATGACAAATGTCATTTTTTTTTTTACTTGATTTTACTAATTAACAGAATAACAGTATGAGTTGCACTGTAAAGTTGCACTGTGATCATGTGCATTTACTTGCATGAAAGTTTCACCACATAAAAGCCCCAACATCTGACCTTGAGAACCTAACCAGCAAGAAGCCAGTTCCATAGCTCTGAAAAACAAGCACATATGAACCAAAACGAGAACATATTTCATCGAATTATATAAGTAGCTAATCCTGACATATATAAAATATCTCTATGAGAATGCTAAGTCATCATTTGCACAGCATCAACGGATCGTACAGTGTCACACACTGCTAAGAACGGCTGCTACATGTCTACCATTTCGTCCAGCAGGTCAGAAACGAGAATCGAGTGTTTCATCATTCGCACAAGGTCAGTTGACGTACCGCTTTGGGTTCTCAGTACTGCAAAAGGACCTACAGAGACGGTTCTGTTTCTACAGAAACCAACATTGTTAGTTGTTGTTTGAGCTGACCCTTCCGCTGGAGAAGAGAGGAGGTGGAGGGGGGAGCCCCCCAATGGAGTGGAGAAGGGGCAGGGAGAGCGGTTCAGTAGGAGGGGTCACAGAGCGGCCAGGCAGAGGGCCAGGGGACATGGGGTCCAGGCCCAGGGGGTTGCTGTCGGGCTCTATAGGGTTGCTGACCCGGAAGCACTTCTCCTTGTGGGCCTTGAGCATGTTGGAGAAGCGGAAGCGCTGACCGCACACGTCGCAGGGGTACGGCTTCTCGCCGGTGTGCGTGCGCCGGTGACGCTTCATGTTGGGCCTGCTGGTGAAGCTCTTCCCACAGATTTCACAGATGTACGGCTTCTCTCCTGCAGCGGGAGGAAGAACAAGGAGTTTAGATGAAAAGGAGCAGAAGGATGGTCTTTTGCAAAAGTTTTGGCACCCCCACTCAAATAAATTTTCAAACTGTACTGAACAGAGCTGTAAGTGCACACCCGTTGCTTTCTACACACGCACAAACAAACAAAACAAAAAAGAAATTATTATATTAAAAAAAGAAAATTTTATATATATATATATATATATATTTTTTAATAATTTATTTAAATTATTTAAATTAGTACTGTGCCAAAGTCTTAGCCTGAGAAATGTATTTGTAAGAGTACTTTAGAGGCAGTGAGTATTTTCATTAATCATTAATATTAGAAACAATACTAATAAAATTAATACAGTGAACTGTATGTGTTTGTCAGTGTGTTTGGTTCCCATTTCCAGAGTTCTCCTGGTGGAAGCTGGAATGATATGTAGGAACCAGTAGATCCCAGGTTTGGGCTCAATCAGTGTTTAAATCAAGTTCTGCTGCTGAGAGTGTTTCACACACACATGCGATGGCTGGAGGAACTGAGGGGGAATCACCTGCACTGTTCTAACACAAACACACACACATTCTTACATTTTGTTACTGCGGTTTTGTCGTTTTGCATTTATTCTAATGACGTGTTTTGCTGCAGAAAGACATTCAGATAAATGAGAACAAATAATCTGCAGACTAGACGTTTGCACAGCACTGTATATGTTAAAAACGGTTCAGTAAAACTAAAAACACCATGTTTCTATGTGTTCTTTTTAGAGGACATATATAATTGGAAAATACATTTTTGCCTAAGTGGTGCATGCTGTACATTTGTCCTGCTGTACATACACATATATAACAATATTATCATTATGATCAATTCTTTTGGTAATCATATGCAGAAAATCAGATATCGTGACTGCCCCAGTGTGGACAGGCTCACGCTTTTGTACAGTATCTCATAGTACTGAGCAGTGTGGAGATGTGAATGAACTATCTGTGATATCCTTGACATAGGAAAATATGCTAATGAGGCAGATCCAAACATTATGGCTGTGTTTTCCCTACGTTAACCTTGAAACAGGTCCTGATAAATTCCTCCACCTAATTGGAATTGCAAGGTCAAACATAATGTGTCATCTATCAGGCAGAACACATGCAGACAGACCTCTGCAGTGCGACCTACCAGTGTGTGTCTTCATGTGCTCATCAAAGTACTGCTTCATGTTGAAGTCCTTGCCGCACCACTGGCACATGAACTGCTTGTGCCCGATGTGGATGCTCATGTGGGAGCGCAGCTGGTACTTATACTGGAAACGTTCACTGCAGTTCTGCAAACAGCAGAGGTGCACTCGTCACCCTCCAAACAAAACACATTCCTGCACAAAGCCAACAGCCATGTTCATACCACAGCCCAGTCTTTAATGCTCAATTATAATATTAATATTATTTCATTCTTATGACCTAATCAGTTACATTGATTCTGAAATCTGAACTGAATGTCCCTGAATATGAAAATATTCTTCTTTTTAAACATTTATTATAAATGCACAAATGAAATAATCCACAATATGTCAATTTGATTTGCAAAGTTACATAAATATATTACACTCGGCTCAATAACATGTATTTGGAAAGTTTCCACTTCATTGTAAACTAAGGAATTTTTAACACAATATTTGACTATTTATGATCAGTTTAAGTAGGTAATTTTTAAAAGTTGACTTTTTATTCATTATTCCAAAATCCTACATATCATACAGTTTCCATTCATCCACACTGATTACCGTATTTCCCCAACGATGGGCCGTCCCACATTATAGGCCACGTTCTATAAGTCACAGAAAATGTTCATTTATATTTTAAAACTCCCATGTTATAACCGCAGTGTTACTGAATTCACTGATCTGAAGTAGAAGCGTCTCAGTACCAATGATATTATACTGTAGTTCAGCATAAACTATTCAATTAATACAATTACAAGAACTACGCTGCAGAATTTAAGCTTTAGCCTTAAGAATTAAGGCTGTTGCTTAGTTGAGAAAAACACGTGTCCAACATCAGCAACAGCAAAGCAGGACAGATCGCATTTGACTACATTTTTTAATTTGATTTGGAAGGATCTGAAGAAAGATAAGCCTAATAATTTTTGCATTTCAGTGTTGATAATTTTATACTGAAGAATTAACATGTAGGCGGATTGATGTCACTGGCACCTCCAGTTTTTCACACAAAAATGAAAATCAGCCAACAATAATCTTTTGTTCATTTTATTTGTGCTAAATTGAGTTTTTCCAGTTTGTATTATACACTGGGATGTCATGTAATGTAGCAAAGGGCTGAAAAAGTTTAAGAGGCAGCGGCAATTAAGTTAAAAAACTTGTCTTTGCTTTGCGTTGCTTTTTCGTTGCTGCAGTAAACAGTACATTAACATTAAATTAATCATTTGGGGAAGTCGTCTTTTTGTACTGAATTATACTTTTAGCGAATGTGTCATGTTTTTAGAAAGGCCGTCCCATTTAAGCAAGCCGCACCCAATACCAGGTTTACAAAATCAATGTATAAGCCGCGGTTGGGGAAATACAGTAGCTGTTGTAATGATGGTTATAGATAAAATACTTAATAAATCAATTCATTCATTCTCCAAACTGTTTATCTATTTAAGGTTGCAGGGAAGCTGGAGCTGATCCCAGCTGACTTTGGGCAGGGTTCACCCTGGACAGGAGGCCAACCCATCACAGGGCAACATGGAGACAGACAACCATTCACATACACTCACACCTATGAGCAGTTTAGAGTAGCCAGTCGACCTAAACCACAAGCCTTTGGACTGTGGGAGGAAACCGGAGAACCTGAAAGAAACCCACACAAACAGAGGGAGAGCTTGTACACACACAGAACGGCACCTGTGGCGACCCAGGGTTCAAACCCAGGACCTTCCTGCTGTGAGGCAGCAACACTGTTAATAAAATATTAATAAATGAATGAGTGAGTGAATGAATGAGGAGAACTGTACTTATTTTCTCCTATATTTGCCAATCAAACCGTGCCATCTTATAAATACTGATACTAATCATAAATACTCAAGTACTGCCTTTAAACATGTTACTAAACGCTCATCCACATGTTATAAAGTCCCTATGTAGGCCGTTTCCATGACATAAAGCAGTATATATACTGCATTCACATTCTTGAATACACTGTAACACAATCCTTTATGCATTATAGTGTTAGTATTTTTATTATTAAATAATTATGAAATATTTTATTATTCATGTGTATTATTAATAGTATTATCTGATGTATAAATGTATTAATTACTATTTAACTTTACATATTATTTACTATTTTTTCTAGATGGAAGCTTGCACATAAGAATCTAATCTAATCTTATCTAATTAAAATCAACAACACTTTACAAAGGCATGGCGCAGACTGCAGTCCCCAGAGCAGTGTGTGTGTGTATCAAACTCACCTCACACCTGAACGGTTTCTCGCCGGAGTGCTGCAGGGAGTGCACCTTCAGAGACATACTGCGCTTAAAGGACTTCCCACACGTCTCACAGGTGAATGGCATGTCCTTAGTGTGAGCTACAGGCAGAAACATTGCACTGATCACTGCATGTTCACTATACAACATACAGTCAATGTCATTAACTTCCACTTATGCAGAGCAATCGTACAATTTAGCCAAAAATATATAAATATGGAATTAATTTTTCACTACATTATAGACAAACTGGTCAATGTGAGGAGATCAAAGCATCGTGTGTTGCTCTCTGGACAATAGCTGAGGCTTATGAAGGAAGGAAGTCCTTCTAGATAAAAGATTTCCTCCCGTCTGTCAGGGGAGATTAAACAACACAGGCTCTGTTTTTCTGCTGTGTCTGCTGCACACTGCTGAGGCAAGGTCACTGCAGTCCTCTTTCCCCAGCTGGACACTTTGCTCTCAGTCCAGTCTCTGCTCAGAGAAGATCAGGCTTCAGCAGATGAAAGAAGAAATTATACTGGTGTAGGTGTTTTTCTCTGAAATGTGTGTTTGTGTCCAAGAATTGTATTCTTTACTGCCACCTACAGGCGCCAAACAGTAGGATTTTGTTCTGTCCATTAAAGCTGCATTAGGTAGGATTTTAAAGATGTGAAAAATTCATAGAGTACAACTTCCATTCTTACGTTAAGGTACATTTTCCCCAAACTGCAGGCACTTTAAAGTAATCTGTATGGAGACCAGGTTAGCTTTTGCTAACATGCTTTCATCACATGCAACCTATTGTAGGGATTGACACGGCAGCTGGCTGTTACGCTCCCATCTAGTGGCCATTGGTGGTATTGCTCCATGAGGTGACCAGAAAAAACAAACTGTTCAATGCAATGTGACAGTCAAGTTAGCTTAGCTGACAATACATGATAACAATGCCTCTCTGAGAAATTTGACAAGAGCTGCCGCTCATTACTCACCAACCATGTGCTTCCTGACATGTGCCATGGTGTAAAACTTCTTCTCGCAGATCTCACAAGAGAACTTCTTCTCAGCATAGCCGTGGACTATCTTGTTGTGTTCGTGTAAGGACCACAGTTTCTTAAACGCCTTGCCACACGTAACACACTGAAATGAATCGACAATGCATGCGTAGTAAATCAGAATATTGTGCAATCTTCAAGCTCCCAGCAGGAACCAACTAATACAATATATATGTATTTTGGATCAAATGTTACAAAAGTGACCTTGACTGCAATGGAAAGTAATAAATGTAAATCAGCAAATAAATAAACCACAAATGTTTTTGTCAATGGGTAAATCAAACTAAAAAAAAACATATCTCAAGGATGCAATTTACTAAATAGCACCAAAGATGCTTTAATGTATGGGCCACTGTTTGCAGCCTAAGCATTTTGGTTGGGGAAGTGACTAGGCAGTCCTATTTTAATGGCAGGATCCAGCTGTTCCCTGTAGCCCAGCACATCACATGCATACAGAACAAGCTCATCTTGCACAAACACTGGCCTGCATGCGATTTTGCCATGCAGAATGTGAGATGGTTGTGTGTTCACTCATTACGCTTTTCTCTGAAAGATTACATGGAATGGGTTGGTGAAAAATCTAACTGACATCCCTGTGCACTTACTATATGGTTAATGTCGGTATAGAAGTCAAAAACATCCAAATATATAAAACCCCATTATACAGCCCTTGCAAACCCACTCACGTTTCTTCCAGCTCTTTATAGTGCTTGGCTGATGTGAAGTTAAGTTCATTTTTATAGCTCACAGTTAAGTCCTAACACAAATCCACAAGTCTGCTCCACCTTAATGAAGATCTGGGTGTGATATGAGCAGGTGGAGGAAGTTGTAGAAACTACTGCCGTAGTTATTGATTAGTATCTCAGCATTGTAGCATCAGTTCTAAACTAAAGAAGCTAATTTTAAACTCGTGGTGGTTGCAGGAAGTTCCTGCGTTCAGCCACAGGTGCCTTTCTGTGTTTCCTCCGGGTCTTCCGGTTTCCTCCCCAAAGGCTTGTGGTTTAGGTCGACTGGTTGCTCTAAATTGCCCATAGAGAGTATGTGTCTCTGTCAGAGGTGGACAATGTATCTAACTTCATTACTTAAGTGAAAGTACAGATACCACTAGTCAAATGTTACTCCAATACAAGTGAACAGTCAAATTTTACTGAAGTACTTGTTTACAAAAATACTTAAGTGTTAAAAGTACAAAAGTTAAAGATTTAATGCAGGAGTGCCCACACTTTTTAGCTTGCGAGCTACTTTTAAAATGACCAAGTCAAAAGGATCTACCAACAATACAAAAAAAAGGAAAAATTATATATATACATTGGGTACGGAAAGTAATCAGACACCCATAAATTTGTAATATTGCAGCCGTTTGGTAAAATCAGTCAAGTAAATTTTTTCCTCATTAATGTACACACTGCATCTCATAGTGACAGAAAAAAATTGCTGACATTTTTGCAGATTTATTAAAAAAGAAAAACTGAAATATCACATGGTCCTAAGTATTCAGACTGTGACACATTGCTGTGACACTCATATTTAACTCAGGTGCTGTCCATTTCTTCTGATTATCCTTAGAATGGTTCTGCATCTTCATTTGAGTCCAGATCTGTTTGATTAGACTGATTGGACTAGATTAGGAAAATCATGAGAATCATGAGGTCAAAGGAACTGCCCGAAGAGCTCAGAGACAGAATTGTGGCAAGGCACAGATCTGGCCAAGGTTACAAAAAAATTATGCTGTACTCAAGGTTCACAGCACCTAAGAGCACAGTGGCTCAATAATCCTTAAATGGAAGACGTTTGGGACGACCAGAACCCTTCCTAAAGCTGGCCGTCCGGCCAAACTGAGCTATCGGGGGAGAAAAGTCTTGGTGAGAGAGGTAAAGAAGAACCCAAAGATCACTGTGGCTGAGCTCCAGAGATGCAGTCGGGAGATGGGAGAAAGTTCATCCATCACTGCAGCCCGATGGAAGCCTCTCCTCAGTGCAAGACACACAAAAGCCTGCATTGAGTTTGCTAAAAAAACACCTGAAGGACTTCAAGATGCTGAGAAATAAGATTCTCTGGTCTGATGAGACCAAGATATAACTTTTTGGCCTTAATTCTAAGCAGTATGTGTGGAGAAAACCAGACACTGCTCATCACCTGTCCAATACAGTCCCAACAGTGAAGCATGGTGGTGGCAGTGTCATGCTGTGGGGGTGTTTTCAGCTGCAGGGACAGGACGACTGGGTGCAATTGAGGGAAAGATGAATGAGGCAAAGTACAGGGATATCCTGGAGGAAAACCTTCTCAGACTGGGCCGGAGGTTTACCTTCCAACAACACAATGACCCTAAGCACACAGATAAAATAACGAAGGAGTGGCTTCACTACAACTCCATGACTGTTCTTGAATGGTCCAGTCAGAGCCCAGACTTAAACCCAATTGAGCATCTCTGGAGAGACCTCCACCAACGTCTACCATCCAACCTGACAGAACTGCAGAGGATCTGCAAGGAGGAATGGCAGATGATCCCCAAATCCAGGTGTGAAAAACTTGTGGCATCTTTCAAAAAAAACCTGATGGCTGTATTTGATCAAAATGTGCTTCTACTAAATACTGAGCAAAGCGTCTGAATACTTTGGACGATGTGATATTTCAATTTTTCGTTTTTAATAAAGCTGCAAAAATGTCAACAATTCTGTGTTTTTCTGTAAGCACCCGCTGTGTGAATGATTTTAGCAAATGGCTGCAATATAACAAAGGGAGAAAAATTTAAGGGGGTCTGAATACATTCTGTACCCAGTGTGTGTGTGTGTGTGTGTGTAGATCACAAGGCAGGGCTCCATGATCAACTCGTTCTCTGAAGTTACTCTGAAAGAAACGAGTAACCTTGACAGAAATGTAGGAAAGTAAAAAGTACGGTTTTGTCTTTCAAATGTAGTGAAGTGAAAGTTAAAAGTTTCCAAAAAAAGACTACAAGTAAAGTTCAGATACTCAAAAACTGTACTTAAGTACTCAAGTAAATGTACTTTGTTACTGTCCACCTCTGGTCTCTGTGCTGCCCTGTGATTGGTTGGCCTCCTGTCCAGGGGGAACCGGGTAGTCAGCTGGGTTCGGCTCATAATTGATTTTTTACAGACCATTGGATGTTATGTGTGATTTTGATGATCGAACAATTTGCAAGGATTAATTAATTACATTGCATAATAATAAGCCTGGTTAAAATAATTAAATTAGTATTTTATAAATAGAATACATCAAAAATTACAGAAGCCAAAGTGCATAATGGCTGTGCACCTGATAATGTGTGCAGAGTGTGTGGGTGTGTCTCTATACACCTGTATGCTCTTCTCACAGTTGGTCTGGTGGTGAAGCAGTAGTTCGCTCTCCAGCAGGAAGCGCTTGCCACACTTGTTGCAGATCTGCATGCGGTTGTGGGTGACGTTCATGTGCTTTTCCAGGTACCAGCGATTGTTGAAGACACGGGGGCACTTCTTACAGGGGAAGTGCTGCTTCTCTTCTAGCTTCACCTTTTGACCTGCGCCCTCCTGCTCCTTCTTGCCCCGCTGGGCCTCCAGGCCTGGGGCTGCAACAATCAGCCAACAAACAACAGTGAGAACAATGAAGGATACAGGATGTAGAGCCATCCATGTAAAAAACAAGTGATCTGTCATGGTCATATGAGACCAGCAGTCCTTTCTACACATCGCAATAAATGATAATGACTATTGTTGCACCACAACGCGCAGGTGGAACCTCCGTTCTCATTCTGTCTCTGTGGCATCATATCCATGTTAGAAACTCCAGGTCTATATGAGAAAAATGATGCCCTGTTAAACACTTGATAAGTGTGCACCACCATTCCTCTAGTGTCCCACAATCCTCTGTTGTTTAGTGAAATATAAGTGTACATGATATGCTACATATATGCCACAGGCGACATTATACTTCTGTGTGCCAAAACAATTTCACATTTGACAAAGCTTAGAATGTGCTGGGTACACAAATGAGATTGACAGCCAAATCAATGTGCAGCAATGTTCACTTGCATGTAGCAGTAAAAATAAAAGCAGTTTTGAAATTTATCCCATACGACAAAACAAAAAATTTGCAACATGTGTTATTCCAAAAACATGTAGTAGTCATGAAGTCGCCCTACAGAATAAGGCAACTTTATAGACATATTGGGATATAACCAATACTTAGTTTGCTTAATTTACCTCTCTGATTAAAAACTGAATATTTATTATATTTATTATTGGCTTATTTTAGATTTTAACAAACAAAGCACATCTTAATAAGGACTATCCTTACAAAACCATTTGGGAGAACGAATAAAAATTAGTTAACAAAGTTAACAAAAATTAGCTCCGCCCCTAGAGCTATAGTACATCATTAAATTCAAGTTTATTGTTATTATTATCTATTATTTATATGTAAATATTTGTATTGTTATTAAAAGGGATAACAGTCAACAAATATAACTAGATGAAGTACAAAATCCAAATTGTTTTTATCCCTTAATAGCACACATGTTCACATTCAGACACAAACACAGAAAGATGTATGGATGAAATGATACATAATAACAGAAATAAAAACATTGAGCTTATTCTTGGTGACATGGGGACTGGACTCGATCATGAATGATGGTGGACCTGTGACAAAGGTGTAAGGATTTAGATGACAAATCAAAAGATACTGATGGACCTAAGGCTGGGCGATATGGCATAAACATAATATTGTGATATTTTGAAGCTATATCGCAATACATTATATATATCTCGATACCTTGACATTTTCACTGTATAAATGATCAATTCGGCCCTATATTGCATAAAATGACAGCAATATAATGAATTTAGCCAAAGTTTAACATAAATGCTTTTATTTTAAACCAAAGTATAATATAGCAAACTTTATTTTAAACTAACGTTTAACACAGAACCAGCTGTTAACATAGCAAAGACTATTTTAAACCAGTTTAATATAACAAACTCTTTATTTTAAACTGAAGTTTAACATAGCATATTTTTCATTTAAATTGGTAAATTGCAACTTTATAGTTAAAATTAATACGTTTTTTAGAGGTTTTGTGCCAAAAACACAAGCCTGTCAACAGCTTCTGGATTGAGTGATGCCCAGTGGTATTTAATTACATTACCACTGGTACTAAATATCTTTTCCACTTTACTAACTGTGAGCATATCTTTGGTGATATGTTTTATTAAAGCATGGTGATCGCTTTCCATTTTGCATTTTTTTTCTCGTACGAAGCAGCAGAGTGATTTGCTTCTGGGCGGTTCTGTTTTATTTGGTGTAGGTGGAGATGTGGACGTACAAAGTTTGAGACATTCTTCATGCAGTGGATGGATTTTCAGGTGATGAAATAAATTTGTGGTTCTGTTACCTTTTGTGGTGATGGACTTATGGCAAACTTTGTTCGATGCGATATCCAAACCACTGCCAAATAACAGAACCAATGCTGTTTTTCTTCGGGAACCAATTCGTCCGTATCCATCTCTAATGAATGTCTCTGAAATTGCTCAGTTTCTCTTCTCTCCGCTGTTAGTCAAGTACTAATGCTGCCTTCACATACTATGGGATTTATGGTAAATACCAGTAACCGATGTGAAAATTGCACATGATTGGCCCCTCACGTTGTGATTTTCACTGGAGAACTGGATAGTTTGACACACGAGCTGCCAAAATGAAACAAACTTTGACCTTTCAACATGGCGGCCAGCAGAGAAAGAGTCATGAATGTTAAGCATTGTTCCTTTTAAACTTTTCCTGCTGCTGTTAGCGGATAGTTTGTGGTGTTGTGGCGTTAATGCATCATCTTCCTGCAGTAGCAGATCTGTTTTACCCACGTAGCACGTCAGGATAAACTCCTGCTCCGCCATGTTTAACTTCACTACAGCAAAAGCACGAACACAACACACACATAATTTATACTTGATGGTCACGATATAAACATTTACTAAATGGCACGTGGAACAAACCGAGATACATCGAGTATACGCACTATATCGCCCAGCCCTAGATGAACCCATCCTGTTACAGACTTACCTGAGGCCAGGGAGGTGCTGACCAAGCCCTGGCGCAAAGAAACAGCTGCGCTTGATCTTGTGCCACGCCGAGGTCTCTCCAAGATGGCCTGTCCCACCTCTGGAATGCTGAGGTCACTCTCCTCCTCCTCCTCCTCCTCATCTTCCTCATCTCCCTTGTCTTCCTCCTCACTGCTGTTTTCCAACTCTTCCTCCTCTCGCCTCTCAAAATCCTTCGCTTCCTGTCCAGCCTCATCGTCGCCCCCCGTTTCAGGGCAGCTGTCATGGCGACGGGTGAGCAGAGAAGATATGTCTGTGGAGATGGCCTTGCCCTCCGACCCCTTGGAGACATTCAGGGTCTGGTTGTTGAGGTTAACTTCCACAATAATTTGCTCCCTGTTAAAGGAACCAGAACTCTCTTGGGGGTCCACCTCTTCTTGACTGTCCTCACTTCCCTCCATTTTGCATAAGCCCCTCCCTCCTGCCCCTGGGGTCCTTCCCCCTCCGCTCTCTTCTTTGTAGAAATGCTTGGCCTGCAGTTGTGCTTGGGCAACAGCATCCATCAGCTGCACCGAAAAAGGGCCGCTCCCCTCTCGTGCGAAAATACTCCCCACCTCCTCCTCCTGCTTGACTTCACGGTAGAGTTGGCTGCGATGCTCCTGTTGGCTGCCCATCACTTCTCCAGAGCCCAGTGACTGGCTGCTGATTAGTTCCCGGCAGGAGGTGACCAGTTCGCTCATTTGGAGAACGGATGCAGCACGCAGGACGTCCCGCACGGTCCGACCTGTCACCAGCAGCTTGGAGGTGTAGATGAAGTTGAGGATCTGCTGGAGGCCTTGGCTGGTCAGTGCCTCCACCGTCAGGTCTACGCGCCGGAGCTCTTTGCCCCGTGTGAATAACGCCTGGAAAAAGGGGCTATGAGCGGCCAGCACCCCCTTGTGCGCAGGGAAGGTGCTGTGCTGGCGCACCAGAACGAGGTCAACGTCGCAGAGGTCCGGCTGGAAGAGGCGTTGCTCGTTCAGCCGGTCCATCAAACGGGTAAAGTGCAGCGCCACATCCTCCACCAGAGAGAACTCAGCTGAAGGGAAGTCAGCAGTCTTCTCCACTATGAGCTGCAATGAACAGGAGGGTAAATATAATTTAGTCTCATAACATCTACAGTTTCCTGTGCTAAATACATTACATCACTCAATAAAAACAACTCTGAAAATGGTAACCCAACACATTGACAAACGTGTACTGTTCACTGAATTTATTTAAATTTGTATTGACTCTAGTGATCTGAAAATAAAAGCTAAAAACACTTACTGCCTCTAAAAAATTAAAAAGATGTTATTTTCCGTATTATTACGTTCTGACTGCCACATTTAAAGTGGAACCAAAAATGCAAAATGTTTCTCAATTGTTGGTTTCTTAATGTTTAAAACTAGGATTATAGATGATTAAAATCCAAGCAAAGTGGGTGGAGCTTATTATGGCCAAACTAATGTGAACAGCATATAATTAGAACTCTGTACAATCAGGACTTTCAAGCTCAAAATACCAAAAATCAAATTGAACCATGGTCTCAAAATTGTAAAGTGTATTGAATTTTAACATGTATATGAACATGTGTCCAGTATTAGGGATTTGCCCTTGTGTTTGGTTAAAATGGCCAATATTGCTCTTCAAAAACCTATGCACAGCTTGTTGTATGTACACAAGTAAAAATCAGTTGTTATGTGACGTTTGGATGCAGAGGAATCGTGACAAGAGCAAGAAACAGAAATAACAGTGTCTATAGAAATACTTCTGGCAAGTCAAGTCATTCTTCGCACAGTGTGTCACAGCGCTGTCAAGCAGGTTTGGTGAATTAAAAAAGGATGTGCCATTCTTCTTTCTTGCACAAATAAGAAACATTGCTATATTTTTTTAAATACTGCAATAAGAAGCAACATATTATACTTTTGCATAGAAAAAACATTGAATAAAGTGCTGTTTCTGTCCTACGTGTCTCCAGTTCCACCCACTAAGTTCCACTTGGAGTGGCAGACCGAATACTACTACATGCTTCCTTTCAGTCATCGGAAGCATCCCTCCATCTTCTCAATGACAGCATCATTGGGCAGCTTCATTGCTAAAAGGGACGATCCTCACATGATCAGTTCCATCAGCTAACAGATGCCCACGCATTGCATTGAGGGATGGGGGAAGAGGGAGGGCCATCCTTCCCACCTCGACAGAGCAAAGCCAACTGTCCTCTCTTGGACGTTTGAGCATGGATTGATGACCACGGCACAGCTGGGGGACGAACTTGCAATGTCCCAATGATTATGCTTAGACAGCTGCGCCACTCAGTGTTCAAGTCCTGGACAGGGGTCAGGACTTGAACATTGATGAGCTGCATGAACCTTAAAAATCAGGGAAAAAATCTGAAAACAACAATCATCTTACAGTCTTATGCAAAAGTTTAGGCACCCCTTGAGAAATAACAGATTTAGGTGATTTTGTAATTTTTTGTAATTTTTTTTTTTTTTTAACACAGTCTCTCTAGGACATGGAAAAATACACTATTCTCAGCAAACATTGTTTTATGCCATAAATTGAACAAAAAAAATTATTATGCACTGTGCAAAAGTTTGGGCACCCTCAGAATTCCAAAGTCTCAGATTCTTTTTACAAGGTTTCAGACCTTAATCATCTCTTTGGATCTGATGCACAGCAACAACGGTCATTAGTAAATGTCATTAGTAAGTGTCAGCTGGTGCCAATTTCAAAGCTTTACTAATACTCTGACTCTTCAAACCTTGTGCACACACTTGTGGGCACTCAACAACCATGGGTTGTGTAGATGTGTAAGACTGTGCAGCTGTGTAAGACTCTGAAAATGAAAGTTATTGATGCCCACAATGCAGGAGAAGCTACAAGAAGATAGCAAAGTGTTGTCAGCTTTTATTTTCCACAGTGAGAAATGTAACTAACAAAGAGAACTGCTCATATGCTGTTTAGAAAGACAAATCAAAATCCCCATCTCACTGCACAAAAACCTGCAGGAAGATTTAGCAGACTCAGGAGTGGTGGTGCACCCTTCCATAAGACCTTCATGGAAGAGTCAGCAGAAGAAAACCTTACCTGTCTCCCCATCATAAAATCCAACATCATAAGTATGCAACAGAACATCTACAAAAGCCTGATGGGTTTTGGAAACAAGTGCTTTGGACTGATGAAGTTAAAATTTAACTCTTTAGCCACAATCAAATCACAAAGAAAAAAGGAGCAGCATTTCATGAAAAGAACACCTTGCCAACCATTAAGCATGAGGGTAGATCTGCATGCTTTGGGTGCACGGGTGAAAAACCTTGCACTGGTGGAGGGAAGAGTGGATTCAAATAAATAACAGCAAATTCTGGAAGCAAACATCACACAACCTGTAAAAAAGCTGAAAACAACTTCTACAACAGGAGAGTGATCCTAAACAAACCTCAAATTAAAAGAACTTTTAGCTCTAAAAGGCATTTGCAAGCTGTGAAATCTGCCAGAGGAGGTGTTACTAAGTACTGATTATGTAGGGTGCCCAAAATTTTGCAGAGTGCCATAATAATGGTTAATTTCTTTTTTTTTTTAATCATTGTTCAATTTATGACATAAAAAGTAACTATGCATCAATGTTTGTTGAAAATATTGTGCATTTTTTCCCATGTCCTTGAGAAACCATGTTTACATCTTTTCAATAAAAAAATGACCAAAAAAATTTATTTATCTCGATAAATGGCCAAACTTTTGCATAACACTGTAGAGTAATTGTAAAGCAACAAAATGCTGACAGTGAGTTTCTTGCACATTGTATCTTATTCCCAATTCTTCTATTGTTTCTCTTCAATTACCCTTTATATTTATTTGTTTTATTAGCATAATGACATGACACTTCTCTTCTTTGCAATGTTGGGCAACTTGACCATATTACGAACCCAACCACCAATAATCAGAGAGCTGGAGAAGCATGCAGGCTGCGTAGCTCCCCTGCAGAATTGATCCTCGCTCAGGAAGGGCAAGGTTTCGATCTGGATGGCGTCTCTTTCAAAACTCCAAAAGAAGTGAGAGAGGGCGGGAGAAAGGGCGAGAGAGTTTGTGCGTGAGTGTTTTGGAGACACATTGATATTCAGAGCCACATCGCAGCCATTAGCTTCCTCTTCCACCTCCCCGTCCTGTCTCTGAGGAGTCATCGTTATGCAGAAGACAAAACGCAGACCAATAAGCAATTAGGAAGAGCAAGGAGAGTAAATAGCAGACGCTCCAAACAATTATCCACATTTATTACGCAGACTTTTATTATGAGTAACAGTCAGAGACTGAAATAAAAGAAAGAGTTTCTTTATAGTGACAGTTGTTGCCATTAGAGCTTCACCGATATTTTATATCAAAGTCGGCTTAATGGAAAACCAATACATATTATTATAGTGATATAACATCATAGGTTTAATATTCATTATATTAACATGATATAACATGATATAAGTTTTTAAAAAATCTTTGTATATTGTGATATATTGTTACTATTTAGGCCAATAGTTAATACTGTAATACAAGTTTTATTATCATATCATTACAGTTCTTATCAGTCAAACATACCACAGTGTGTTCGTTTAAGACACTGATGAACCATAAGCTCTTGTTTCTCTGCCAGAACAGCTCTAATAAAGGTTTGGTTGCTCTGAGGTTGTTTTACCAATCCAATGCTCCAGCAGCAGATCCTGTGAAGTGGAGCCACCAAGGATAAGACTTCTTGTTCCAGCACATCCCATGGATTGAGATCTGAGACTTTTGGAGACCAAGTTAACACCCAAACAATGTGTGAACGTGGAGGGAAATATTTCCAGCTAAAATAAGCCATCACCATGAAGAGGTGAACTTGGTGTCAAACTAAGACAGGAAAACCTACGTAAAAAATAAAAACTAAACGCAAGGATGATTGAACATCCTTTGATCTAATAACAACATTTCAGGAAAGTAATTTAACCTCTTCAGATGGAAAATGCAGGGGGTCCTCGACTTCGACTCGATGATTTGTTGGTACAACACTGCCCCGCCCTTTTTTAATGATGTGAAAGTGAAAGAAGAAATAATAAAATGCTCAGAAAAGGGCGGAACACCTACGGACACCACAGAAATAAAGGTCAGTAATTGTCCACTTCATTATTGTGCATGTGCTCATGTAGACGCTTATGTAAGGGTTCATTTCTAAGACTTACGACATACATTAAAAAATGGAAGCCTGTCGTAAGTCGAGGACCCCCTGTAGAGTGATATTTTTCCTGCAACAAAACAATGGGAAGGTTTCATATCCCCATTCAAGAGATAATGGAAAACTTTATTTATTGTAAAATGATCAAAATGGGACACGAGTACAGTACATTCCGATCGAACACACACACACACCTAACCCAGCTTCTAACTCACAACAACCCCTCAGGAAAAAAGGCCCCCTGGAGAAATGTACATGGAAAACCTTGAGCAGTGGGCGTGACTTAAGAGTAAATGGAAAGCAGTTTACGAGCTATACTCAAAAACAGATTTTCCCATTTTTACCAACAGGTCCTTCCAGGTAGGCTCCTCCCCAGGGATTAATCAACAGTACTGATTGTCCCTCAGAGAAGCGAAACACCACCCTCCACCAGCCAATGGCAGCATGGCTTAGAGCAGGTGTTCCTCACGGTCATCTGGCTAGATTGGTAGATTTATGGTTGATTTTCAGATTATAAGAGATTATATTCTCTGTGCAGTAGACAGAGAAGAATAGTCTTTATCAAAAGAACAGATAAAATTATAAAATCTTTGCATATCCCTGCTGAGAGAGAAAATCCTTATTCTCAAAACGACAACTTATAACAGAGGTTAATGTAAAATGTGATTTTTAAAAATGTTTTAGAACCATTTTTTCTGGTCCTTTCATTATGAAATGTTGACACTGTGTAAAAGTCATCTGGTATTTTCAAATTCTGTAAATTCTGTAAAGCATTAACGTTTTGTTCCAATAGTAACATTACAATAGCTGGTAGCCTTGTTTAATATTCCTCTATTGTGACTCATATTGACTGACAAATTACTTGCTTGTCATTATGGCACTGGGGAAAACAACACCATGACTGACTGTTTGACTATATTAACCATGACACTTGCCCACCCCTAAGCTACTGACATCTATAATGTTGGCTGTATGATTTGGCCTTTTACAAATTAATTTAATTAAAATTTTTCTAGCTTCTATACTTAAAAATCTTCTAACTGTGTGTCACCTTTTTTTTTATCAAAAGGTGTTTACTTGAATTCATATTTTTTTCTCCCACATCAATAAACATTTGACACATCCCATCGATGGGTCTAGTGTGTTCACTTTGTCATTTATGGCAGGTCAATTGTACAAGCCAACAAAGCTTCTGTCCTGTTACTGCCCCTTCACCATCTGCATTCACGTGTCAAAGTGACTTCACGCTCTCAGACATCAATAAAATTTCACCTCCAACCACAAGCCCAATCAAGACTCTCTGCCTGCATTATTTATGACAGCGAGACAGTAAACAACGCACAGCAGTAAAATGTGTATCTGGCCGAGAGGTTTCATTACAGATTGAATCCTCGCGTGATGCCTTCACAAATTAATACAGGCTGCTATATTCAGTATGACAAGACAAAAACTGTCAGTTGCCATAATATATATTAAAGGTTGAGAAGGTTTATAATGGTTCAATGGTTAAAACTGCATTCTGGGGATGTAGGCATTACTAAGGCCCAACCAATATATTATTGTAGCTGCTAATAATATTAAAAAATATAAATTATTCTTGTATTTTATATTTTTATACATGTTAACGGGCATCAAAAAGTCATAATTCATTTTATTTTCAAGCTGAAACAGTGTGTGTGAATGGGCAGGGCTTATCGGTGGTGGGTTGAATAGCCAGATGTGTGTACATGTGGTTGTTGTGACATTAAGGACAAGGACAAAACAGAGCATCATCTCATTGTACACACGTCACTTAAAAAAGACATGCGCCATCACAGATTTGCGTATCAAAACTGCTGAGTCATCCAGACTCTGTAGCACTAACTAATTTTAGTTAGCAACTGGTTTTGATGAGTGACATGTTCATTATGCCCACAATTAATGCCCATTCAGCCCCACTAGCCCAACCAAGTATAAAGGCTGTAATGTTGTGTATTGACCTGTGGGGGCAGTAATGAATCAGTCCAGACTGTAATGTTGTGTGTTGACCTGTGGGGGCAGTAATGAATCAGTCCAGACTGTAATGTTGTGTGTTG
>JBBIGC010000001.1:568801-589938 GCA_037576955.1 Lepidarchus adonis
CTCTCTTGCTCGCAGACATTGAGCACACCCATATTGCTCGTTTCACCCGCAAAGATTCGACTGTGAGATCGGTGGTCAAATCAATGCATCGAATCTTCGACTATTCGGGGACAGCCCTACTATTTTTATTTCTTTTATTTCTATTCTTACTATTATTTATTCTAAAAATACTTTTTGTAATTACTTGTCAATTCATATGGTCCACTAATGAGAACTACAGTGCAAAAAAAAATATTAATTAAATTGGTTTTGTGATGTCACAAAAAACAGTACTTTTACATACATCTTTTCAACCTTCAATGCTAAAGCCCCACCCATTTTCACCTCAAATTATAAAGTGTGTTCTAACCTAAACTTCTGCTGCAGGATGTAACCCCTATAAGAGTCCTGGCTGATAAATTGATCAAATCCATGTCTGAAACTGAATCATAGATAGAAACCAAAGCTGTGTTCTTCTAATAAGCTTAGTGTTAAGGTTTAGTTGCAATTTAGTTGCATTTATTCTAAAGTGTGGCATTTTATGTGCCACTTACAGGATTGTAGGGTTGTACCATGTTGTATTGTCCATGATTTACCAGAACTATTCCTCCCCACAATAAGAATTTGTTCGCTGCTTGCACATGAAATTATTTTCACATTTACAGATAGAATTTTTTTCAGGGGTTAGGTTATGAAGTTTGCGAGTATTGGTGTTTGGATTTTCACTGAAATGTATAAATAAAATTTCAATTGCATACTGTATTGTCCTTACCGCTGTAGTTTAGTCTGTATTTAGTGATCAGGATTAAGTTTTACTGCGTGGCGTTGAATAACGTTAAATGTCTTATCACTTTACCTCAGAAACATCATATGTTGATAAAATTTTAAGTCTGTATTGACCGTTCCTACAGGATTGATAAGAAGTTCTGCACTTTCGGGCCTGAGACGTTAGTGCAGTACTGTGTGTAGGCCATTGCACCATGCACTGCATTCCAGTCACATGCAGAAATGAGATCATTATCAGTATCATCAGAGCCACTGAAGTAGCCATACTTCACAGGGATCTGTCCAGGGCTGCACTCAACATCCATCCACTTGTTGTGCTAATCACAGCCTGGGGCTGGCGGTATGATGTCGATATGGAGTTAAAAATGTTTCACAGTGACACATGGAGCAGCTGGAAGGACTTATGCCTCCTTTGATTGGACTAACTTCAGCCAAATGAGCTCCAGTTGGGCTCTTTCTACACCTGACTTGAAGGAATCCACAGCTGAACATTTGATTAGGCTAGCAAACTGACAGCTTGCCTCCATTTTCTACGGTCTTCTTGTTAAGCCAGGTAACGTATGCTCACTGATACTGTCCTAGCGCTCTTAGAAGTGAGTGAAGAGTTGCGATGCATCAGAATCAGCTTTATTAGCCAAGAATGATTACACACACAAGGAATTTTTTTCAGCCAATGGTGTTGCTCTAGTAATTAGTATGTAGATGCACATGTAGATATACACAGTACTGTACAATACTTACATACAACAATAAAAGAAGGTCCTGGGTTCGATCCTGTGTGTAGTGTACAAGCTCTCCCATGGGGTTCCTCTGGGTTCTCCGGTTTTCCTCCCACAGTCTAAAAGCTTGAAGCTCATGCTGACTGGTGTAATCATTCCCACTGTGCTCCGTTGCTAGGCAAAGTGGACACTGGTTTTCCCCATTCAAAGGGACTTATACGTGTGTGGTGGAAAAAGTGGACACGGTCAGGAGCCGTTCTTTACTTCACGTCTTTCATTTCTGGAAACAGAAATATGTATATTAAAAAAGTTAAATAAATAAATAAATCTCTCCTTGGCTCCACTCACGTTTATTGGAAATGGGCGTCAATAAGAGACGGGCTATTATTAGAAGATATACGGTATATGACAAAAAGAATTGAAAACCTGGTAACAGAAAACAATAAAAATAGATCTTTCCCCCCTTGGCTCCACTCACCACATAGCCCTCTGGTCAATCCGAAGTACCCACATGACAGGGGAAGAAAAAAGAATATACATCTATTGTTATACACCCAATCAATCCAATCTATCCAATACTCCTCAAGGTGCATCAATATAACTGCAAACCGCACTATGCAACCATCATATGTGTTAAAGATTGGAAGATTATTAACTGATCATACGAATTAAACATGGCTGAACAGAACTCACCTTTCCTCTCCACACTGGGTGATCAGAGAGAAGGGAAGATGAAGTGACACAAGAGGGCTATAAAGGGAGTGAAGCAGCAAGTATCCCTGGGAAGTGACATAAACTTTAAAAATACAACCAGGTTAGCAACAGAAAACTAAGAATTTGGCATAATTATACTAAACTGACACTATGTCGGTTACACTAGCTACTCTACGTTGCCCATAGGTGTGAGTGTGTGTGAACGGTTGCCTGTCTCTCCGTTGCCTTGTGATGGGTTGGCCTCCTGTCCACCCTGCCTTAGCCAGCAGTAACTAGGATCGGCTCCAGCTTCCCCTGCAACCTGAAATGGATAAGTGGTTTGGAGAATGGATGGGTGGACTAAACAATAGACAATACCAGGGGTGGGCAACTCCAGTTCTAGAGGGCACAGTTTGGTGATTTCACTGATCAGTCACACCTGGTTTAGGTCACCTGTTCATTACCAGGTGTAGTGAGCGTGTTTGAAAAGGGGAGCTACCAAAAACTGTGCTGGACCTCCAGGACTGGAGTTGCCCACCTCTAGACTACACCATAATATACAATGGACTATACCAGGGGTGGGCAACTCCAGTCCTCGAGTTTGGCGATCTCCTTCATCAAACACACCTGGTTCAGTTCACCTGAGGAGGAAAACTATTCAACTGTGCTGGGCACTGGCCCTCAAGGACAAGTTTCAAATAAGAAGGCAATGGGAAGTGTTCACCTGTTTGATGATTGATGGCCTGAGGAAAGGAACAGCCCTTGTGTCTGGAGGTCTCAGTGAACAGGATCCTATAGCGTTTGCCAGAGCGGAGGAGTTGAAAAAGATTGCGAAAAGGGCTTGAGGAGTCGGAAATGATGTATAGTTCTTGAAAGGTGAGCAGGGTGAGTGAGTGGTGAGTGATTTTTTTCCTGTTTATTGCAGTCGGTTCCTATCCTGTTTCATGGCTGTGATGGATGTACGTGGGACAGATTCAATGACTGCAATGCAAAACAGTCACAACATCTCCCACAACAGAGGATGGAGTTGACATTAACCATCTCCTTCAGGTCTTGGCGAATGGTAGTTCTCAGAAACTTGAAGTACTCCACATTTGATACAGAAATGTTTGATATTTATGAGGGGGAAGGGTGATGAGTTTGTCTCCTAAATTGCCATTGGGAAGTGGTGGCCTAGTGGTTGGGACCTTTCCCTTCAAGTCCCAAGCAAGGTACTGTCCCACATGGGCATGTGTCATGGGTTAAATGCAGAAGTCACGTTTGGTTGTGGTTCACTTTGTGCGATGAAATGTGCTCAAATGGACAAATGGTGACTTTCACTTCACTTACAATCCACCGGCATCCTTGCAGTTTTGAGCAAAGTTGTTCTGACTGCACCACAGCACAGTCATTCCTCCTGCTGACATGCAGACTTGTCACCAGAGGTGTGAACAGGTCTGTTGTTGATAGGCTGGAGCAGGTGAGGGATGTGAGATAATCTGTCAGAAGGTTCAGATTCACCTGCATCCTTTTAGGACTGTTGGAATCAATTGCATTGATTAGCCACAAGGTTAACGCCGCTAAAAGTCAAAATGCGGGATATACGTATAGGGAGTTCTTGACTTACGACGCACTCAACTTACAATGATTTGTGCTTATGATGTTGCCCCAAAAAACGTTGTTTTTTAATTTTTATGGTGTGAAAGTGAAAGTATATATAATAAAACGCTCAGAAAAGGGCTAAACAGAGACTCAGGTGAGTGAGTGTCTCCCTCTTGTGGACCGACAGAGGAATGGCCCCAGTTAATTCCAAAGGTTGACGGTTATGTAAATGGTTCTCAACTTACTGTATGCCAAAATTCGAGTGACAATGCACACTAGGAATGGAAGCCCATGGTAAGTCGAGGACCCCATGTATAAGCAAGTGAGCAAGTGAGTTCTTGACTTTGATGTGCTAAAGGTCAGGTGCTCCGGTTTCCTCCCACTGTGCAAAGGCTTGAGGTTTAGGTTGAATGGCTACTCTAAATTGCCAATTTGTGTGTGATTGGTTGTCTGTCTCTGTGTTGCCCTGTAATTGGTCAGCCTTTTGTCCAGGATTAGCACTGCCCTGGCCCTTTGGATCAGTGTCCCTGTTGCCCGAAATACATAAAGTGGTTTGGAAAATGAAAGGAGAGATACAAATATCATTTGTAACACTTCAGTAAACTCTCAGCCCATAACTGAGTTCTTTTGCTAGTTTAGGATTTGTTTATTTGAGATTCATTTCCCTGCATAGTATTAAGATCACCAATCAGGCGCTGTAGGGAAATAGTATTAGGGGTAATCTATAAATTTGCACAAATTATGATAAATGCTGAAACAGCTTCCAGTGTCACTTGAATACTGAGATGACTGAAGTTGTGATGTAATTTACAAAGCTAAAGTTTGCTTTCATTTCCACCTTAAATGGTCTAATGTTGACTACTGCAATATTTAAGGTGGAATGGAAAAAGTCAAAGTTTTTAATGATAAAACTGGAACTTTACATTAACAATTGAAGAGAAACTCTGCTCTTCATTCAGTTACCCAGCTAAAATGACACTGAATATGTTGCTAAATAAAGATTTGTCTTAAACGGATTTCTTTGTGGCTGCTGTGTATCCAGTTAAATATCCAGTCAATCTTGAATGTCTTCTTATCTGTACGTTAACTTACAACTTAATTTAAAAATGAATGTTGACTTACAGAGTAATGAACACTTTCGTGAAAAGGAACATAGAGGTGTACAGAAATCAAACTGGAATATTCCCTTATGAAAACTGATTTCTAAACAGAGTACAATTGTGGAAGAAACAGGAACAGAAGTGGGTTTTGAGAATGTTTGATCGGTCTTATGTGGTTTAGTATTTAAAGTGTAATAAAATTATTCTGTAAAAAAATAAACATGATCAGCATAATTAAAAATTTAGATTTTTATTACCGCAATTATAGTGCATTATGAATTTCAAAGTAATTTAATTTGCATGATTATGAAAGTTGTGTGTGTGTGTGTGTGTGTGTGTGTGTGAGAGAGAGAGAGAGAGAGAGAGAGAGAGAGAGAGAAAGAGAAAGAGAGAGAGAGAATTTTGCAACTGCCTCTTAATACTTTTATGTAGCAACACTGAACTCTCATCAGATCAATCAAAACTGATTTGAATAATTATGACTTTAGAGATTGAATTGCTCTGAAAATGAGTCTGTCAGTCTTGCATATATATGGCGGCCAACAGTAGAGCATTATAGTTCATATACTGGGCTTTTCCAGACGTGGTGTAGCTCCAAGCTTTTAAACTTGTTGAACAGTGGTAGATGTTACATGGGCACTTTGCCCCATAAATGTTTCAGTTCACATTAATACTGCAGCAGGCTTTAAGGCAGGACACCTGTTTCAACACTGGAGCTCCACTGAGGAGCAACAAATGGTGGGCTTGTCATGAAGACGGCATGGAAAATTCCAGTTCATGTGTCTTGTTTCGAAGATTCTGACATACAGCAGAGATGGTCAGATCATGAACTGCATGTTTCTTTCTGTTCACTTGGCAGTGTGTCATTTTGCTGTTATAATGGCCAAGTGAAAGGTGAAATAGATGTAGCACTGAACCCAAGGACAACTGGTAACACTGGTGGGAGGTGGAGAGTAATAATCTGTTTACCGCCTGAGGAAGCAAAACCCATAAGCAATTTTCTTGTCGTTTGAGGTGTGGAGAACAACATACCAGCAGACCATCCCCCAAGCTTTGACTGGAGCAGAGGTACAGTGACCTGCAAAACTATTGGCACCTGCTGTAAAAATGAGAAGGGTAAAAAGCAATGAATTTTTAAAATCACCCACACAGATTCACATGGAAGATGAGAGAAATCTAACCCTTTTTTTGAGGAATTGTTATTTAAAAGACTGAAAACCATGTGCCACATACATATAACATATAAAATTATTGGCACTTGTATTTAGTTGGTCTATTTTGTAAACCCTCATTTTAAGATGATGGCTATAATTGTCAGGTTCCACAGTGAAATAACAGCAGTGAGACGTTTCTTGTTGCTACCAGCCTCTGCCATAATTCTGAGGAACGTTGGCCCTACTCCTCAATGCAGAATTCTTTAAGCTGAGAGATGTTTGAGGGGTTTCTTGCATGTACGTTGTAATTCACTCCACAGCAACTCAAAGAATTTAGGATCAGGGCTTTGACTCTGACACTCCAGGATTCTCCATTTCTTAATGTTCACCCTTCAGACCTTGGTGGCTCTACTGGTATATTTTGGGTCATTGTCATGTTGCAGGGTCCAGTTCTTACAGATGTTCTCACAAGTTCCTCAAGCACCCTCTGATACACAGTAGAATTCATGGTTGGATTCTAAGATCGTGAGCTGGTCAAGTCCTGCTACAGTAGAGCGTCCCCAAACCATGACACTTCCACCTTCATGCTTCACAGCTGGTATGATGTTCTTCTCCTGGAATGCTGTTTTTATGCCAGGCATGTCCTCTGTTCTGGTGCACAAATAATTCAATTAGACTCTATTGTCTAAAGAACATTATTCCAGAAGTCCCTGTCCTTGTCTATGTTCTCAGTCTGTGAAGTTTTTCTCATTGCACACCTCCCATGCAAGTTAAAGTTGTGTAGTCTCTGATTATAGAGGCAAAAACTTTCACCTCAACAGTAGCAAGAGCCTGCTGTAGGTACAGTGATGACATTTTAGGGGCTTTGGAGACTTCTTTTAGCATCTTGCAGACTGCTCTCAGGGTGAACTTGCTTGGATGACCAGACCTGTAATGTTGGCAGTTGTTTTTAATTGGGAATAAAGGTGGGGGTGTCCTAATTTATTCCTTACTAGAAATAGCATTTTTGTAGAATTACAGTTTAGACATTTAAAAAGCCATTTCTTCAGTTTTAATGGTTTAGTCTTATTATTTGAATCTCACAGTATTGTTAAAATTTAAATTGAATATCCATATATTCAAGAATGTTACAAAAACACACAGGCTTTCAAAGTGTGTGCTAACTTTTTCACATGACTGTATATAAAATAAATCTTTTCTGTCAGATTATTTGGATTCTATGGTTGACGTAAAATCTCCTTTTCAGCTCATCCTATACGTTTTCTTTTAGGTTTAGGTCAGCAATGGGATGTAAACTGAAGGTTTGATTCTTCAGTTTTGTGTGAACTGAATTCTTGCCTACCAGAAGATTTAACCATGATCTGCTCTTTGAGATTTCCATTTAAAACATCCAGGCTTTAGAAAAATGATAAAATGTGTTCAGGGCATAATTTGTGCAAGTCTGACATTTTTATTGAATCTGTCACTTTTAACAAACATTAAACAGTCATTATGACAATTGACATGTAGCAAGAAAAAAATTAATATATTCATTGACAAAAGAAGTGTGTAACAAAAACTTTCTATGGAATTTTAGTAGGTATAACCATGTGGTGAATTCAACTAAAATGCCATAGTGTGCACTTTTAGATAAAATCAAATATCAAATTTGAATGAATTTTTCAAAAATAATTTTGTATAAAGCTGAATAGCTGACATAAACCCCATTACATAAGCATTTTGAAAATATAATAAATAGAAGTAGTAAGGATGAGGACAATTTAGGCCAAGTAATGAGTTAAATAATTGTAAATAATTGGTAACAACGGTGGGCTGAGGATCATCAGTTTGCATGAGAATTGTTTAAACGTTTTAAAAATAATGTTCTTCAAAGAAAGATGAATATAATGTGGTGCTTGAAAGTTTGTGAACCCTTTAGGATGATCTATATTTCTGCATAAATCTGAAGCATCAGATTTTCACTAAAAACAGATAAATAGAAGACTGTAACACTTTTTTTATTTTCTATTTCATTTTTGAGGAAAATGTTCATTCCACAAAAACATTTTTCCAGTTGCTCCCATCCATTAGGTGAACTGTAGCTTTGGCAAAACTGTTTTGGAGAAGAGTGGCTTTCTTCCATGCACAGCATTGGTTGGTGTTGTGAATTCATGACGATTGTAATTTAGCTAATGTAACAGATGACTTTAATTGCTTAGAAATGATCCTGGACTCCTTTGTGCTTGTGCACTGGTCTTTGTTGGTAAAGCACTCCTGGTTAGTGTAACAATGGTCTTGAATATAACAAAACCATTTTGTTATGCATTTTGCTTTTCCAGCTTTTTCTTCAGAAATCTCATTTGTTCCTGCCAAGATACACTTCCACAAACGTGATTTGTGAAGACCAGACTGGTAGATCTTCACATCTACTCACAGCTGATCATGCATCTGCACAGCAAAGTCGGATATAGGAGAAACTGGGGAAATTAGTTTAAAAATTCAGGTTTAATGGATTATTATTGTTTATTTGCAAGAAAAAGCTCAAATGACATGTCAAGTTCTGTCTCTAGGCCAGATTTCAGTACAGAGAAACCGATCATTGTATCAGTCTAAAAAGCATTATCATGAGAATTCATCAAGCAGGCAGTTACACTTAAACTGGAACAGTGAGGGACCTGCGATGAGAAACCTAGTTTCACTGGACCAAAAGAACAGAGGATAATGAGGTTTTCCTTTGGGGTAGAGTTTTGCCCCGAGACAATGAGAAAGTTTGAAGAAGTGAAATGAAGGACACAAAAAACATGTATTTGACTTGAAAATGTAAGAGTAAGTCACTTTCTTTGACATGATAGGCCTGGTAACATCAGCAAACATAGCTATTCATTAGGTTTGTCAAGCAATTTAAAAGGTTAACATGCTTTGTGATTCATTTCTTTAAATAAATCACATAGATATTTGCAATTAAAAATAATCTCTCATTGAAAAAAGGGGCTGATATTGTCTTATCTAAGAACATGTATAGTTAACACTTCCCCAGATGTATTGTCTCTTTAGCAGCAAGTCTATCAATTCAGGAGCAAGGTCAGCAATTTCCTCCAGAGGTGAAGTGCAGAAGTGAAACTAATAATGTTAATGGTCTGGTGAAGCACATAAATGCTTGTTCCAGTCATGAGGGCACATATTAAGAAAGATGTAAAAAAAATAATTCAGCTGCTGCCTTCCTGGGATCATTGGTCTCATTCGTCTTTTTTTTAGGTTGAGACGATTTCTAAAAGTGGAGTTTTGGTTTATTTATGTCAGTTTGTAATGCAGGGTTTAACCCTTAGAAAGCCAAAATACACAGGAGAAAGCAGCGTGGTGTAGTTGTGGATTTTCTATCTTTCTTGTAGCTCTAGGTTTGGCCAGCGTAACTGCATTTATCGGCATTGTGCTAAATTACACGACATCACAAAATATATGTATTATTACGAGAAAGTTATCAAGTGCAGCTTGGTTTAGTGCGGTGTGTGGGAATAGGTTTGAATTTAAATGTTTAGAATTTTTTGTCAATAGAAATTGAGAGCATATTTTAAACATTCTTTCCATTTCAAAGGGATCTTATTTATATTTGCTGATTTTTAAATCTTTGTGAATATGTTTTGTAAAAAGGAAAACAATTGACCCATTTTGTCAATTCTTAACATCTAAACAAACTGAAGGTGAATTTAAATGTAATTCATTGTGTAGCTCACTGTAATTAACTCATACTATTACTTATACAATTACATTTGAGTAGTGTGCACATTTTCAGAGCTGCAGCGTCCAATCAGCACCATTGGGTTTGGGGTGAAAGGTAAAGAATTGCCCTGGTCAGTATGACTGAATTAAAGCAACAACTGTGGTTTATTGCTTCTGAATTTATTCCTAAAAAGCAGTATGTATTAGTCAGACAACGTAATGGGCCCATTCAGTAACACTGTACAATATGTGCAGTCATTGTTAGCAATGGTTTGGTGGTGAAACATCACTGGGATATGCATTTCACTTTCAATTTTACAAAAATACATCTACAATACATCAATACAAGTGAGCATGTTGGGACCGGAATACAAAAATAATCGGTTACTGTGTATATGGCTGAACACATTGCTCCATTCTTGCACAGTGATTGTGATTATAGTCCTGTATTTTGCATGTGCAGCATGCATTATGCACTGAACAATTTTCTTCACTTTCACAATACTGAATATAGAGATTCTTTCACACAGCATCTACTTCTTTAGCTGCTGGTCTATAATTAACAAACCCATTGAATACAATTTACTAAAAAACAACCTGTACAGCATAGCTGAAACTATTATTCTGAAGACATATCTAGAAAAATTCACAAAAATACACAACCAGTGTTATAAATGAACCAAATGAACCTTCAGCACAGACAAAATCTATATAACGTGTAGGAATGCATACATTCGTCATGGTAAGGAATGAGAGGTCATTTGGCTCTTCACCTGTTGTGTTGTGGGAAATTCGAGACTGAATCTATGAAAAGTCCCTGCTGCAATATCAACATTCAGCCACAAATACACAGCTGCTTTCAACACACTGTGGAACAAAACTAAAAAAATTCAAGTTATTTTACATTGTACCTGCACACATGACATGAGGGAGAACATTCCAAGCCTCTTTCGTTCTTGTTTTTTTTATATACTCAAGCTGAGGTGGAAATGTTGACCTGTTCTTCTGGGTTTTTGAAGTCTTTTCTAGTCCAGGCCCTTAAAACCATGATAAAGAACAATGCTATCGGTAGGTTAGCATTCCATATTTCAATATTTCTTCCATTGAAAGCTCACTTTTAGCATCAGTAAGTCCTAGCTCACCAAATAGCCTAGTCAAAAATACAAAAGAACCTTCTGCCTATCATAGCACAGAAAAAAAACAGAGTTCAGAGATGGACCAATACACATACCTCAAACCCAGAGTTCATCAGCGGTTAGATGTAATGCACTTCAGCAAAGGTACATGGGTCAGACTTAATGATCATTCACAGCTGCCAACAAACAAGGCTGTAAGATTAGCAATATGTAAATATACATATTTTTGCGCTAAATTGTATTTATGGTTGGTATTGTAAAAAAAAGAAAAAAGAAGTTGTATCATTACAATTGATTAAATTGTCTGACAGGCCTGTGCACATTATGGTCTGCATTTTTTTTTACCAGAAGGGGGACACCAACAAAACGAAGGAGAGACTAAAGGAGCAATGTTGCTTAATTAAAAAGGTTAACTCTTCAAACTCTTAAAAAAGGTTTGAAGAGTCAGAGTATTTGTAAAACTTTGTAATGGGCACTAGCTGATATTTACTAATGACATTTACTAATGACATTTACTAATGACAGCTGTTGCCATGGATCAGATCCAACCTTGTAAAAAAGAATCTGAGACTTTGGAACTCTTATGGTGCCCAAACTTTTGCACAGTGCCATAATAATGTTGTTTTTTGCAATTTATGCCATAAAAAGTAACTATGCATCAATGTTTGCTGAAAATATTGTGTATTTTTTCCATGTCCTAAAGTGACCGTGTTAACATCTTTTCAATTACAAAATCAAGAAAAAAATTTAGGATCTGTTATTTATCAAGGGGTGCCCAAACAAAAGACTGTATGTAATACTTCATTTTAGACATTATAACTCCATACATGATGGTTCCATACGCCACCACTGTAAAGAAATGAGTTTCATTACAATGATGAACCAATTCACATCAAATCACTTTTAAAAACTTTAAATCATAAACATGCTCATCATACTCTGAAATCTGATTTTGTGATACATCATCCCCACCAACTGGGGTTCAATGGGCAGTGTTCAAATCATTTTTACATACTTCCAAGAAGTGATAATTATTATTATTCTTTTTAAAATATGTTTTATTTAATTTTTAGAAATATTTTAAATGCAGGTGGACAAGGCCTTGGATTCCCACTGTGAATGTAAACTTCACGGCAGCTGTTTACCTTGCAGTATTGCTGACATTCAGCAGTAAAAATGTCCCCATCATGCTACAGCTACACAAAATGAGATATTGATGCCAACACTCACCTACAACCACCGACACTGATTAGATGAAAAGAAATGATGCCTCATGGGAATGATGTTGATAGTGCAGAGAAGGGCATTCAGCTTCCAAACCAAGTGGTTGTTCTCACTCACACACACACGCACGCACGCACGCACGCACGCACGCACGCACGCACGCACGCACGCACACAGGTTTAGAAAATGATCCACAAAATACACATTACAGCAATGTCTGGGAGAAATGTCACATTTTCTCTCTACAGTGTATCTCCATATATACATATACATTTATCTGTTGGATATTCAATAATCCATGTTTATTTTTGTTGTTTTTCCCATTAATCTCACATAAGAATTATTTAAAAGAAGGTTGTCCAATCAGAGTGACAAACAAGGACGTCTGCTGTTCCTCATCTCATTTCCTCTGGTAATCTAGATTAAATAGTTTTTTTATTTCATTGTACAACAATGGCTCAGACACCTGCTCCTATAGTCCCCTTGTCCTGCATAATGTAGTGTTATTTCTGCTCTAACACAGACTTTTGTATAGATTTAAGAATATATAAACTTTTAATCGGTGCCAGCTCAATTTTCCGTGTACAGATGCATTAAAATTCAGGTTGGCCTTTCAGAGGTCCATTCCTTGGACCGCAGCCATGAGAAATCTACAAACAATGCTTTTAATTTCCCCGCAGACATACAAACATACCTTCACTATTGTACATTATACAGCTTTAGCTGTGGAACTCTCCATATGTTTTTGTAGATTATGGTATACCTGCCTTTTGTTGCAGAGCTTGAAAGAATATTTGACTAAAAAGACAAATTGTTCCAACTACTCTAGAAATCATGGTCTGCTTTCACTTCTTCCCACATGTTTAGAGTGTTTAAGAAAAAAAAACAGCATAGGACTTGATGTGAAAGTTTCACTAGAGTTAAAATCCTCCCAAAATGCACATGGTGTGAATATGACTTTATTCAAACCCTTCAGGAGGTGAGAATGGTGTTAGAATAGGAAACTGTGCAGTTCAGGGAGACAGTAGGAGCAGCTGTACTAGATAATGTGCTAGATAATGTGCAGTTGGCTAGTTAGTTAGCTTGATGTTGAATGGGTCCCATGAGCACGAAGCATTTACATTCAGGTATAATCAGAGATAGGCAGCAGAAAAGTAACTTAATTTCTGTACTTCAGCAAGTTTTTACTTTCTTAAAAAGAAAAGAAAAAGACGTTTCTACAGTTCATCAAGTACTGAACTTGGGTAATTTGGCCAAAAGTCGATTTTACATAAATTCACCCCTTTCTACAACCCCCACCCACTGATTTAAGCTTGCATTTCCTCTGCTTTTGCATTTCTCCACCTTATATGGGTGTTCTTTTTATCTTGGAATACAGAATCCAAGAAAATGGGATAAAACAGTTGATTTGGGAGAGAATGGTTTACTACTACCAAACGAACGTTTATTTTCTGTTGTATCAAACGTTCTGAGTAAAGTAATAGATTTTCTTAGGATTCAATCAATGAAGAGTATCATTTTGCTTTGTGAACACGACACAGTGTGAGAAAAGAACAGTAAGAAAAGCTTAATTGGACAAAAACATTGTCTGAATATATTTGTGACGAGAATTTGTGAGAGATTTGTGTGATGAGAATTAAGCTTAAATTCAGAAAGCTGATAATTTTATTACCATATCCCTTTAGATCTAGTGATGGGCTGTTACTCTCACTACATTGTAACTGGCACTATCCTGAGTCAGTTCAGGTCAGAATTTGCTCTCAGGTCAGTTTTGGACTCATGAATTTTGAGTCTGGTTCAAAATGTTAAACAGGATGTGTATTAATTGGGCCTAAATTTCTGGCCTGATTAAGGCTCATCACTACATCCTCTCAGCTTTTTATCCGAAACATAAAATGTGAATATGATAGATTAAGGAAACCTAATGAAATGTAAAAGGTGATACAGGAAAAAGTGACGCACTTGCCCTTAGACAGGTTAGCCACAGTGGGCAGTGTAATAAACTGTGTAATAAACTGTGTAATAAACTGTCACAAATGGAGAAATCAGAGGGAAAAATGTATATACTTATTAAACAATCGCTTTATCTAGTTTAAGTACATTTCCCTTTTTCATTGTTGCTAGCATGTAGCAGTTTGCTAGCCAACAAGAAGTCTGGAAACACACCTACATTAGCAGGAAGTGTATAATATAGAGTAATCAAATAATACTTGTTTTAAAGTGGTACCAAATGTTAAATTATTAACGAATAGATTGAATCAATGTTGCATTAGATTTCATTGATAAGTAGTATCAAAGTACTGCTCCTGAAGATCTTGAGGAAGTGTAGTAGAACATTGGTGACATTGGAGTTGTTTCCTAGAGCATTTCAATGAGAACATAAGGCCACAGAAAAAAGACTGGGAACGTGGGGTGGAGATGATCACAACTGTTGGGTGTGTGGGGGATGAAGAGGCAAAACTGAAACTGAAAGAATAGCACTGAAAACACGACTCCAGTTAAACATCATGGACTTGTAACCGGTCAGCTACCATTACCGAATTAAATACACACATTAAGCTACAAAGTCCACCTACTGCACCTTTTGACCACTGTGGCAGTGAATGGCAGTGAAGTAAACTTCTTCCATACGTCCCTCTGTAAAGCTGAATGTGGTGTGGAGTGCTTGTGGAACTCTCCAACCACCTGAAGGTGGAAGAATTTCCAGAAGTCCATTATCCATCCATTATCCTTCTGCACACGCCAGAGTGTACAATACACGTCATGAGTGAATCTACACTAGATGATTGTCCCTGTTTCAGATGACTGGACCTCAAGAACCCTGTGGTGCCAAAAAGCACGGCGTATTTCTCCCAAACAGCCACGTGCGCGTTGGGGAAAGGAGATTGGAGCCCTGCGGAGTTACACGGTGATGGAGGACTCATCGTGGCAGGCGGAGGCACGGCGGGTTTTGGGGCTGCACCGGGTCAGCATGGAGATCTGCGTGCTGAAGTTGTTGCCATTGCTGCCCATGGACGGATGTTGGTACTTTGTGTCAGAGCCCAGGAACCTCTCCAAGTGCCACCTCCTCCACTTCCGCTTTATCTCAGCCTGGACCTGAGAACCAGCAATGACATGGGAGTTAAGGATGAGGTCTTAAAATAAAGGTATAGATGCGCAGTGTTTTGCGATATTTCAGGCAAGCATTTAGAATGGGAATACACTCTGAAAATAACATAAAATGGCAAAAAATGCTTTGTCTGAAGACTCTTTAAGGCCTTCACACACCCAGAGATGACAGATCTGCCCATGTTTAGATGTTTAGGATACAATAGTCCAGGCTTCTCACAGAGAGGGCAATATGTTCTGTTCTGTTATAGTCTGATTGATGAATTTTTCATATATGAAGTTATTGATGTTTGATTGAAAATATAAAATGCAAATATCTTAACATCCAAAGGAAACCATGCTTCTGAATATCCGTACGCATGTGTTAGACATCAGTGAGATTTCCCTCAAGAGAAATGGTAAAATGTGTCTGAGCGAAGTCGGCCTTGTATACGAGTGGAACACATGACACATTGTTTTTGCTGGCAGCGGATGAGTTCCTATAACCTGCAGATGTCTATATCCCAAAGCTTTATGCAAATGACATTCCACATCAATGCGTTTAGAATCACTGATTCCTGAGGCATGTCTCTCATCAGTTCAGACTGTGGAATCTATATTGGTGCAAAAGTACAGTTGTCTGCTGTTTTGATAATGGGCTAAGTTTGCACAGAGACGCAAGAACATTGAATTATTTACTGCTACTTCCTAGAAATCCACCAGCAAAAGCATCAAAAATAGGCTCAAAGCATTATGCATTTCATGTGGGAGGTAGTGTGGCCAGTGTAAAAGACCCTGATTGATATGCAAGCATTTTGCACATTGCTAAGTGCAAGCTATGCAGATATTGTGTGGTATAAAACATGATCTATTTTTTATTTTTCAAACATATTCAAGTCAAGTCTACTTTGAATCACACTCACATCTTTCTGAAAATAAACATGGTTACTGTTTTTTTCAAATAACTTGAACATAAATTATTTCTGGTGTTCACAATCTGTTATTTTTTCTACTGGAACCTGTATTTTAGTACCATTATGAAGGTTCAAAACAAGTCCCAGGAAGAACGAATCAGTTCCTGCACAAGGCTTAGTTAACACGGTGCTGCACCAAGGTGCTGTAGACTGAGAGCAGGTTACTGCCTTCATATTAAAGCAACTAATTCAGCTTCAGAAGAGCACTACAGATGTCAAAATATATTTCCATTTCATTGGGTTGATTCTGTTTGCTGTTATACTTTGCAGCCGAAAATAAATATTTCAGTCTTTGTCACACAGTGCTAGTTATTTTATTTTAATTCATACTTTTTGCGTTTAAATTAGAAACTACATTTGGTTTATACAGAACGGTGTTGAATTAATTAAATTTCATTTGGATCAGGCACATGTGTGTAAAATCCTGCAAATTACCCTGTGGTTCTGCTTTATGCATTTTTAAAAAGTATACAACACTTCCCTATTTTTCTGACTGCACATAACATGCAATGGCAAGAAAAAGTAAGTGAACCCTTGGGACTGACCTTCAATTTTCAAGATTTCAAATATTTTTATTGTCAAATTACTCTTAAAAAAATAAAATTTAAAATAGATTAAATAAGATAATAAAGATAATAAGAATCATAAAAAGGGCACTGTGTGGGAATATAAAAAACAAACCTATAAAATATAATAGCAGTAGTGTGAACACTACGGAAAGTGAGGTGGTGCCTAATTACAGATTGCCAACAGCAGCAGGTATGACAGTACAGGGGGTCTTCAACTTACAGAAATTTGTGGTTACGCCGGTGCCCCAAACCCCATTAATGTCTCCCTCTGGTGGACTGATAGAGAAATGGCCCCAGTGCAAAACCCGATAGAAGCTTATGTAAGGGGTGACTTATGACACATGCTGAGGAATGGAACCCTGTTGTTAGTCAAGGACCCCTGTAGTGCATATGGTAGCAGTCAAGTGCAAAAGAGGTTTGTGACAGTTGTAATCGTCACCCCATTTGTGAGTGTACTGAGCCTTTATGTGCAAAAATAAATACATTAATTAATTAATTAATTAATTAATTAATTAATTAATAACATGTATTAATGTTTATTATATAAGATTCAGACCATATATATAGTTCCAAAAATGTAAACAAAAAATTTACCTCAGGTTAGAAAAAGTATGTGAACCTCTAAGCCAATGACTTTTATAAATGTCCAGTATAGTCAGGAGTTGGCAATGTGGGTTAGAGCCTCTTTGACTTGTGTATAGCAAACTCAAAATGTTTAAATGGTTTTTATGAAACAATGGCTCACAAAAGACAGATCTCTGAAGACCTATGATCTGTTGAATTCTTTTGAATCTTTTGAATTGTTGCTTTGCATAAAGGGTTATAGTTAAGGATTACAAGCTATTATCAAAGAATTTAGATATTCATCAGTCTAGTTACATGTGCTATAATCTGAGCCAATTTAGTCCCATGTCATCCTAGAAGTTGGTGCCCAAGGCACAAATCATCCTCAATCAAAGAAAGAAAAACCTACAGTAACAGCTAAAGGCTTGATTGATTCACTAGAACCGTTCTGTTTATTAGTCTATCAAAATAAGTGTATTAAAAAATAATGTTTTTAGATCACAATCAAAGCAGAAAATAACAACAACAACAACAACAACAACAATAATAAATATAATAAATATAATACATATAATAAATATAATAATAATAATAACAATAGTAATAACAACAATAACAATATTAATAATTATTATTATTACTATTATTATTATTATTAATAATTAATTATTGTTAATTATTATTTATTATTATTTAAAAGCCAGTTAAGGCAGAAATAAATGCCTTTTAGCAAAGGGAGAGACCACTGACCATGTGATTTCCTGCATGGCTTTACTGTCTAGTGTATTTCTAGGTAATATATGCTAGCAGAAGCTGGAGTGAGGAACGATGAAGAAAGTATAGCTTAAAGTCTTATGACACGCTTCCCTACAGACCTTGAGGATAAGATTAGCAAGGGTGAGTAAACTTTATCCCCCATTGGGTCCAGAGTTGCTTGCCTCTGAGCTAATGGAAAAGTTTGGATTTATTTCAAGTTACTTTAACTTTTTTGTTGCTGTTTTGAAAATTTCAAAAATGAAGACTGGTCACCCACCTCTCCATTCAGGAAGCAGTAAAGGACGGCAACCACGAAGCCCTGTAAGCAGAGTGAAGACATCTTATTTTACACTCAGTATCAGGAAGCTCATTCATTCAGCACCAGCTCTCGAGGATTGTGCCCACTAATTACACCGTGCTACAAGACCAGGGACGCCTGCCAGTTCATTTATTCAGGGGACATGACTGTGACCCAGTGTAATTAGAATATGGAAGGCTTTTCCTCCACAACTCCTAAATCGGGCGATAAGCTGATTTAACTGAAGTATGGAAGAGACACATGGCCTCCCAGAAAGCAACACTCACGCCGCTACCTGCCAATCTGGAGGCTCTGACCTAAACCAGACCCTGCGCTGAGTTATCCTCGTTAAAAACGGAAACAGAAAAGTGAAATTAGGAAACAAACACAGCTGGAGCACGGCTTTTTAAGTCTGTGAGTGAGATGATATCCACATGGTCTTTCCCAGGGCTAGGTGATATCATTTATTAAATGGTATCATGATATGGTTCTTAAAAAGTTGCTTGAGAATTCTGACTGAAGACATTTTACAGAAGTATTCTGGAATTGTTCTGAGCAGTCAACGTGTTCCTGTGATTTAACATGGATATTAATACTAGGGATGTTAAAGTGTCCTTGCAATTCGATTCTACATCAATGATTTCACCCAACGATTCAATATTTTTCAATATCTTTAGATTTGCAGCAATGCGATTCGATGCTGCATTCAGTATGAAATATGATCGGTTACATTTCCATCAACGCTTACATAAAAACAAATAATAATTTCAACATTTTAGCTCAAATACAGTGATGTAGTAATAAGAAAAAGCAGCTTCTTACCAAAGAATAAAGTAAAACTGATTGTGGGATGAACACATCAATTGTCATGTGTTAGATTGATACATTGGATCATGCACTATTTTGATCGATGCATCATAATACAAATCATTTAATTATTACACCGCAAATAAAAACACCTAAGTAAAGTTACATTACTGCTGCAAATCATCAAAGAAACTCTGTAATTGGTCAAATAACTTTTAGTATTGGGAATTAAAATGGAAAATCTTAATGTGGTTTTGGTGTAGCCAGTCTAAGCCATTTCAGAGTCAATTTTATTTAAAGATTTCTATTCTGTTCTCCTGAGAAAACGTCTGTTCCTTGTCAAAAACTTTGCACAAGGGGAGCAATAGTTTTTAAATATGACGTAGGCCTGATGCCACACTCGTTTTCAAAAACTGGCCCATTAATGAAGCTGTGTATTCATTTTCTGGTTTTGTATGTGAAATCTAAGGTAGAAAATGTTACAATTTTGTGAAATAAAATTTGTGGATATAGATATTGATTTATTTATAGCTCTATTATGCTGTCTTCAAGGTTTTGCTTTTAAAGCCACTCATACTGTTTTAATTGAGCAACAGGGCTATTATCCCAGAGCAGTGCATGAGCATGTATTCCTCAGCCTGGACTTCTACAGATTATTTCAGAGATGATAATTGCTCTGTGATGATTTGTAGTACAGTTTAGACCGGGGGTCCGAGCTTCGGTCCTGGAGGGCCAGTGTCCACACCTGAGTCCACTCTAACTGCTGTTTGGTGGAAACCACTGAAATGTGCTGGATACTGACCCTCCAGGACCCACTTTGGTCACACACACTAGAACATACAGTACATGCTTTCAAGGAAAAAAACGTAATACTACAAGGATTCATATAGTAATCTTATTGTGAATTTGGATCATTCCAAGAAGGCATTATATCCCAATGAAATTAATATCCAAAACAAAAGGTCCAATATTTGCTTTTCCTCTCCTACCCTTCACAAAAATCATCTTCTAGATTTTTATGACTAAAAATCCTATAGATTCTTGTTGTATTAGTAGTTATTGTTCATAAGGGGCATCATCCTGAGGGTCTCATAAGTGTTGGAATCCTGCTTAATGCTTGAAATAAAACATAAAAATGACCTTTACCTGGAACGACCCCAGAATGAGATCGAACACCAGCCTCAGCTCTGTTTTAATGTGCTCTGGAATGAAGGCGAATATGATGAAGTTTATCCCAAAGAGCGGAATCAACAGCAGCGTCGATTTAGCCAGCCTCCTGTGGAGCGACAGCCAAAAAAACAAAGAAAGGCTTTAGGTGAGAAAATTCTTTCATCTGTAACCTGCAGGCATTAGCAGATCACGGCTGCCTTCCAGAGCACTGTTATTATCAGGTGTGGAGGCAGAATATGTAATATAGTAAAAACATCAGCAGTGATGGGATGAAATTGCAGTGGCTTTAAGTAACCAGGCTCATGAGTGCGGCATCACAGAAAGCTACTTTAGGACAGAGGACATTAAATCATGTGGATAGCTGTGGCATGAGCCACTGACATTTACAGAGATGAGACTGTAGTGCAGCGAGCCTCCACTCGCCGCTGGGTGCTGGGAAAGGACCAAAATGCCTCCTTTTTCTTGTGGCTTTCATTACAATTACACAAGCTTAAATGCTTCCAACTGTGCAAGTTCATTGCGGCTTTAGACGTCAGACCCTAAGATGTCAGATTGAAATAAAAACAGTAAAAAATACTTGTTCTTTCTTCCATGAATGGAATGAAGACCACAGATGATGTGTTAATCCTTAAAGCCAAATTATACTTCTGTGAATCTGTACCGTTTTTCCCAATGTTATGCCGCCCCACATTATAGGCCCCATTCTAAACCGCAGAAAATGCTCATTTGTGTTTTAAAACTCTAAGGCCTCATTTACACTCAGTTCTGATTTGCTGCCTATATCCGATTTTTTTGACCTTCTGTTTACACGTGTTTTAAATTGTGACCCATATCTGATTCGCCT
>JBBIGC010000001.1:612273-624248 GCA_037576955.1 Lepidarchus adonis
ATCATCAATATTAAAACAATTTAAGGCTTGAACTACTTAAGTTGTGTGTAATGAATCTGAAATATATAGAAACTCTACTGTTTATCAGTACATTGCAGAAAATAATGAACTTTATCACAATATGCTAATTTTTTTAGAAGGACCTGTATATGACGGTGTTTGCATTAGAGCTTTTGGTGTTGGTCAAAAGTTTATGCTCTTTTATCACATACTCCTAGACAGTATTATAATGATTATTATTAAATAGTGTTACATATAGAGTACTGTGCAAAAGCCTTACACAAATGGTTTAAATTTCTCTCAGCTTTCTGCAGCGAGAACACAAGTTAACATTCAGGAATTGTTCACTTCATTACCAAACTGTTCTATAATAAATATATATATAATATAATATTCTGTTATATATATAATAATATATATTATATATAAATATAATTTTTTCTGGACTTTCCTATGTTTAGTAACCTGTCAGTTAAACTCAAAAATCTAATTGTTCCATCTGATGAAGAATGAAACTAGTGTATAATTATTCATCTCTGCAAACAATAACTGAGGAGTCTGTAATCAGACAAGCTGAGAAAATAGGGTCTGATTCAACCCATTCCAGCTCTTACCCACATGCATTCATTTGTAACCCTGGTAATTAAATGTTTTTATGTGAGGAAGTAATAGTAGCTATGTGGGATGTTTCCTTCAGTGATGAATGAACATGCACTACTGGGTACTAGGCCTTATATTGTTGTGTAGCATGTGTAATTGGGCTTCTGTTTGTCATTCTGGAAGGTGGAGTGGGGTCATCGAAGTGGGAGTTTATTTGAGTAGGTTTTGTGAATTGTTATGAATTGTGTATGAATGTGTGTGGTAGGAAGAACTGGAAGCCCAAGATACATTTCTCCAATAATACATTTACTAATAAATTAATGCACAAGCCGATGGCTACTGTATGGGCAAATGACAACCTTTTTTTAATTGCTCTTGTTAATAATGTGTATGAATTAGAGAATACAGAACATTCTTAAACTATCATTATCAGCCATTAGGACAAACCAGGAAGTTTAATAAACTCAACTTTTGAGTTTATTTTGCCAGGTGTAGTGAGTGTATTTACAGAGGGGAACTGCCAAAAAATGCTGAACACTCACCCTTCAGGACTGGAAAGCTAACAACAATACAAACAAACAATACAACAAAAAAATAACAATTCGTTCAAGTGAATCAGTACTGTGTAGCATTATGGAGCATATCCACAAATCAGCCATAACATTAACACCACTGACAGGGGCGGCCAATAATATCGACTCTAGTTATTTCATTACAATGTCACCAGTCAGAACGTGGGATATATTATGCAGCAAATGAACAGTCAGTTCCTGAAATAGAAGTGTTGCAGGCTCATAAGGATCTGAGGGTCTTATTGTGATGGCTAGAGCATCGTCAGAACAGCAGGTCCTGGTTTTGCTGTGGAGTAGTTAGTATCTATACTGTGCAGTAGTTATTGAATCTGTGACAAAGTCATGGGCACCCAAAGCTCACTGGTGAAGTGGGTAGTAAAGGCTAACCTGTCTGGTCTGATCCCAAAGAGGAGCTTCAGCTGTTAAGAAATATGCACCAGAGTCAGAGCTGTTTAATCAGAATGAGGGGGTCTACTCAGTATTAGGAAGGTGGTGTTAATGTTATGGCTGATTGGTTGCTAGTGGTTGATTAGCTTTGCTACATTTTGCTCGATTAAGCTATTCTCTAAGGTTCACCACTAAGGATGTTCATAGTGTAGGGAAACTGTTAAATGAGGACAAAAGTGAAGCAAAGTTCCTTGTAGCTACAGTAGTTGCTGATGCTATATCCTGTTTTTACAGATAAAAGGGTTTGTGCAAGGTCAGAAATTAGCGGCTAGCCAAGCTAGCGGCTTCTCTCTTCATACACCACGCCTCCGAAACAGAAGCGCACAGCAGGGAAGCCACCTGAGGCCCGGTAGCCTCGCAGACACCACTTTTATCACTTTCAGTCAACTCTGCTTTAAAAGCCCCTGGCTCTTGTTCAGCACAATAATGGGCCCTGTGCCATAGACAGCAGCGCGAAATGTCACTATCGCTGCATTGAGAAGTTCCCCAAAGCTTTTATATTAATTGGCTAGTTTATGATTACAAAGAGCTCGGGATATTGGACATGCAGTTCAAGGTCTGAAAGGCCCCCGGATCGAACATTAAGTGCATTAGGAAGGTGGCACCCTGCCAGCATGCCAAATTTAGCAACTTAGACAATGAAATTCGACCTCCTGCTTACGCTTAAGAAGAGTTGGTGTGGTACATGCTCGGGGAGGTTAATAATACAACAAAATCTGGCCTTTCGGGTGAAAAAGTAAATGCAATACTTTTAAGAAGCATGCTTTTAAATAAGATGCAGAACAATGAGGAACATTGAAAAACCTGTTGATTTGTTGCAATTTACACACAGTTTAAATGTGCAGTTCAGTCCAGAACTAGTCTTAATCAGTGTGGAGAAAATGGCCTACACACCAATCATTAAAAACCATGTAAAATGTCAACAGCACCAAGAGCAGTGTAGTGGGGACTCAGTCGTACCTTCAGATACCAGGGCCAAGGTCCTAACCAATAGGCCACCACTGTCCTGCTGGCTAATTGCACCAATCAGAAGGTAGGATGTATTAGGAAACAAGTGAACAGTCAGTTCTTGAAGTTGATGTGTTGCAAGCAGGAAATATTGCCGACTATGATGGTTAGATGACTGGGGCAGAGTATCTACCAAAAGTGTTCCAAGGAAGAACCCATGGCTCACTGATGCGTGTGGGGAGTGAAGTCTAGCCCGACCCATCTGAAGAGCTACTGTAGCACCAGTGAGAGCTGACTATGATAAGAACGGTGCCATTGAATAAGCTGTTTTTCCAGCATGAGGAGGACCTACACTATATAATCAGGTGCTTTTAATGTAATGGCTGATCAGTGTCCTACACATTGTGTGCGCTTTGAACCGGTTCCTTCCCAGCCCTGTTAATTATGCTGAGATTGAACTCATCTGGGGAACTAAAGGAGACAAGTTAAATATCCGAGAAAATTACCAACAGACACTCGATCTCTGGAAATCCTTGAAGTGCATGATGAGGCTGCTTTCAGAGCTCTTCTGATGAACGGGGGCCTTTTGACTCATGACCTGTTGACTCTTCAAGGATGAGCTGTTTTGTGACGCTTTGGCATGAATATCAATGCGGAGAAGAGAGGAATAATAATAACACTAGTGTTTAAGTATTATTGATACCGTTTAACTATAGATTCTCATATACACACATGCACACAGGAAATTAGCATCTTTTCACAACTCACAAGGACAAAAATAATCCACGCAGCTATGTAATAACCAGATTTATTGTTTAAACCTTCTTCTGACTTTTGTAAGCTATCTAAGCTACAGCTAAGTGCAAGTAATCCATTCGAATAGACTGATGCTAAATATGGGGACAATTAATATGAATTAATATGAAATTAGGCATTGAGAAAAGCCTTTAGGGAACATTTTTAGTAAGTTGTAAAAAGCCTTTCAGAGGGGCCAACCAAAATACTGGGCATTACTCCAGGGATTCAAATAATTAAGTGGTGTGAACAATGAAAGCATCCCAAGATGAAAAACCAGCTAAGGCCCCATTTTAAAAATACACAGTATGATGTGTAGTGAAATGCTTTGGCGAGTGCCCCTGACCTCAGATTACAAAACAAGAAGCAATTTAAGACATTAAAAAAACCTAACAATAAATAGAGCAAAAATATTTTAAACTTCTAAAGAAATATAAAGAATATTAAACCTTATCTAATATAATATGAACAAAACTTTATAACAGGTTTTGAGACTGGGCCGGCTAGTTTGACTGTTACCAGCAGCTAGCAATCCACAAATAAAACCAGTAGTCATATTCTGGCTGGGGAGGTGGTGGTAGTATGGATCCTGCTGTTTTATTAGTAAGTAACTGAGGGCATTTGGTGACCGTGTAGGCAGAACAACTGTCAGTATACTTCTCAAAGTTCAGCTGCTCTGTAAAATTGCTATGATGCTTCGTGGGTGGCATTTCAAAGTAGTTTAGTGGGGAGCTTCCTCAGGAAAACGTGCACAAGAAGAGAGCTAGGGATGGATTAGATACAGCTGTTGGGGTGTGATTGAAAGAACTGGGCTCCAACATCAAATGAAGCTCCTCTATAAGCAGATTCACTGAAATGCATTATTTTGGGACGATTCCACTCAGCCCCAGAACTGTGAAATATTTGCCCCCTCCTGATTTCCTCTATTTTTGCATATTTGTCATACATCAGATCAATAAAGAATCCATGAGATGGATAGAAGCTAACATCAACTGTAGCTTTTACATGACTATTTCATATCAAAGGAAAAAAGCCAAGAACCATTTAAAAGCTATTAGAGGAGTGTAGAATAATGTTCATTTAAATGAGCAATGCCAAGGAGAATACCAGAGCGTTTCTCCGTTCTCGACCTCTCGGCCCGCGCCCGCCTGAGGAGCCGTCCCGCGCGTGCTCATTCTGTAGCTGCCCCTGTGGGCAGGAATACATCACATTGGACGGTTGGTTTGATGGAGCCGCTGAAGCGGGAAAAGTGGATGCTGCAGCTGTCGACCGAGTTCCTCTGACCCTCAGTCTGAGTGTCACAAATGAAAGTGACAGCCAAGTCAGACGCCTCATCACCCCTGAGCCTGTCCCAGCACAGGTGAGAGCAAGTGTGTTCCTGTTAGAAGCCATCACTAGATTTAGCTCCTTCCCTGATGCTCGTTCATTTCCATTCATGCAAAAGCCTTAAACTCAAGGCCCCACGGAGGGAGGACGCGTCTTCACAGTGAAGTCAAGCATAACAAAACTCTAAGAGACAAACTGATCAAACTAGGTAAAAATAAATAAATAAATAAATAAATAAATAAATAAATAAATAAATAAATGCATTTAATTAAACACAAGGGTAATGATAAACAGAAATAAAATTGCTAAACCCATTTAATGTCCCACTTGTAGTGTTTGGTAGCATGCTCTGCTGCACAATTACTAATATAAATTTTTCTTTATTTATTAAATATATATTGGGCATGAATATATAGGAATTTCTTCAACAGTTAATGCAGGAGATGGTATTCTCCAATATGAGCCTAATAAATAAACAGAAGCCCATGGGTCTATATTGCAAAAACCACAGGAATTTACAACAGTATTCAGTATATCTAGGACAGTTTAGATTTGTGACACATTTTATTGCCATTTTTCGTAGTGTATGAATTAGTATCCCAGTTTGACTCTAATTTGATAAAAAAATCAATTTTAAAATCAGAGTTTCGAGTAACTACACTAAAATGCATGCAGGAAAAGAAAAATAATATTTTACTATGAATTAATTATCTTTATTGGAAAGTCACATCTGCCAGTATATCAGTGTGAGAGGGAAATTAAACTCAACATTTAATTTTAAAATAAGAATTCCACAAATTTTTGTATAATTCACTTATTTAGATGTAAATAAAATACTTCAGTGCAATCTTACATAAAATACTCTAAATACTCTAACTTTCTACATTGTAGAGAAACTGTCTTCAATTTCTTTACAGTGGTGGTGATGGGAACCGGGGGTCACAATGTTGACAATGCAAATATAACCATTTTAATGACAAATCCAAACCCACAACTGAACCAACTCATTTCGTCTGGGTGTTTATATGTAATGTTGGTGAAAATTGTGGTAAATCAGGGAAAAAAGTTTTGGAATTATTTCCCCTGGATATACATGCCTCTCTCTAAAAGAACAGTTAAAGTAAGTGAACAAGAATAATTTTGCCTCACAATGTCCTTCAAGTAGCTCTCCATCATGGATTGATTTTTAAAATGCCGTACTTATATTCGATTCAGTATCAAACTTCTTTAAGGGGTTTTCAGTAAGTCGTTTCAGAGAATTGCTCCTCAGATGTCTGGTTCCATTCATTCTCACTGTAAACAATTCTGACTCTGCTGAGCATTTCTCATCAAACCACTCGGGTCTGACTTTACGCTTGTGGCTTTACCATTCTGAAAAATCCTTTACAAGTAAAAGTTTAAAGAAATAATTTTTTATGCAATGCCATGGAAAAACATACCTTTGAGACCCTAAAAAGCTAAACGATTGGTTCAATGAGCCACGTTTGTAAATTAGATGAAGAACATCTCCAAATAATGCAAAGGAAATTTTTGTTACATTTAAAAATCCTGCTAAATATATCTTGTATGTACACAGCATATAATAATGAGATATATAACATCAAACTCGCTGCCAGGAGGCAGAGCCAATACCAGAACCAACCAGACATGTTATCGGAAGTGGGGAAAAGTTCACGGATTTGAGAGATCCTGATGTGAAAAACCTTTTCCGTTTTTCTCAAAACGGCCGAGAGCGATGTTCACGCTGGTTCAGAGCATCAGCTTGTGGCCGCAAGCCATAGGAAATCAATTGTCACCGGAGTCCAAGGAAAATACAGATAAGCACTGAAATCACTTCCTTTGAGGAGTGTCACCTCAACAGTGCACCATTATTAATATACCAGCACACGGCACCGAATTTTCCATTCGCACACTGAACAAGCAACCTGCGTCTTTTTGCGAGTTTTTTGTCTTCATATTTAATTAGGAAACCGATAGGTTCATGCTGGAGCTTTGTGGCTTCTCACTGGTCAATGAATGAGCGCACTGCTTGTTCAGGACCTCTTGAAATATTTCACAGACGTGCTAGGAGGAAAAAAAATCACCCTGACCATAATAACCCAAGGGATTTTCACCCACACTCACTGCAGTTTGCAATTTTAATAGGCCATAGTGCCTTCGGACACAGGAGGCCTTTTATATTTTACTAGGCTTTGCTCAGTAATGACATTGCTAAATGTCCCAATTTTCATAATTCCCCACTCTTTATATATTGAGTAATAAGAAATAGCAAGTCATAGTCATAACTTAAGGCTAATATCTGAAAATGTGAGACTAAACCACAGTCACAGATACCGACTTTAATAAGTCAACAGCACTAATAGACATGTTCAACATGGACTTTCCTTTAATTAAGCTAAAACATTCTTGGAAATGAAAAGCTTTCTGAAGAATCTGGCTCTAAAAGAGCAATAAAGAGAGAACATGCTGACTGTGTAGCAATGCCCTTCAGTGACATGGTTTGCACCTTATAACAAGCATGTGTTGCCCTGCCCCAAGAGAGCCATAACAAAAGGTCATTTACAGAGATTTTGATGACACATAATTCCGTAGACCGTTAGGAGAGCGTTAGGTTGTTTGATGCTTATTGTTTCAGAATTTAAATTAAATTTAAGATGAATTTCACCCGTTTTTTTCTTCTCTAAATTCCTGCATTGTTAAATCAAGGAAACAAAGCCATTTGGACTCTTAACTCCCAGGCCCAGGCACCATATTCATAATCATTTCAAGTTATAACATTGTGAGGGGGGTTTAGAGGCATTAAACTCTTCCAGCACCTGGTTCCCACTGGAAACCACTCAAAATGACTTTGTTTTCATTTAATTATTCATTTTCCCAATGTTGTGCCCAATTTAGTCATCCCACCTTGGACTACCCCAATCACATCATCACCAACTTTAGCTCGGCGAAGGCTAGCCACTGCAATGGACAGCTTTACACACTTGGAGGAGTACACTAACCCCTAGTTTTATAACATCAGCTAACACAGAGGTGCCAATACATTGATCTGCGATCTAGTGGCCGATCACAAAGGCAAGTGAGTCGATTGCGGAAACCTGGCTGTCGAAATAAAAATGAGTGAGCCACCAAATACACTACTGTAGAGGTAGTGTGGGTAGATCACAGGTCATTAAAAAAGGGTGTTAGCCCATCATCCATCCCCACTGTGGCATTTGGCAGTTGATTGACATACAGTACAGCCAGTCTGACATCTCGTCTTTTGTAACAAGAGTCACCGCACATGCTTGGTCAATCGCACGAGCTTCTGCTAAACTCCAGCTAAAAAGTCACCTAGTTAGTGGCTTCTAATTTATTTACTTCTAAAGAAAGGGTGTAAAAATGAGTAGGGAACTGCACCAAGTAAGAAACCAAAATCAGGATTGTTCATTAAGAAGTACCGCACTGACTACACACTGAAAAGTGAGCTAAGATAGAAGGGTGAGGGACTATGTTCGGACTATGCACCTCTGGCTGATTCCATTTGGTTTAAGCCATGGCCAAATATAACAATTATATTATATATATATATATATATATATAGCTTTTTTTTGTTGGGCATTGTTAGTGTGGGCATCCTTGAGCTAGCAGATGCCCACGCTGGCCAGTATCATGCTTTGAGAGATGGGTGAGAGGGAAGGCCACTACACCCAATTGTTTCTCGGACTCCAGGTTAAAGATGCCTGCAGCATGAGCTCCCAATGATGGAGCCAGTGCATAATGTAACCCCTTATTCACACATTCTTCATAAGGGGGTGGAATACCACTTTAAGAAATAACAGTAAGAGTATTTACATAAAAAAAAGAAAAGAGAGGAAGAGATTACTGCAGATTACTGGGCCAACATTAACTGTAGTACTAATGTAACAAATGTATTGTCCTCCCAAAAACTTTCAGAATGCATCAAAGGAGACTTTTAAGCTGAATAATAAATCATAATAAATGTGCCGTTTCTGGGGCTGGCGGTTTCCTTTTTTTGTTCACTGCTGTATTGTTTGCATTTGATGTATAAGCTAAACTCTTAACAAAATAAAGCTTCTCATACTGCTAAAATCCTTTTAATGAGTTCAGTCCAGGCTGACAGATGGTAGTTGCGTTGAGCAAAGAGTTTAGGGCAAATGTGAACAATTAAGGGAAACCATGAAACACACTTGAGACATGGTTGGTTTGCCATGATAACATTTACACTCTGAGATGCCAAAACACTGTGGCAGTGCACTTGAATACCCAGAGTAAACCAACTGCTCGGGATTGCAAATTCAGTATTGTTCATCCATCCATCCATTTTCAGAGCCACTTAACCTAACTAGGGTGGCAGGAGATGCTGGAGCCTACGCCAGCACTCGTACAGCAAAATGAACCAGACTCACCATCTCAGTCACACCTGGGGCAATTTAGTGTTTCCAATTCACCTGACGTTCATGTCTGTGGACTGTGGGTGGAAACCAGAGCTTCACACACTCGTGCAGCGTGTTTGAGGAGATCTATCACCAAACGGCCCAAACATTAGTTCTCCAGGACCTTCTCAGAAAAACCCTGTAATAAATTGCCACCAATGGGCCTATAAGCATGACTGTGAATGAAATAAGAAAAAGCTACTGGACTTTGCACCAACAACCATCTAATTTCAACTTTATGACATATATACAATCAGATATAACAAGATATGAAACAGCTACATTATTTTCCCGCACTCTCAGGCTGAAATGTGCCCTACCCAAAGAAGAATCACATCTCAGATCAGTACAGATTGCTATTTGCTACCAATGATGACACATTCTGCAATAAAAATGTATCAGACAAATGAAGAAAACAAGCATTTTTGTCCTATAAATATGATGAATTCTGTTTAATAAAGCAGATGTAAAAATGAGAAAGAATATATATATATATAATTATTTTAACCCCCCCTTAATAAAGCCAAGAAAATAAACAAAGAAGCTAAGAAAGTTTATTTTAGTTGCAGGCTGACTGTACAAGGCCATGTCAACTTCTATCCCAAAGCCATTACCATCTTGAATAATGAACTCAAAGCATCATGTCATCAAATAAAACAGGTGAGCAATAATGGAAATGAAATGTCTCTCCTCTTAATATTTGGATGCATATATTATTTTTTTCATTTTTGCGATATTCAGCATTTCTATTTATTTAGTATTTCTGAACTTATCTTATTGAGTGCACTGAAGTCCGATCCGTAAAGCGTACCTTAATTTCATTGCAGATCTTTTACAAGGACAACAAAAAATGACAAAAACTTAATTTTTTGTAATGAATATATCAGTGTGGCACATATGAATGTGATGGAGAACAGTGCCTACCCAAGACCCCCAAATATAAAATACCACATCATAAATGCCATACTGTAGGTGTGCAGCTTACAGCACCTACCACTACAATTAGACTTGATCCAATCTATTTGTATAGTGCTTTTTCCAACCATAGTCAATGTTCCAGGCGAATGCAGAGCCATCCCGATAAAGAGCTAGCTGAGAATGACAGGCAGAAATAACTCCCTAAGAGCTAGAGGAAGAAACACGGAGATGAACCAAGACGTGGCAATGTTCCGGTCTCCAGAAGTATATGGGAGAAGATAAAGATGTTCAGCTTCTTCTTTTGAGAGAAGTGATTTTGTACACGACGAACCACTCCACATGCATTATTCACTCGCAGGGTTTATGGCACTTTTGCCAGCCTAGCAAAGGCACGTTAAGTGCTGCTCTCCCCCAGAGCCACATCTCATCTCTCTCCACTCTCATATTCACTCAGGAGCCGTGGCAAACGCGAGAGCACACTAATCACCCAAACCAGGAGGACAGAGGGGCCAGCGCTTTAATGCATTAAGCTGGGCTGCATCTAGCGAACTACCCGCTTGTAGGCTTTTTGTTTAAGACGTGCTACAGCATCTCTGGCTGGACCAGAACATTCCTGGAGAACTTGGTCATCTGAATGGTGGTTTTGGAATCGGGCTACAGTGAATAAGGAAGCCCTTATATATGGTAGGGGCTACATGAGGTGAGGTAAGAAGCCAAGGCAGCCAGACAATAGCTTGAGGAATTGGTTTTTAGTGGATGAAGCCTCTCTGAAGTTGATTGAGGACTTTTGCCTTTCACAGCATCAAAATCATTGGAATCGTTTAAACAGCTCATATTGTAAAGCGACCTTGGGTTTGTGAAAGGCGCTATATAAATATAACTTATTATTTTATGATATATTTTTCTCTTCCCCTGAGGTCCACCTATGACCTTATGTGGTCTTAATTCATATTAAAACAATTGCTGTTTCTTTAAAAAAAAAAATTTTTTTTAACCTGGGGTAGGAAGTTGGGATAATTCCAAGGGCCCAGCACTGAAGAGGGTCCCTCAGAAAACATATAATTAATATAATTGTTATAACCAGTAAGTTGATCTAATTAGAATTATGAACAAACATTTGTTTTTCCTTTTTTGGTAAATCAGTTCGCTTCCATCAGTTATGTCCCAGAAATGAACAAAATTAAAATAAAATTACTAGATATCTTTTTTTTTTATCTAGTGTAAAAGGGGTGTACTAATTTTTATATTTTAATTTTTTTTTAATCAATTATTGCAGAAAGTCTTATGCCTTTTTGTTAGAAAAAACACTAACGATACCACTAGCACCTCAGTTCATCCAAACATTAGTGGTCATCTACAGGTAGTTTTTTCATAGAGTCTAAAATACCCCACACATATCTATCACTACAGCAATACGACCACTTGCCATCATTGTTTATGTATTTATTATTATCTACTGTATATTATAATCCCTGTGGGTTCCCGAGGCAGTGACAATCCACACCCATGGCAATGGGCTACCACTGTAGAAGTGTCCATGGAACAGTAAGGGTCAGTTAGGTGCAGTTCTGGGAATCAAACCCACTTCTCTAACCATTAGCCCACAGTTTCTTCCATCACCGCTTGCTGCTTCTGCTATAAAGCCTTGAACATTTTTTCTAATGCTTATAAGCAAACCACCATTAAAGCCAGAGCAAACCCAAAAAACACCAAGCAGCCCAACTGAACAGTATCTTGTGTGACCATTAGAAGATATCTACACTCAACAAAAATATTAAAAAAAACACCTTTGTTTCTGCTCCGATTTTTCATGAGATGGACTTAAAGATCTAAAACTCATTCCAGATACACAATATGTTATTGTTCACAAATCAGTCTAAATGTGTGATAGTGAGCACTTCTGCTTTGCTGAGATAATCCATTCCACCTCACAGGT
>JBBIGC010000001.1:633422-646647 GCA_037576955.1 Lepidarchus adonis
AAACAGAAGGTCAAAAAAATCGGATATAGGCAGCGAATCAGAACTGAGCATCAAGACCTGCAGTGTAAACGAGGCCTAAAAGGTCCTTGGCCCATGCAGGACGCTGACGCCTGTACCTGGTTCTGTGGACAGGTTCCCTTACAGGTCGTCTAGAACGCAGACCACGCCGATTTAAACAGTTACAAATGGTCTGACCGGACACTTGGATTCCTCTCACCTCCTTAAATGTGCCTGGGGTTGAGTGGCTTCATCATTCGGTTCTGCAGGACACTGTTCACAATGAAGCGTCATCAGTGTGGGATGTGGCTAAAAGAACCTCCACTTCTATGTCTTTCTGTGACTCGTCCAGTCTCTCTGTATCTCTGCTGATGACTCCTCACACACTGAACACAGATCAGAATCAGACACTGAGTTAGAAATCAGGTTGTTCTCTCTGCTGATTGATTTATTTTTTCCTGTTGCCTTGTGTTATTAGCCACATTGGCTAAAATATTTTTTGCAGATAATCAGCAATAAAAATAACCAGGAATTAAAACTTACTTTTCCAGATGAAGTGGCAGGTCTCCAGTGCATGAAAAGAATTCTGGGTAAAGTCCAGGAGATGAAAGACCAGCGTAATTCTCTCGAGAAGCAGCTAAGGGAGCTCATCCAGCAAGATGACATCACTTCTGTTCTGGTTACCACCGAGCGGGCTGATATGAAGGTACAGAGAATTATTGCACCAGCTTTCCAGACACTGATTTCTCTGCATTATTAATGATCGTCCATTGATCATAATTAAATTTTTCCAGTGTAGAAAGGTGTGTGTGCTGTGTTTCATTTCTTCTCCATCTGTAGAGGTTATTTGAGGAACAGCTGAAGAAGTACGAGCAAGTGAAGGTGTACATTGATCAGAATCTGGCTGCACAGGAGAACATTCTCAAGGCTCTCACCGAAGCAAATGTCCAGTACGCAACAGTACGCAAGGGCTTGTCCGAGACGGAACACAAGTAAGAGATGGATTCAGAGCGATGCAGATAGTTTTATGCATTTTGTGATCAATTTGCTGTTCAGTTCTTCCTTTACACACTTTGCTTGCACTGTACAGGTGGAACAGCACAGTCCAAATGCTGGTGGCCTCCTATGAGGCCTATGAAGACCTGATGAAGAAATCTCAGGAGGGAAAGGAGTTTTATGAAGACTTGGAAGGAAAGGCATCTCGCCTCTTAGAGAGGTCTAAGACAGTCTGTAAGACCAGAGAGGAAGAGAGACAAGCCATATTGGAAAAGTAAGAAGCAGCACAGCCATGTGTCCTAATTCTAATTCGTCCTAATTGTCTCCCCCCGCCGCTGATCAGCCAAAACTGTCTGTAATAACGAATGTCTCTCTTTCGTTCATTTGTTAATAGGTTGAAATAATAGTGCACCCAGTGACTTTTATTACCTTATATCTTTTTGCCTCCTTTTCCCACCAGAGAGCTTCAAAAAAAGGCTCCTCAAAGGCCCACGGCCCCTAAACCTGCTCAGAAGAAAGTCCCAGATGTCGACTCCTCTAACCTGGAAGACCCTGAAATAGCCAAACTTAATGCTGCCATTCTGGCCCTGGGAGGAGACTTGCCAGAAGAGCTTCGTAGTTTGCCTCCTGAGCTCGCTCTTCCTGTAATGCCTGAAGCTTTTCACCCAGGGGCCACACCTAGCGCCACACTACATTGGCCTGGTTCAACTTATGGACCGCCCAGATTTCCTCCCAACTTACCCCCTCCGGAACTACTTGCACGGATCTCCCGTTTTACACTTCCCCAATCCCAGGGCTTCAACCACAGTCTCAGACCAGGACCACTACCACAGCAGCAGCAGGTTCCACAGATGCCCAGCCCCCAGCAGCATCCTTCGGTCCCTGGTTACTGTCCTCCATCTTTACAGAGCCAGACTACTGTACCTGGGGCACCCGCTCCCATTCGGCCATCTACCACCACCGTGGACAGCGTGCAAACACCCATTCCCAGCTACACTCCAGCACCAGGCCAGCCAGTTATCCCTGCACCTTCGCCTGGCCACCCTGTTTCTGCTCCTGCTGTCTATACACCTCCACCTCCGGTTGCCCCTCAGCCTCGGTATTTGCCACAGCCTGGTATTCGTATGAACCAACCACCTCAAGCGCCACCACAATCACAGCCTCAGCAAACATTTCCCCAGGTCTGTGGTCAAAACCAGCCTTTTTTCCAGCCCGTACCACCCCAACAACAGATGCCCAGGCCTCAGCCGCAGTACCCGCAACCCATGGCGCAACCAAGACCACCCGGACCCGCAAACTTTCAGCAACATCCGTTCAGTATTCACACAACCCCAACTCCCCTGCAGCAGGTGTATCCACCAGTTTCTTTTGTTCCTGGCAGCCAACCTGTTAATGCCCATGTTAATACCATTGCTCAGACCCAGCTGCCTCATCCGGCCTTGCATCCACAAATGCCCCCGTCTGCCCAACAAATGCCTCCAGTTTCTATGCCACATTTAGCACATGTTAAACAACAAATGCCCTCCTCTTCCCACCCCTACATGCCACCTATCGCTCAGCAAGCACACCCTATTCCCCCTCCACAGGTTCCCCTTTCGTCACAGCAAGTGCCCCCTGCAGTCCACATGCAGATGCCTCCACCATCCCAGCCACAAATGTCTCCACCCTCTCACCAGCAAATAACTGCAGCCTCACAGCCGGGTTTGCACCCTCCACATCCACAGATGCCTACTGTTTCTCAGTCATTACCACATCCCTCTCATACCGCACTCCCCACTGCTTCCCAGCAGATTCCACACCCCTCGCATCCACCTATGCCTGTCGTTTCGCAGCAGTTACCGCATTCTACTCATCCACCAATGCCTGCGGTTTCCCAGTCATTACCGCACCCCTCTCATCCTCAGATGCACCCTGGTTATCAGCCTGGTTTTCCTTCAAACACTCCAAGGCCTCCTGTCAGCGTTCAGCCTCAGTTACCTCCTTCCTCTTTGTCACCACAGCTGCCAGTGGCCACCAAGTCTCTTCCTCCACAACACCATCTACATTCACAAGTACCCCCAGGTCCTCATCCTCCTGTGCCCCAGCAGCCTGTCCGCTTGCCCCAGCAACCTCTTCCCCCTCATTCCACACCTCATTCCACACCTCTTGGTTATCCAAGCGGTGTCCCGATAGTTCCTCAGCAGTCGCAGGCCCTTCCTCCACAACTTCCACCGGGGGCACCGACTTCTTACGCTGGACCACATGGTGGGGCCATTCCTCCTGGACCGATGCCGCATCCTGGACCCATTGTACCTGCTGGACCGCAGTCCCTTCCTCAGGGTATGATCCCTCCTTCTTCAGCTGCACCAGGTGCTCCACAGAGCAACATCCTGCCTTCACCCGCACCATCACCTTCTCCATCACCGGCCCCTTCCACACTGGGCATGACACCTCAGAGACCATCTCCTGCTCTCACACCTGTTGGAGGTGCACCGATACCCCAGACTGCCGCAACACCTCTTCCCTCCTCTGGCCCCTTGCCACCATCCGAATCCCTGTTTCAGCGGCAGAATTCCAGTACAGACGATCTTCTCTCTTCAAGCCCCGAGAGCCAACACGGAGGTAGCAAGGACACTGCCAATGTCTTATTGCCCACTAAGGCCGACCCTCAGGACGAACAGCTTCGGAAGAAAGCGGAGGGGGTGAAACTTATTCAGGGTGATCCCTACCAGGCTCCAGAGAGAGTCACGCAGCTTTGTGCGGAGCTGGAAAGGTTTCGATCGACTGTGCAGTCGTTGGAGCGTCCCTCGGGAGAGGGCGGGTTGTCGGAACTTGATGCTCGGTGGAAGGAGCTGCAGGATCAGCAGGAGAAGCATTCTCGCCAACTCTCCATTGCCATAGCGCGCTGCTACACCATGAAAAACCGCCATCAGGATGTCATGCCTTATGATCGCAATCGCGTTATTCTACGCTCAGGCAAAGATGACTACATCAACGCCAGCTTTATAGAGGATCTTTCACCATATTGCCCTCGTCTTATTGCTACACAGGCTCCACTAAGTGGAACAGCTGCAGATTTTTGGCTCATGGTCTACGAACAGAAAGTGTCACTGATTGTAATGCTCGTGTCAGAGCAAGAACTTGAAAAGGTAAGTCTCCCAAACCAAAAGCTCTTTAACTGAAACCATCCCGTTACCTTTCAACCCCATTGTTAATTCCCCCCTACATAGAAAAAAGTCCTGCGCTATTTTCCATCTGAAAGAGGACAGCAGGTTGCTCAGGGTCCAATCACACTCACCTTGACGACCCAGAAGAACACAGCGACGCATGTGGAGCGCATGATTGGACTCCAGTATCAAAACCAGAGTTTGAAGCGGACGGTCATCCATCTCCAATTCACATCCTGGCCCGAACTGTAACGAACCCGACTTTCCTACATTCTTAATACTGTTCACCGTCTCCACTGCAGTTCAGTATTCAGAGATTTTTCTTTTTCTCCCCTCCATACAGAGGCCTGCCTGAAAGTAAAAGTAACCTCATTCGCTTCATTCAGGAAGTTCACGGACATTATCTTCTTCAGCGTCCGCTACACATGCCCGTGGTAGTGCACTGCAGGTGTGTTATTCCAGCCTACAGTTCTGTGATATTTAAAACCCATCATAGCACACGGGACAAAAATACTTACCCCTTGTCTTTTATCGTCAGCTCTGGTGTTGGCCGCACAGGCGCCTTCTGCTTGTTATATGCTGCACTACAGGAGCTGGAAGCTGGCAATGGTATACCAGACCTATCCCAGCTAGTGAGAAAGATGAGGCAGCAAAGGAAGAATATGCTACAGGAGAAGGTATGAGCAGTCATTAGCTTTTCTTCATTTATATACAGTCAAACCCCATTAGCTCGCGCCCCTGTTATCTTGCCAAACTAGCTTCTCGCCATGAAAGGCTGCAACAGATTTCCTTCCATTTTATTTACCTTGTTAAGCCCTCGTCACAACATGTCCAGTGTGTGCATTTCTCCATCTAGAACTCCCCAAACTTGGGTCTGTGTTAGCGCTGTAGCCTAGAATGCGCTCATGCTAATTCAATAGGTCTGCTGCTGCTGTTTTCTCGTTATTGACTCATGAATGTAACGATGCTGCGGAGGCTTTATTAACAGTCGGTAATGTCTGAGTGTCATGCGGCAACATAAATGAACAGTGTGAATATAGCAAACGCCTCTCGTGGAGTCCAGTAAAGCACTGTTAGTAGGTGCTCCGCTGCATTTTACTACAACAAACGGCGCAATAAAAACCACAACACCTGTGAATCTGTTACGATAACTCACCAGATTTAAGGATCAGGGTAATGGGGTTTGACTGTGTAGGTGTGTGTCTATATATTATTTTTTTATATCAATAATACACAAGCACACACACATGCTTTATGTATATATTTTTTGCAGCTCCACCTTAAATTCTGCTACGAGGCAGTCCTGAAACATGCGGAGCAGGTCCTTCAACGACGTGGAATCATCACCTCTCCCGTCCAAAAACCTACAAACAACACGGTGGTGAAGGTGGGTCACTCGAGCGCTTTGTTACTACAGTTTACACTGGTTTAACTGAGCCAACAATGCGTTTCTCAGAGCACGTGCTAGAGTAGCACTGTCTTATACATTTAGCAAATAAATTATTTGGTCAAGAAGTGTAGTTCATTTACCACAGCTGCAGTCGTCAAAGCTTCATCCATTTACACAGAAATCAACTGATGGGTGTGTGTGAGAGAGAGAGAGGAATGCATGATGATAGAAACAGAATTCAAGAGAAGTATGATCTATTTATATAATATCTATATATATTTTAAACCCAACTTGTAGCGCTCTGGGTGACTGTGTTTATTAATAAACCTCAGTTCTGTGTAGCTTGTGTGTTTCTAATGTTAATGCTTTTGTTGTTTAATATGCACCTCGGCTCAAGAAGCTGATCAGCCTTGGTTCCTCTCAAGGTTTCTTCCTATAATTAGGGAGTTTTTCTTGCCACTGTCGCTTTGGCTCATTGGGGCTCGAACCCGGATTCTATAAACTCTGTAAAAGCTGCTTTGTGACAACGTCAGTTATAAAAATACTGTATAAATAAAATCGACTGACTTGACCTGGATTAAGGTGTTAAAGACCTGGATTAGTAAAAACTGATCTAACCAACAACCCTTGATCTGTTCTGCAGTATCCAAGGCAAGAGGCTCAGGATATTGTCCTAGGAGGTGATATGCCCATCAGCTCCATTCAGGCGACAATTGCCAAGCTCAGCATCCGACCACCGAGCACTGAATCTGAGCAGGAGCCCAGTCAGGACCTTATGACACCTGCTGAAAAAGAGCCTCCAACACTACCAGGTCAGCCTGCCCAGGATCCTTCTCCCACCGATTCTGTTCCTGGTTCACTAAGTCCCCCACTCTCCTGCTCCTCTTCCCCGGCTAAGACGCGCTCCCCTTCACCTCCTAACCAGCATGGCAATGGGTTTGAGGGATCCATGTTGGCTTCCCCAGTCTCCAACCATCAGCATCCTGCACCTGAAGCGGCTGCACCTCCAGCTTCCTCATCTCTGGACCTGCTGGCCTCGCTGACGCCTGAAGCCTTTACGCTGGACAGCGCCTACCGCGGCAAACAGCGCATCAGCAAACAAAGCTTCCTTCAGCCGCAGGAAGGACAGGGCCTTCAAGGCGCCCCACAGGGCGATGACCCCCTCAGCGCTCTGGATCCGCTCTGGACACTCAACAAGACGTAACATGTGAAAAACACTACGTTGGTCCTTTCAGGCACGTTCTGTCTCTGACCTCACCGCCAGGCAGCCAGACTTGGATTAAGCTTAGTCTGGGAGGATGTGGTCTATGTTCAGGATAATCCAAGTCTGGGACATTGGCCTTCACAGTGTTGGAGACCTACAGCTTTCCATTCAACCATACAGTGCTAAGGTCGAAGGTCCAGGCTGCACTGAAACCCTTTCCCAAACGATTCCCTGTGCCTCTGGGACCACATCACTGTGTGTCTCTCTGTGTCCGTCCGTCCGTCTACGAGTCTTTACTTTCCCAGCACTGCCCTTCCTGTCCCAGGCTACAGTCCTTCATCTGGCCTCCTTGCATGAAGTCCTCACCTGGAAAGTGCCCAGCGATCGTCCGAGAATCAACACTTTCTACCGAGAGAAGTGCACAAATTTAAGAGATTAATGGCAAATATCCAAACTGCAGATTAGACTTAATCCTAGACTTTTTTGATGGAAACTACGACTGCGGTTCTAAGTGTAATTAAACGCAGTGTAAGTGTCGTCACTAATCTGAGTTTGAGAAACCAGCCTGGTGTGTGTGGTAGCACAGGATCTCCGCTCACCCTCACTCCACTTTGCTGCTCGTCAACGGATTTCCTCTCGGGCTCCTCCATCCTGCAACTACAGGAGTAAGAAATGAGCGCGGACTTGCCGGTGGGTAGCAGTTAGCATGCCAGGGGGCGCCAACTAACAGCTGACTCCTTATTGTAACATCTTTTTTGGGTAAAGTTTCTCTATACACGACCTGACAACGTTATTTTACTTTACATGTATTCAGCACTCCAGCATCCAGTACATGCAAACGAGTTGATTCTTTCAGTAAACTTTGTAAATAATTAAAATCAGCATCCTTGAACCATTGTTGAATTTTGTTGCCTTTTAAATTGTGCTTACAGTTAATTTTACAGAATTATTTTACACAGGCCTCAACCGGTAACGTCATACAGATTTCGACCCCTAGTTGTTGGTCAGAGCAAGAATGAGTGGGACAATAACCAAGGTATCAAACCCCTTTTATTTGCAAATTAGTACAAAGATTTCTTCCTGTGTTAAAAATAGAAACAGGGCTGTTAGCTGTGTCCGCTAATGTCTGTCGTACCGTGTAGTAAACAGTGGGGAGGACGTCCATGTTTCCCAACAATATTTACATCCCGTCACTGCTCCTCTCCACTTTAACTACAACTTTCCAGTGTCCTTCAAAACCTTTGAAGAAAGTGAAACTGCCCACAAAGCAAGATAAAAGACCTAAAATATAAAACGGGTTCTTTTTGTAAACCAAACTTCATGAAAAGGTGCTCTACAGAATTGATAACCATAGATACGCTTGGTTTGTGAAGACAGACTTGAGCCTAGTTTTCGTTAACACCTTCAAATGCATCTTCACCATACACAGCTTTACAGACTGAAACGCTTGGGGAAGTTACGCGGAAATACTCTCTCTACAGAGAGAACATTTCTCTATTTTTCAACGATAGAGTAGTGCCAAGTATCAGTATTTTATCATTTGTTAAATATAATAAACATTTTGGTACATACGTCCTGATAGCACTGCTTCTGAAGTCCACAAGGTGGCGCCAGACCTGCTCGTTGGAAGTCAGAGTGGGGAGGCGGCTGCAGAGACTCATATGTACAGTCACAGTGATATATCGTCGCTCAAATATCAGCAGGGAAACGTGACGAGTACTGTCTGGGTTCTGTAGCGATCAAGCTGAAGAACGCGGGACTATTTCATTTCTACACTTTGCAGTGACGAAAACTGGCCAATCTGATGTTCTCAGCTGCTGTTTCGGTGCAATATTAACACCTAAATGGACATTTACGCAACAGAACTGATCGTTCATGAACAGTCCAAACCTCAAACATCTGCCTTTCACTTTACAACTAAAAAACAAAGACGTTTAAAAAATTCACATTTCTAACAAAAACTACAAAGCTTAAAACGAAAGAAAACTGTTCAGCAATACATCTACCCGATATTCACATTCATAGCTAATAATTTAACATCTCTCTGCTGTTGTGTGCGTTTCTACTCTACGTTTGAGTGCAGTGCATGTTGCGATACAGAAGCAACGACGAACAGAATCTTCCTCTGGCTCAGAAATACGCCAGAACTTTAACTTCTGCTTCAAAATGAACATTTTATAAGCAGCTGTACAGACGGAATTTGGCAGGAAGCATCCAGAAAGATGCATAAACGAGCCAACAAGTCAAAAATAGGCATTGGAGCGAATTTCCCGACGCCTGTTAAAGTGAAGGAAGTTCAGCTTGGGGCAGAAGGAACCTCACCGCGAGCTAAACAGGATTTAGTGTTATAACGATATGAACCGTTTACAGCAGGAATGGGCAACTCCGGGCCTGGAGGCCGGTGTCCAGCACAGATTGGTGATCTCCCTGCTCAAGCACACCTGGTTCAACTCACCTGTTAATTGCCAGGTGTAGTGAGTGCGTTTGAGGAGGGGAACTACCGAACTCCTCCAGGATCGGAATTGCCCGATGGTTTACAGCATCAGCTGTGTGCAGGAACGCGAGCGTGATCATCTCTCAGACACGGTTACACCGAGCTGGAAGGAGAAGAAAGTGAAGACGAAGGACAAGAAAGCGATTTAAAAGGTTAGTTCAGACTTGCGGAGGGAAAATATATACATATTCATATGCAAAATATGGTTCGAGTTTCTGCCGCAGCAGCGTAAGAGCAGAGGAAGCACTTCAGCCAAACGAACAGCGAAGGAGCAAGTGAACGGAGCCCAGTGCTTTTCAACCTGACGTGTATCTGCCACCGCGGAACTTTTCCCCCGAGTTCCCCACACAGAACAATGAGTTTTCATAGGTTCCACCTGAAGGCCATGAACACCAGGGAACATCCATCCATTATCCAAACCGCAGGGGAAGCTGGAGCCGAACCCAGCAGACTACGGGCCAAGGCATTTCCTGGAATAACATATCTTCTTTACTGCAGTAAATTTGGACAGAGGTTTTGGGAAGATGTCCGCTGTTTATTATGCGAGTTTGGATTTTATAATAAGGGTCAAACTTTTTGGTTAAGCTTCCAAAATGGCTGAGCATTGAATAATGGGAAAATTAACATTTTGTACAAAATATAAACTATTCAATATCCTGTAATTACACATATTACACAATCATGAAGTTTTCTAGTGATGATCCAAGGATGTGGGATCTGCTGACCAAAGCTGATAATCAATATTTCTATTTAAACCCACATTAGAAAAACATTTCAACATATTTTCTATAAGCTTTAAAGAAAAATAAAATTAGAAATTATTTTAGCATAGAGCTGTATTTTCAAGTAGCTGATACTGGTAATAAAATAATACAGGGGCACCAAAACTGGACCCGAATATTACAGAGTAACTTTAGACCGTGTCCCCTGAGGGCCCTCGGTCCTAAAACGCATCCCACCCGCTAACAGTGGCGCAGGTGGCAGATAGTGCACAGGTTGAAGTTTTCCTTTAGTAACAGTTAAATTCCACCTGCATTTCTGCTGAACGTGCTCCTCTGGTTCCTCAGGGAATGCAGGAGGCCACACTAACGTTCCTCTTTCTCCTCCATGTTACACCAATCAAACCGAGGACGCGACTGAGACATGAGCTGGAGGCAGGAAGAGGGTAAAAAGACAAGACTAGCATGTTCCCCTCAACAATTTCTTTTGTAAACATCTAAAAATGTACCATAACTTCCAAAACTCAACTGCTCGGGGCCTCGTTTCTTCATAATAAGGAGAAAAGAGGAAAAATGGAAAAGAAAAGAGATGTTAGCTGTGCATTCCAGTGCATATGCATTATTAAGGAAGCCGTGGCCTAAAGGTTAGAGAAATCGTGGACAACAAGACACCTGACCTGCACCTGCACCCGCTGTACGTCGCTCTGGATACGAGCATCCGCCAAATGCTGTAAATGTAAAACATACTTGCTAATGTTAATAACCACTAAACATCCACCAACATAGCTAATGTCAGGAAGAAGCTAGTAGCAGGCAACCAACACGATTAGCATAATGCTAATTTGTGGTCATTTTTATATTTGTATACTTTAAGAAGCATTAGCATATGCCAAGCTAAACCCACCCCCAACAAAGCTGACAATATCTGCAGTTTAACAAAACCAAATCCGGAACAAACTAACGATTAAAACGATGCTACAGTCGCTGACAACAAACGTAAGTTAGCAGTTAGCATAACCTGCTTTCAGAATGCTAACTGCTAACCATTCACTTCCATTCATCATTAGCAACATTAGCTTTACAGACAAAACCGTTTCTGTAAAGAAGCATAAAAAAAGTAAAAAATAAAATATTCTGCCAGTGATGTTCACCATCTCTGATATTCTCCATCAAAACAGGAGGCAGCATCAACATTAAATAAAATAAAAAATAATAATATAATGTCTTCAAAAATAAAAACTATCCAAATTATTATAATTAATATTTTAAATTAGTTTTTTTTGTTTGTTTTTTTTACAATAAAATTTAACATCAACTTGAGATAAGCACTTTCTTACAAATTATGAGAATTTTTCACTAATAAATAATGGATTTTAAATATTAAAAAGTGACACTTTCTCCCATGTCCTTATGTTCAGCAGATTACAGGCTGCACTGTGAACCAACACAGCTTTTCATACACACTTCACTCATTCTTCACGCAATCCGGGATTTTATCAGCCGTTTTGTGTGTTTGGATTTCCCAGGTTTCCATTCAGACGCGGTTGGTTTCTGTGCTAAGGCAGCGCAGGTGAACTTCAGCTCCAGCTTCCGCCTGCATCAGCATGTCCCCAGAGCCAAGACCATCCACTGACATTCTATTTCGATTGAGGTTTTTTTCTAGCAAAAATATATAAAATGCTCTGGAGGAGGTGGAGCCGGACGAGAAGTAAAAAAAAATCTCAAATTTACACTCGCAAAAAAGCTTCACTGCTGCCGCGCAGTCACTCAAACCCGGACCGGAGTCTCCTGAGGCTGGACACAGGAAAACTGCCCCAAAGAGACGCTAGAAGTGTGTGTGTGTGTGTGTGTGTGTGTGGTTCTTTAATCCAGCTTCTCCAGCACTGAGGGCACGTACACCAGACTGAGTTCACTCCCGAAATCACACACGATAGCAGCGTTATCCAGCACCAGCAGCTGCCGGACGTGCTGCCCCTCGCTGTTCTGTCCCAAATACACCGTCTGCAGCAGGTCCCCGTAGTTCAGGTCCCAAAACGAGACGCAGCCGTGTCCACCCGTCACCAGCAGACTGTCCGAAATAACTCCCAGACTGGCCCCACAGCCCACCTCCTAGTGCAGAGAGAGTGAGACAGCCGGTTATATTCCCCTTCAAATATTACCTCCATTTTAATTACAGTTCATCTCCAGTCTAAACCGGTTCTCTGGCCCGAGGTCTGACCACTGGAATAGCAATCGGTCACATGTGGTCGGATTCAGAGTTTAAACTGGAATTTAAAATGCACTCTTGGAAAATGAGGAATTATTATTTAACCAGACAGTAACAAAGTGCTGGTCAAAGCATCACACATGATTCTAAACGATGAGTTTTCACCAGTAAACACACTGTTGCTGAACGGTGCGGCAGTAGTTCTGTCCGTTATGCAGAGTAACAATATGCAAATGAGCCTCTAAGGTGTTCATGTAATTCAACAAATTTCTCTTCGGGTCTTTTTATTTTAATTTATTTTATTTTCCCTTATAGTCCCACAAGTGGGAAATTTATTCTCTGCATTTAACCCATCACACACACGCGTGGTGCCCGGGCAGCAGTGAGGGCATGGGTTCCTCTGTGGTGCCCGTGCTGCAGTGAGGGCATGGGTTCCTCTGTGGTGCCCGGGCAGCAGTGAGGGCATGGGTTCCTCGGTGGTGCCCGGGCAGCAGTGAGGGCATGGGTTCCTCGGTGGTGCCCGGGCAGCAGTGAGGGCATGGGTTCCTCGGAGGTGCCCGGGCTGGGATTTACCACCATGTTTGTGTGTGTTTTTGAGCCAAAAACATTAATTATTCATCATAATACACAGACATTTTGAATGAAACGGACCTTTAAGACTGATATGTAAATTCACTCTTTTCTGATTGGCTCTGTATTGCAGAACAGCTTCAGCATCAATGGGCGGGGCTAAACCTCTAGTGATTCATGCAAAAAAGATATGTAAATGTGTTGGTTCTGTGACATCACAAAAACTATAACGTGTGGACTGTTTTGGGGAGGAAACAGACATTTATATTAATCTATATATTTACACACTTTCACCGCTTTCATTTCTGAAAAGCGAGGTTACGGGATGTAAGTCTAGCGGGAGAACGAGTAGAACCGTCTGTATTGGATATAAAGCGAAGCGCTGGACGTTTAAGGTTAAAGGTTCTACAGCGCAGGTGAGTTTGGATCAGTCCACACACACACACACACACACACACACACACACACACACACACACACACACACACACACACACACACACA
>JBBIGC010000001.1:703684-715195 GCA_037576955.1 Lepidarchus adonis
TAATAATAGTGAATCCCAAAATTATTCATACCCCAGGCACATTTTGACATAGATAGATAGAAGGATAAATGGATAGAATTTTTAAGTTTCTTCTGACTGGAAATGACATGGATGCTTGTCAAAATTTAATACAAAAATGGCAGAGATTTTATTGTAAAAAAAACAAAACCCATTTTGTTTGATTTACATTTTAATGACCGAGCTTGTCAGAAATTATTCAGACCTAATGGAGAAAAATTTAATGTTTTACACTATTCAAAATAGTTCATGCTCCTTTAGTGCCAGATTATCATGATTTAATTGACAACAGCTGTTTTAATCACTAAAATGAAAAACCCAGCAGTTCCCTGCGCTGTCTGTGGCCGTGGTTTTATTAAAAACACAAGATCAGCACTGTAGAATATCTCTGAGGATGTGGGAGGAAGTAAAAGTGACCCCTACGCGAAGTGAAGACTCTGAGCATTACCATCTGAAGAATCTTGCCATGCCAGTGCCAACATCTTAAAGCAGACAGTCCAGTGCGCAGTGCCCACCGCTGGGTTTCAGAGCAAGGAGGAGGCCCCTTCTACAAATAAGCATGGTAAAGATGATAATGATAATTCATTTTATTTGAAAAAGCGCCTTTAACACACTCAGACACTGTACACAGCTTGTGTGATTAACTTCTTGTCTTATATTGTCGTCAGATTAATACATTGTTGGGGCATAATGATGTTGGCTCCATTTGTTTAAAGAAAAAATGTTCAATGCAGTGGAACAATGGAACACAATCCGAACAATCGACGCTTTGTGGTTGTTTCTAAGCCGATGGGCTAGGGAACCTCAGCAGTGTATATAGTCATGAAAAAAGAAGACTCCATCAGACCAAAAACATCTGGGATTCTGCAGAGAAACTCGTCCTTGGGAAACACTGGGCTTTCCAGCATGGCAGTGAACCAGAACACACAGCAGAAGTGCTGAAGACATGGTTTGGCATTTTGGATTAGCCCAGTTGGAGTCCTGACTTTCTAACACACATGCTGTGGAGGGTGATGGCTCTTCCAACCTCAAAGACTTGGAGCTTTTGTGAAAGTTGAATGGTCAGAAATACCAGTGGAGACATGCAGAAAGCTTGTCAGTAATTTTAAAATGTGTTTGTTTGCTGTAATTGGCAATCGAGCATGGCGACCCGACCCGACCCGAACTCGAGGGGACCCGATGGTTCGGGTTCGGACAAATCTCTCACAACGGTCACATTCGGTCACGTCCGCACAAACACTTGATCATTAAAATAGTAAAGACTTCTACTACACAGTGAAGCTCCAAAATGTCTGTCTCACCTGATGCAATTATAAAAGTATTTGTTAATAAAAAAAATACAATAGTTGTTCATGTTAATTGAAAGTAGGGCGTACGCTACGTCACGCTGGATCGTTTGCTTTTTCCCTGTACATGGGGACTTGTTTGCGTAACCATGACAACGTAGCCATGACAACGTTTTATTCAGTAGCCAAAGCCGAAGCATCATGGGAAACGTAGTTATGGGGAGAATTCAAAACAGCAGAATATTGAAGGAAAGTTTACGTGTTAGTTTGTTTAAAGAGAGGATCATTATAATCACTTAGCAGCGGCTGTTTCAGCCCAACATGAAAAGTATTAAAACTAAAAAAGACATAAAAAAATAAATAAAATAAAAAATAAAGACTTTTTCATTCATTGTTGAGAATAAATAATATAATAAATAATATAAATAATTTTGGTCACTTTTTTTTCTCAAATGTAAATAAAACAAATGTATATTTTTGCCGTCATAGCCCTTGTTTGTCTCTTTATATTTTGGGAGATATCAGTATCCATGTCAACCAGGGGAAGAATCTTGTTTGAATAAAAAGGGTCATGAATAATTTTGCGCTTAACTTTCATATAAAATGTGTGTGTGTCCCATCATGCTGCATGGTCACAGACATTAACCCGGTATCGACTCCTCTGAGAAAGGCCCTGCTGTACTGCTCCAGATCAGTGCAGTGGGTCCGAGACCCTGCAGCCGTTCACTGGACACCCCTGAGGCCCGGCCAAGATTATTCCCCTTCTAATATGACCCGTGCAGCTGGCTTGGCCAGTCTTAGCTGTTAATTCCACTTTATGCCAATCTCACCTTGCCCTTTTAATGCGGAGTACATTTTTAGAGTCCGAATATAATAAATGTCTGTTTACCCTTTCAGTTCTGTATTTTTATTTATTCATTTAATGCTCTATTCTCGTGTCTGCTGTAGTTTATTTAGTCGTGATCTTCTGACTCATTATGAGGGTCTTTCCCAGAGAGTGGCTTACGTGTATCCCACTGGTGTGACCCTATTGCATACCAGTTCTCCTTCTGCCTTTAGAGCGCGACTCCGAGCTGCTGCGCGAGCGCGAGTCCGTTCTGAGGTTGCGCGAGAGGAGGTGGCTGGACGGCGCCTCCTTCGACGCGGAGCGAGGCTCCACCAGCCGGGAAGGGGAACCCAGTCTGGATAAGAAGAGCGTCCCTTTGCAAAGCCCAGTCTCTCTGGGAGAGGAGCTGCAGTGGTGGCCTGATAAGGTGAGTTGTGCAAATGTTTGAACAGCATGGAAGTTGGAGTTGGGTGGTACCGGTGATAAAACTGCCAGATCACATGACTTTAAAGTGCCAAACTCCTGCTTCAAGAGCACAAACCGGATATAAATTGTTTAATGACGGTCAGTATTGTCCCATGACACTTGTACATTAGTCTCTATGATGTATGACTATAAGCTTTTGTGTATTTATAAGGTTGCTCTCATGTGGGTTGTATTATATTTAATGAATCAGATATGCAAAACCATAAAACTTCTTCAAACCTCATTTTTTTGTTTTGTTTGTGTTATTATTGCCCATCACCCTGTTATATTCTTTCTTAAATTCTCCTGAAGGATGGCACCAGGTTTGTGAGCATCGCAGCGATGTTTTCGGAGCTCGTGGCCATCAGCTCTAAGGGAGAACTGTACCAGTGGAAGTGGAGCGAACCAGAACCGTACAGAAACTCACAAGTAAGACCAACGTTTCAGTCGGAGAAATACATGTGTGTTTTGTTGGAAAGTTCTCGTCAGGCATAGTTATGGACGAGTATGGTTAAGATTTTAACTGCTTATCCGCCTGGAATTTTAACTTTGTTCTTATCAGTACTTTTTGAAGAAAAAAAATATTAACAATATAATTGACATTTATTTTTATTTAACAAAATTGCAATAAATGTTAAATAAAATGTCACAAAAAAATACAGCAGTGTTTTAAGCAAATGCACATTTTTTGCTAGTTAAAAATTTCTGTTCGAGTTTGGGAGAATTTATTTTAGTTGTTTACAATTTCACATAAAATAAGATTGTGTGTGTGTGTGTGAGAGAGAGAGAGACAGCTCTTAGATTAAGCTCTCAGTAATAGAGCTCCTCAGAAAAACTGGAGAAGAACTTATTTGTAAAAACAAAAAACCTGATTCATTCATTTCTCCAGAACTGAAAGCAGTGCTTCTCAATACTCCACTCTTTCCACATTTAAGCCCATTGATCTTATTCACAGATGTAGAAATAAAAAAAAAACCCCAACAACTCATTTGTCGTTTTTATTGTGAATAATCCACTTCTGTGATCTAACAGTAAAATAATATTGTGAAATGTGCTTTTACTTTTTACATTCAATTTAAAATGCAACCGTCATTATGCCCTTTTTCCCAGAATCCTTCCATCCACCATCCTCGTGTGTCTTTCCTGGGTTTGACCAATGAGAGGATCACCCTGCTGTCTGCAAACAGTATTCGTGCCACTGTGGCGACCGAGACCAACAAGGTCAGATTGCGTTTTAGGTGTTAATCAGAAGAACTGTGTAGATGTTTTGTGTTAAGACGCCCTCACACTAAATTATTTAAAATAATAATGACACTAAGAATGGCCAAGGTGCCCAAATGCTTTAAATGGCTGTGAATGGGGTTGTGCTGGTTGTGTGATCGCAGGTGGCAACATGGGTGGATGAAACCCTTAGTTCAGTGGCGTCTAAGCTGGAGCATGGAGCTCAGACCTTCCCCGAGCTGCAGGGTGAGCGAATCGTCTCCCTGCACTGCTGCTCACTCTACACCTGCGCCCAGCTCGACAGCAGCCTCTACTGGTGGTGAGTTTACCCCCACGTTACCGGCTCACTCTTCTTTCCTTCTGTCATTTTACTACCAGCTCTTTGTGTTCTCTTTCTCTATATGTTCTTTTATTCTTCCATCCTTCATTACGGTTTTTTATTCATTCTCGTTGTTTTTTCTTCACGTCTCTCTCTTGCTTGGTCATCTCAGCAGTATTTATAACAAGGGATGGATATCAGTCATACTGCTTATCAGTCCTGTACTTTTAACAGTGTTCTTATCTGTACTTTTCAAATCTAACAACATAATATTGCTTTTTATAACATTAATTATTATTAATTTAAAAATTTGCATTATTATTTAACAAATTTAGATGTTTTTTGTAGCAAAAAATGAGACGCTGAGTATCTGCCTGGCATACTGTCTGTACGGTCATGTATTTTAATGTCAGATATTAGGTTGTGATTGTGTGTGTATCCTTTTACATGTCTCAGTATATTAAAAGTGTTAAGTTAAAATGTGAGCACACACTCATGACTGGTCCGGCTCCGCTGGATGTCAGTGTCCAGATCACTTACAGTTTGGGCCGCGACGCCAGCGTCTGTCTGTCAGATTAGTTCTATGTAGAAGCAAAAATATATATTTTTTTCTTCTCAAGAACCAAAAACAATATTGTTAACGTCCGGGTTTATCCACACTCTGCTCTTTACACGTTTAATACCCCTCCTATCAGACGATGCCACTGTTCTCCATCCTTCAAACTCCTCCTTCTAACTAGTGTCTCTCTTCTGCAGGGGTGTTGTGCCTTTTAGTCAACGTAAAAAAATGCTTGAAAAGGCCAGAGCCAAGAACAAAAAGCCAAAGTCCAGTGCAGGAATCGCGTCCATCCCCAACATTACAGTGGGCACTCAGGTGATCAGATCTGCTTGTGGCTCCTCACAATACTTTACACTAAGTGTTTTCATATATTAATGGCGACTGATGTGGTCCCCTGTTCTGTTCTGAAGGTGTGTTTGAGGAATAACCCCCTGTACCACGCGGGCGCCGTGGCCTTCTCCGTCAGCGCTGGCGTCCCTAAAGTGGGTGTCCTGCTCGAGTCTGTGTGGAACATGAATGATAGCTGTCGGTTCCAGCTGCGTTCTCCTGAAAGTCTGAAAAGCATGGAGAAGAGCACCAAGGCCCAGGAGACCAAGTATGCATGAAAACTGCAGTAAAATGACTGCATATTATGATCTGTGGTGTTTTAGATAAACTTTTTACATTTTTTCTTTACATTTTGACCTTCGTTACCTCATCCTCATGCCTCTGTTATTTTAAACCTCTTCAGATAGCTCACGATCAATACAAATTGATCACAGCAAGTAAAAAATATTTTGCCCTAATGGTTAAAGAGGGTTTAATGAGAATCAGAATCAGAAAAACTTTGTCTCTAAGGAAATTGCTTATGTAGCGACTGCAACATAGAGACAATGACGTAAAAATAACATTCATTCTATACTAATAAAAATACAAAGGGAATAAAAATACAAGGCAAAGAGAATACACAGTAACAAAAACTACAAGGTAAGAATCTATGATTTTTAATGAAAAAGCAGTAAAAATATGATAAATTATGGTAAAATTAAATTATGATAACAGCAGTGATTGCAGTTACGCTGTTTATTATAATCCTTTATTAGTCAGTACAGTTTTACATGCACCTGTATTGGAATTCTCCGGCCACCATGCAGATATCTGGGGGGAAAACAGGTCAGTTGAGAAGTAGCAGAAGAGGAAATTACAACATGAGGATATGAGAGAAGGATAAAAAAAAAAAAGAGCTGTTTTCTCCATGTCCAAGCAGACAGTGTGATGGGGCTAAAACAAACTCAGCTTCAGCACAGAGCTCTGCAACAGGGAGGGGAAAAGGTTGGTCATTTCGTTCCCAGCCACCAATCAGACGCTAGGACGGAACCGCCCGTCCCACACTTCAAGATTCAAGATGTTTATTTGTCATATGCCGAGTTATACACGTACAACAAGCAGTGAAATGCATCCTGATCTGCTCCAGACTGTGCAAAGAATAAACTAAAGATTAATTAGGCTAAAAAAACATAACGCTAAACCAAAAAACACTAAACTAAGTTAACACACATGGGTATGAAGGTAGGAGATTAAAGATTGAGCAGCTATAACGCAGCAGTTAGAAGAAGCGGTCCAGAAGAACCAGAGGTGCAAACACTGAGTGGATAACACTGTTTGTCAGAACAGCAGACTTCAGCAAGAAAAGTTAGTGACCAAACCCCCACCTCACTGCTGCCCGGGCGCCTCTGTTGGCGGCTGCCCACTGCCCCATGTGTGATGGGTTAAATGCAGAGGACAAATTTCTCACTTGTGGGGACTATAAGGGATAATAAAATAAATAAAATAAAATAATTAATTAATGTAACTGTAAACAGACACTTAAAGCAAGTTCTGTTCTTTTTAAGGCTTAAAAATGACTCTCAATCAGAACCTCACTGCACCTCTGTAATAGTTTGATGTGCTGGACAGTGTGTTGGGAATGTAGTGAAAGTTTTGAGTGTCTTGATAGCATAACATGTTTGAGTCTTCCGCATTAAAAAATAGAGGCAAAACTTCAGACGAGACTTCTGACCGAATTCTTCAGGGGCCGGTTTCAGATTCTGTATCTTTTTAACTGCAGGGGGTTCTGCTTCTTAATCTCTCTGACTTTGCTGTGTTACAGGACTGAGAGCAAACCTGAACTGGTGAAAACCGAGATGGGTCCGCCACCATCGCCAGCCTCTACATGCAGCGATACCTCCTCCATTGCCAGCAGTGCCTCCCTGCCTTATAGTATGTACTACAGCCTGCGCATGCAAACCACAGTGCTGCTGTTTAGCAACTTGGAACATAAGGTTCTGAGGTGCTGTCCACAATGTGTCCTAGCTTACTAAACTATACTGTGTTTTTATATATATGTGTGTGTGTGTGTGTATTTAATCTTTAGTATTTATTTAATATATTCTTTAATATAATAATTTAATATATTATTATATAATATATAATATTATAATATAATTTTTAAGGCAGTATTGTCCAGCACAGTTTGGTGATTACTCTGATTATTCACGCCTGGTTTGGCCTCCTGTTCACCAGTTGTAGTGAGTGTGTTTGAGGAGAAGAACTACCAAACTGTGCTGAACACCGGCCTCCAGGACCTCCTCTGGGCCTCCCCTGCTTTGAGTGTCCGAGTAACATGATTGAGGGAGGGCTGTTGTATTTCTGTTTGTTAAGTGTCATGTATAATTGACTGTGCTGCAGAGCGGAGGCGCTCCACACCGGCGCCTAAAGAGGAGGAGAAAGTAAACGAGGAGCAGTGGCCTCTGCGAGAGGTCGTGTTTGTGGAGGATGTTAAAAATGTCCCAGTTGGGAAGGTATGTGCACCAGCAGGCTGCTTCCACGCAACGCTGTGGAGAAAGAAAATGCAGACAGCGAGGGATTTTATTATTATTATTATTATTATTATTATTATTATATGCTGTTTTTAAATCCTCTTTTTTTTGTCAAATCGTGACATTTTATTATTTATTATAATTACAAATGTAGTTTATGTAGATATTTCATTTTCGTCTTCAGGTTTAGTAAAATAGCTCTTTTGTAGCCTGTTCTGCATTTCTGTTCTTTTCATTCAAATTGTGTAAAATATTTAAAATAGTCTGTTTATGTAGAAGAATGTGTTTAGCACTGTTCATGTGTTTGTCTTGTTTGTGTTGTTTTTTTTGCTGTTACGCCACATTTGCAACGAATCTCTCTTTTGAACTCAAGGTGCTAAAAGTCGATGGTGCATATGTTGCTGTGAAATTTCCAGGGACGTCGAGCAGCGTGAGCAGCCAGAGTGCGGCTCCCACTGACTCTGACCCGTCCTCACTACTGCAGGACTGCAGGCTCCTCCGAATAGATGAACTACAGGTACACACACACACACACACACACACCACTCTTTCCGCGCCACATGAATGATGTAAATCTTTAACCTCAGGATTGTTCAGGGTATTTAAAGTATTGTCACGTACAAATTGTATTAAAATTCTTGCTTAAATCCCATTAATATTTGGTGCAACTGCAAAATACAAGCTACAATTTAAAGCAAGTTACAATAAATGTAGTAAAGAATAAAAAGCCGAGTTCAAAAATCTAAATTCTGTGTATTATTGATGAAAGTGTACGATTAACACCATGAGCACATCCAGTGTAAGTGTGCAACATCCATGAGATTGTAAGTCTCCACCTGTAACGTAGAGACTTGTGTTTGCTACCAGCTGCTTGACACATGTTCATACAGAATCAGTTTAGCACATGTGTGTTAAACACACTAAACTTTTTGCACATGGTGCTGTGTTATCATCAGTAGTATTGCACGCTGTAAGACTGGTGAGAGATAATAAGGTGGGAAATTCCACATGGTTACAGCAGCAGGACAGCAAACATAGTATTAAGAAAAACAGTAAATAAGAAGTATCTTAAGAAGTTACAGGTAAGATAAAGTAAGGCAAAAATAGTAATAAAGTAATATACTATTACAAAAAATATAAGAAATATTTACACAAATAAATAAGGCAAGTGGAAGAGTGAAAAAAGTGTCGACAGTGCAGGGAGACAGGAAATATTGAATATGGAGACTAGAATCCTTCATGATGTGCTTTGTCTTTGAGATTTGTGTGTGCTCTGGATTGCTGGGAGTCATGTGCCAATATTCGCTTTGATTAGAAGTAGATAATACTTAAGAAAAAATAAATGTTTAAAAATCTCCAATTTTGATGTTTAATACCCCGCCCACAATTTAGGCCTCACATGTCCATCCCTGATGCCAACAAGCTGGCAAGAGGAATGCTTCCTGTGTGAAGTGTCACCATGTCTTTTATAAACTGTCTACACATTAGGAAATTCCTACTAAATAGCCCACACACACACACAGACACACACACACACACTATAATGTATGATTTCCTAATGAGAGGCTGATAATTAGATGCCTGTCCCCCTCGGTCAGTTGGTTGCTTACACAGATGTTGAATAAAATTATTTTTTTGTTTTGTGTTTGCACATTTGACCAGAAATTTGATCGTTCTTCAATCATTTATAATCGTATATCATTTTTATAATATTTGTTCTATTACACACATTTGAAAATGTCTTTTTTTTCCTCTTAACAGGTTGTAAAAACTGGTGGAACTCCTAAAGTTCCAGACTGTTTTCAGCGCACACCTAAAAAACTTTGTATACCTGAAAAAGCTGATATTTTAGCTGTGAACGTTGACTCCAAAGGCAAGTGACATTTTTTAATAGACTAACTCCTTCCTGCTTGTTAAAAATGTCTAATTACTGTTTATTCTGGCATTTAATGATTGTGGTTCTGAACTAATAGAACTGTTAGCTGGTTAATTTAGCTGGAGATTTACTTTCTTTGAATGGAAAAAGCTTCTAACCCGTGTGTGTGTGTTCTCTCTGTCACTGTAGGAGTCCATGCTGTGCTGAAAACGGGGAGCTGGGTTAGGTACTGTATCTTTGACTTGGCTACTGGTAAAGCTGAGCAAGAGAATCACTTCCCCACGAGTAACCTGGCCTTTCTCGGCCAGAGCGAGCGCAATGTGGCCATCTTCACTGCTGGTCAGGTAATTTCACACTCCTCTTCAGAGTCTGACCAAATGGATTGGGTATTAGATATTATCTTACAGATTTGCAGTCATTAACAAAGATAAACGCTTAATTTAAATGTATATGAAATACTGAAATGCATGAAAATCCTGGTTTTAATTTAAAGTTCTTAAGTTATTTAATCATTCTGACTAATGTTTAACATAATTATAAGGTTCGTTTATTCCGCTCAAGTAGTTTTGAAATGGAACATTGTTACGGAGTGTTTAATGTTTTTGGAAAGTCCTTGACTTGGGAACTACACTTGTCACATTGTGTGATGATGTAAATCACCATTTCCTGTAGTTTCCTTCTGTGGGTTTGTTCAGACTCGTTGAAAGGACAGGGTGTCTAATCAATCCAAGATCCTACAACTCGTTACTTTTACAACTTAAAATTAAATTTAAAATAGTTGTTTTTAAAGTTTAGAAACTTCAGAATGTCATAAAAACTAAATTCAAGTTGTAATTTGGTAAAAAAAAAAAAAGAAAAAAAAAGAAAGTGTGTTCTGGGCTGTTGAGCAGTGTAATAAAAATTCTTATAAAACTATTTTTTTTTTAATAATTCCAAAAATACTTCCAAATCATAAGAACAGTGTATTGCAATTTTATGTTTAGTATTGCTGCTATGTATTGTGATGCAATATCATTAAGAGTGTGCGGGAGAAGCTGTGTTGTGACACTTATTAGTCTAAACTTTTGATTAGACTAAGGTAATCTCGGGTAATATGAAAATTGCATTGTACTCGAATGTTTAAATGTCAATGTTCTGACACAATTTTCAGGATTCAGGATTCCACTTCTTGATTTTTTTGTCCTGAGATAATCAGTTATTTTTTGACTCCTCTTCTCAGGAGAGCCCAATCATCCTGCGGGACGGAAACGGCACCATTTACCCAATGGCCAAAGACTGCATGGGTGGAATTCGAGATCCTGATTGGTTGGATCTGCCACCTATTGCCAGCCTGGGCATGGGAGTTCACTCCCTCGCCAACCTGCCCAGCAACTCCACTATCAAAAAGAAAGCTGCTATCATCATTATGGCTGTAGAGGTAAAGCCCATATCCTCATTCGGTGTATATTAAATAATGGTAAAAGATTTTAAGAATATGTGTAATATTGAGAATAAATAAATCTGACTGGTGTGTTTCCAGAAGCAGACCCTGATGCAGCATGTGCTGCGGTGCGATTATGAGGCGTGTCGACAGTATCTGGTGAGTCTGGAGCAGGCGGTGCTGCTGGAGCAGAACCCTCACGCTCTGGACGCTCTGTTGGGTCACAGATGTGACGGGAACCGAAACTTGCTGCACGCCTGCGTCTCCGTTTGCTTTCCTGTCAGCAACAAGGAGACCAAGGAGGAGGAAGGTGTGAGAGCGGCTCCATCACTTCCTTTTTAAAACCATGATTTCCTTTTAAAATACGTTTTGGGATTTATGGCATCACAGTTTATATAGTGTGTTCTAAACTTCATATAACGGTTCATTTACTGACGGTAGAGATCAGATTTTCACTGATGGGGGGGGATCAGCTTGGTCATGAAGGAGCCTTAACTCAATCCTTTGTTTTCTATCCATCATCACTCACGTGCTGTAAATGGATCTTTGTGGCAGTGCAGGGTTGAATACTATCAGTCTGATCTCAAACCTAAACATTAAATACTATCAATCTGATCTCACACCTAAACATTTAATACTACCAATCTGATCTCACACCTAAACATTTAATACTACCAATCTGAT
>JBBIGC010000001.1:715295-725627 GCA_037576955.1 Lepidarchus adonis
TTAATACTACCAATCTGATCTTACACCTAAACATTTAATACTACCAATCTGATCTTACACCTAAACATTTAATACTATCAATCTGATCTTACACCTAAACATTTAATACTATCAATCTGATCTCACACCTAAACATTAAATACTATCCATCTGATCTCACACCTAAACATTTAATACGATCAATCTGATCTCACACCTAAACATTAAATATTATCAATCTGATCTCAAACCTAAACATTAAATTCTATCAATCTGATCTCACACCTAAACATTTAATACTATCAATCTGATCTCACACCTAAACATTAAATATTATCAATCTGATCTCACACCTAAACATTAAATTCTATCAATCTGATCTCAAACCTAAACATTTAATACTATCAATCTGATCTCACACCTAAACATTTAATACTATCAATGATGTTCACCCAGTGTTGATACGTAGCTTCACTGCTCACTGGATTAATTTAATTTAAAGTGTGCAGTATTGATGAGCATCGGTTTGTCTGATCTCATACAGCAGTGTGTGTAAAACAGGCAGACGAGGACACACTGGCACTTGGGAAATAGACATGAAATGGGTCCATGTCATTTTGTGGGACAAGGCGACAATTCAACCTATACATTGAATTTGAATAAGTATAATGTACCTGAAGAGGCGCTGTGACACGGTTAACTGTGAAAATACAGTTTCTGAAAATTATCAGACTCAAACACATGATTGGATGTTCCTAGTTAGTTTTTTGTTTTGTTGGGGTCACTTTTTTTGAAGCAGTGCCTCATTTTGTGGTTCTTGTTTTGGGAAGGTGATCAGATCTGTGTGTTTGGTTTGTGTGATGTTAGAAGCTGAGCGATCTGAGAGGAACACCTTCGCTGAGCGGCTGTCTGCAGTTGAAGCCATTGCGAATGCTATTTCTGTCGTGTCCAGCAACAGCTCCGGAAACAGGACTGGATCGTCCAGCAGTCGCGGGTAAAACGTTTTTAACACAAAAATGGACAGTGTGCCAAAATATGTTACTGAAATGGAAAAAATAAGATCACTGATGGAATTTTCTCCCATTTTAGTTACAGTGCATGATTATTCTTAAATAATTTTTGAGCTTCTCTACTTAGTAATTCTGACTTTTCGGGTTTGGTCTTTGTCTAGTCTCCGCCTCCGGGAGATGATGAGGCGTTCCCTCCGAGCTGCTGGATTGGGTCGCCATGAGTCTGGCCCCTCCTCCAGCGACCATCAGGATCCTGTTTCCCCACCCATTGCTCCACCCAGCTGGGTCCCAGACCCTCCACCCATGGACCCTGGTATGTGCAGAATCTGCAGAGATGAATGAGAAAACATCATTGGAGTTTCATTTTGTTACATTGCTAGCTTGTGTGGTCATAAGCATTATTTATATTGTTATTTAAGAGAGAATTAAATTTTCTTCCATAATTCATCTCAATTAATGATCTAATTTTTGATGACCTCACCATCCACCAGCTACTTAGGCAAAATACTATTAATCAATAATATCACATTTCATCTCCCATAACCTGAACCTGTCACTTATAGAACGCTCGTCTATCTCAGAGCCTCTTCCTGATCGTACGTTTCATTCAGAATTTCATCACCGTACGGAAGAAAAATTATGATTTCCTATTTTTGCGTTGACTTAAAGTAAAAAAGTAATTGTCTTTATGTAGCGCTTAATTTAGTAAAAAAAAAATATCTAAAATGAATTCCTTGTTGATGTAAAATGTTAAATTATGTGTTTGTTGGGCATTAGAAGAGGGAATTAGAAATTTACGTAATTAATGACCGGGTGGGAGGGAAAGCATGGCTGTCTACAGGTTTCTCACAAGTTTACTGAAGTTAAAAGTTCTTCCTGTTAATGTGACAGAATAAACTTTCCTTCAAACCTGGGTTACGTAAAATCTGTAAATTGGGGGAACCTGGGGCTGAGGAATCATACCCAAGTTACAGAGTAGGAAACAGAGTTTGGTGCATGTTTTCTTTGTTTTTCTTAGTCTGAGATCCAGAAATTCGATTTCCAAGTCACAATCGAACGCAGATTAAGTGAAACCTACGTCGTGACTTGTCATTGTGAACACACCATCACATTCATTGCACCACAACAAAATGTGACACCTGCATTTAACCCATCACATCCACAAGCGGAGCAGTGGGCAGCTGTCCATAGTGCACAGGGAGCAGTATGACGGGACGGTACCTTACTCAAGGGTTCCTCAGTGTTGCCTCAGTGTTCTAACCACTAGGCCACTACTGCACTATTGCACTAAAATGAATGAAACTGCTCAAGCACAAAATAATTCCATTTTAGACGGTGTCCCCCATCCTTTTAACCAGCACAGTCCATTGCATGCCTGGGTGTAGCCCCTAACCTCCTACAAAAACATCTTCTCTGCTAGATGGTGACATTGATTTCATCTTGGCCCCTGCAGTCGGGTCACTTACTACAGCTTCCACTGGCCCCAGCCAAGGTCCCAGTACGTCCACTATTCCAGGTAGGAGAAAAGCTTCTGTTCAGATTGGGCTAAATTTTTTTAATTGGCGTGTGCTGTTGAAATCTACTGATGCCCTCACAGTTTAGTACAGTATGTTTTTAGGAGCATTTATTAAACTTTTATATATAGGGTTCTCCGGTTTTGACAAACCCTTTTTAAAATGTATTTATTTAGCAAAAAAAATTTTTGCGATGTAAAAACAAAGTTTGTGCAGGAACTAGTTGGAGAACGGTGCAGGTGAATGCAACAGACTCGCTATACTGTCAACAAACTACAATACCCATCAGGCCATTCTCACCTGTGAACTCCATCCTGCTGCTAGTGACTCTCCGCTCTATATCGAAATGTTTCGCTTCATTACTGTACTGTATGTGAGTTACGTGTTTTTTTATGGAAGTGGCTTACGGTGAAAATCGAGTTACGTCACGTTTGGAGGAACGGATTTCTGACGTAACCTGAGGACCACCTGTATTTATGAATACATGCATCTCTCTTCTGAAGTCCACAAGATGCTGCAAGACTTTATTCTGTTTTTATAAAGTGGAGCTAGGGAAGATGGTCCTTTGCCAAGATGGCGGCACCATCTGCTGTCAAGTCACAGATTACAGGAGTGTTGATTTTAGGCTATTGCATTGTTACCTCCAGATATTAGAGTAGCAGCACTAAAGCGAAGAGACAAAAGCTGTGTTAAATGACACGTGCATCACTGTGGAATAAATGGTTAATTAGTATTTGTTGTTCCAGACAGTTTATTAGCTGAAGGTTGTTTTTGCTATTATTAAGCATTAATACAGAGGTTAGTGAATATGTATTTTATTTTTTGAAGGTTTTTTGGGCGCTGGTTAAGGTTATAATGGCTTTATCCCTGTTTTTAGGTCCGTCTAATGAACCATCAGTGGTGGAGAATAAAGACCGCAAGGCCAACGCTCACCTCATCCTGAAGCTGATGTGTGACAGCGTGGTCCTGAGACCTCATCTACGAGAGCTCCTCTCCGCAAAGTACGTCAACTTCTCATTAAAGCCCAACCAGCAGCAGCAGACCTCTCATTTCTGGAATATATATTTTGCTGATTACAGTGCAGTGAATTGAAATATATATTAACTAAAGCTGTGTAGATAATACGTAGATTCAGTTAGATTTTAACAAATGTAGGAAATGAGTAAATGATTCATATTTGCGGTGTGTGTGTGTTTGGCAGAGATGCCCGGGGCATGACTCCCTTCATGCTGGCTGTGAGTGGGCGAGCTTACCCAGCTGCAATCACCGTCTTGGAGGCAGCTCAGAAAATTGCCAAGGGTGAGTAAAATTTACACCACCTGCCACATGCTTCTTTTGAACAAAAGATAAACCTCCACATAGAACACAATGATGATTATTAGTAGTAGTGTTGTTTTAATAGTGGTTTAGACATTTCAGCAGTGTAAATACTATAAGTCATAAGTAACGTACAGCGTAAATAAGATGAATTATTTAAAAATGCTGTTTTTGGTGGAGCAGGGGAGTCCGGTATTGGAGAGAAGGACGATGTTAACTCTGTCTTCATGGAGATGATCTGTCCTGTGGGAACGAACCCAGATGACTCTCCTCTGTATGTACTTTGCTGTAACGACACCTGCAGCTTCACCTGGACAGGTGCTGAGCACATCAATCAGGTGAGCACAGGTCTGCAGTAGCCATTACACTGGGCAGCTGGTTTTTTTTTTTTTTTTTTGTCAAGTCATTCTACATCTACAAATTTTTTTTAATATACTTTCCTAATCATGTGACCATATGTGTTTTCACCAGTATGTGGATTTATTACGGATCACACTAGTTTTTTATATTTTGACTCCAGAAAGACGAGACAGTCCCTTCTGTACTTTACAGAATATTCAGTACAGCGTGGTGTGTGTTCTCTCTCTGTAGGACATCTTTGAGTGCAGAACGTGTGGACTGCTGGAGTCCTTGTGTTGCTGTACGGAGTGCGCCAGGGTTTGCCACAAAGGCCACGACTGCAAGTAAGTACACGGCAAAGTCCCTTCTCACTCGCAAGAGAACCAGTGTCTTTCTCTAATAAATGAAACAATTGTCGCATTAAATACAAATATTCAAAAACCTTTTTACAGCTGCAATCCTCTAGATGAAGTCAATCAGCAAAGACATGTTAGAGGTTTGTTTATTTACCAGAATGTGGGTGGAAAAGGTGGAGCAGACATGTGGGTGTGACTTAGGACTCACTATGACTTTCTGTGAGCTATATGTGATCCAGCTCTTCATGAAGGTGGAGCAGACATGTGGGTGTGACTTAGGACTCACTATGACTTTCTGTGAGCTATATGTGATCCAGCTCTTCATGAAGGTGGAGCAGACATGTGGGTGTGACTTAGGACTCACTATGACTTATTGTGAGCTATAAACATCGAGCTCTTCATTAAGGTGGAGCAGACTGGTGGATGTGGAGTCAGCTCCATGCTAAAGTTTAGTTTGTGTTTGTGCCGTTTCCTAAACCACACCCATAAGGCTGCTCCACCTTAGTAAGTCTGAAGGATGTGTTTACGGGAAAGATTTGCTTGATCGTTGACTTCTAATCGTTCGTAAAATTCGCCCTTAAATGCTTTTCCTGTTATGATGGAGTAGTATGAACACAGTGAGTATAAGTGTGAAACTGTGGGATCTGTGGAATGATCATGTGTTTGATTAAAGTCAGGGTTAAAGTGAACTTTGTTGATGGGTTTAGTCGCTGAACAGTTGAGCCTTGATTGAGCACAAATAAATAAATGTAAAGTTCTCTGGACATTTTCAGGTAATTCAACAGCTTCAGCTCCTTTATCACGCGTACAAACGACACATGCTCTTGCTTTCTCATGGATGAGACCTTCCCTATAAATTATCTCTCTGTTCTGCCTGCTTTTCTCTCTCTCTCTCTTTCAGATTTTGCTTTTAATTTTGCATTTCCCACTTAAATTGTGCAGCTGTGGTAATCTGGTGCCTCGTTTAACGTGGAAAGTCTGAATTTAATCATGCAGTTTTATTTTAACCGATGGATTGAAGAGCTTTTGACTATTAAACGTCCTGCTTAAGACTTTTCTCATCTGTATGAGTTGTGTTGAAGTTGGTGCTCAGTTTTGTTTCTCACAGGCTTTTCTGGAACACGGCTTTTTATAGCTTCATATGCACAGTGCTTTTGAAGGATTTGTTGAAATATCTTGGGCAGTGGTGTCCTCATGGTTAGGACCATGCCCTTGTGATCAGGTCACAGGTTCAAATCCCAGCCTAAGCACCACTGAGGAACCCTTGAGTAAGGTGTGGTTCCACTACACTGCTCCTCAGTGCTGTTGGTAGCTCCATGTGTGAGTTCACAATGACCTCTCCTCACTTTCTACATTTCCCTCAATATCTTAACTTCTAAAAATGGTCCGTTCTCCATGTCTGAGTTTGGAGGCTGAGAACATGCGAAGGTCTAAATTCGGCGTCATTGGCAGATACGTAGGAGAGGAGAGTTAACATCTCAGCATGGAGAAAAACCTTACAGATTTGTGTTCAACAAATGCACACACTGAAAAACAAGTAGAATATAATAAATTATATACCCACATTTCACAGCCTAACCTTCAGTAACAATCCGTAACCTAACAAAGGTCCATTAGATCCCTCAAGTCTTACTGCAACATGTGGGGTTACACCAGCTGACATCTCTACTCATTCTGTCAGAAAGTGTTGCAGGTCTGATAGCAAGACGTCTGATTTTACTGAAATGGAAAGAGAAGCCCCTCCCACGTTTGAGCACTGGATTAAGGCTCTTGAAACGATAATCCTCTCCAGTTTTCTACAACACATGGCAACCTGCTTGGATTTTGTTAAAAGAACTCTATTTATATATTAATTTAGAGTTTTGGTTTCTTATTGCTCATTTGCTTTTAAAATCCCACTAAAAAGACCTTACACAACAAAAATAAACCACAGCATTTCAAACGTGTGATAATGTTGTGTGTTTCTGCCCCCAGGTTGAAGCGGACGTCTCCCACCGCGTACTGTGACTGCTGGGAGAAGTGCAAATGTAAAACGTTGATCGCTGGGCAGAAAGCGGCTCGTCTGGACCTGCTCTACAGACTTCTGACCACCACCAACCTGGTCACCAGCCCCAACAGCAGGTGTGTTCACCAGGAACTCCAGCTGCATTCAACCATGTTAAACCTGTTAACTGATGTATGCAAGAAATCACAGGCTGTTTTAAAGCTGTGAATGAATTCTTATTCGTTTCATTAAGGGTTAAGGGTTGTTTCAGTTTAGTTAGTGGTAGTTCCAGCCAAGTATCACCCAAATATTTCAGCAATGAGTAGAGAAGGAGCCCGATGAGTGAAGTCTGAGGTCATGGTGGATGATTGGAATGCATGCCTACGTCTAGGGATGGGTATAGTTAAGATTTTAACAATGCTATTATTACCAGTACTAACGGTATCCTTTAAGTATTTATTTATAAATATAAATAAACGTACTCGGTTCTCTACACATTATCCACCCACACGTACTCCGCCCTTTACACATACTTCGCCTGTACTCCATTCTTTAAACATGATCCATCCCTGTGTGTATATATTTTACACTTGGACTTTTTTTTGAGCGATCATGTTGATTTTAAATTCTTGTTGTTTCATGCTATTTTAATTTATAGTTGTTTTATGCTTTTATATTTTTTATTTATCTTTGTAAAGCACATTGAATGACATGTATGATAATGTGCTATATTAATAAACTTGCCTTGCCCTAAAATAGGAGAAATTATATTTTTGAAAAATTCTTTGACCTTATTGGCACAATGTGTTAGCGTGTGTGTTTCTGTTTGTGCAGGGGTGAGCACATCCTGCTGTTTCTGGTGCAGACAGTTGCTAGGCAGAGTGTGGAGCACTGTCAGTATCGACCCCCTCGTATCCGAGAGGACAGGAACCGCAAGGCTGCAAATGCAGAAGGTACTAATGCTTCATATCTAAACAAAAACATTTAACTAGTATGACACACCTCACCCACACGCCAGCATTACAGTAAGAAAAGCTTGTTTTGTGGAATCTGCACCACAGACCTGCATGTTTTATTGTTTGTCATTCTTGATAATTGGCTGGTTAGTTGGCCTGGGAGTATAACATGAAGTCAGAATGTTCTCGTTCCCTGTCACTGATACAATAGTGCATTATAATAATGCTGGTCTCTGCTATCGCTACGGCTGTTTTTGCGTCTGACCAACCACAGAGCTTCTTAGAACTTTTTTTGTGATGGGGCGGGGCTGTGGGATTTTTTTTGTTTAATTATTTTTAAGGATATATGGCATATACTGCTCCCACTTGAATGTAATTCATTGTGAAGCTTTATTAGTTTTTATGTACGTGAAACCTGTTTAGTTTGAGAAATATGATCTACATTCTCAGATATACAGGAAAATATTGAATTATGTAGCTGTATAATTGCAACGTTGATTTTTTTTTCTCCCTATTGTGCAACTCTTATAGTTACAATTCATGCAGAACTGGTGGTTATATGCTTCTTTTACTTGTTAGTACATTAAAGTAACCTGTGCAACTAAAGAAGCACATTTTCACCAAACATGTCTCCCAATTGAATATATCTGGTGAGAGAAAGTGTGAGCATTTTGCTTTAACTTGGCCAATGCCAGCAGGAGCTGCTCTGTTTGTGTTTTAGAAAAATGAATGATGATTATGGCTTGTCCCCCTTTTAGACTCGGACATGCCTGATCATGACCTGGAGCCCCCACGATTTGCCCAGCTGGCTCTGGAGCGTGTTCTGCAGGACTGGAACGCCCTGAAGTGTATGATCATGTTCGGCTCTCAGGAGAACAAAGACCCGTGAGTGACTTTCTGGAACCTTCTTCAGTCTTTTCCTGCATCTCAGATTGGAGCCACTTCATGATGATGATAAAAATAATAATAAATAGAAGTACTATAAGTATTAATAATAATATTAATACTGGACAAATGTCCCAAATGTCTGAGAACAGACCTATAATTAATTATTAAATAATAACAACAAAATCACATTATTAAAATAATAGCATATAATGAATAATAAACAACAATTATTAGAAGTATTATTAATAATATATATATATATATATAATAATTGTTGTTTATTATTCATTATATGCTATTATTTTAATAATGTGATTTTGTTGTTATTATTTAATAATTAATTATAGGTCTGTTTTAAGGATCTCAGACATTTGGGGATGTCCAGCTCCGCTCCTGAGAGGCTGGTGTCCCACACAGTTTGGTGATTTTCCTGTTCAAACACACCTGGTTTAACTCACCTGTTCATTTTCAGGTGTCGTGATTGTGTGTGAGGAGGGGAACTAGCAAACTGTGTGGACACCAGTCCTCCAGGTCCAACTTTGTGTGCAACGACAGCAGCAATGTAATAATAAAAGTAATTATTAGTTAATGAGTTGGCTTGATTAGCTTGCGTTTACTGTTGCCAGAATTGGTCCATAAGTTCGGGCCCAGCTCCTCTTAAACAGACTGTGCTTTTCTCTCCAATGTGAGCTGTGCTTGTTTTACCTCATTTGTTTTATTTATTTTCATTCATTTGAACTGTTTCGCAGGCTGAGCGCGAGCAGTCGGATTGCTCACCTCTTGCCGGAGGAGCAGATGTATCTGAACCAGCAGAGTGGCGCCATAAGGCTGGACTGCTTCACACACTGCCTCATCGTCAAATGTGCTCCAGACATCACTGTGAGTCACTGACCATTTGCTGTTTTCTCTGCCAGGAGTTAAAAATGCCACAGGGTTGTTTACTGTTACTCACTGTCAGTGTTGAACATGCAGTAATAGGTGTTATTACTGAAATCAGGAAGTAGGTGATGGCACAGAAGGAGATTTTCATTTTATTTAAACATCAGTCATTTTGTTGTTGCTGTCATCAACAACATGTTTTGGTGTTTTTGCACCAAATATACATTTTCATAAGGATGGCTGTCCGCTAGAGGGTTGAATTATTTAAACATGGACCTAAATATGCTAAATACAGTAGTGTGCACTTCTTGGACGATTATGCAAAATTATTTTGTCTTTCTGCAACAAAAACACAAGTTCTCATTAGAAAAAAAAAAGCAGTAAAAAAGAAAAAGGAATCTAAATGAGTTTAAACAGTAGTTGATGTGTGTTGGGAGCTGTTGGAACAGTGCAGGTTTGGTGATTTTTCCCCCCCCCTCAGTGCCTTCAGCCATTGCATGAATGTAATTCTCTCAGCAGCAGAACTGATTGAGCCCAAACCAGGGACTTAATGGTTCCTAGAAATAATTCAGAGCTTCCGGTACCGTTCACTATATTAATTTTATTTGTATTGATTCTAATATTAGTGCTCTAGAAGAAGAAATAAAAAAAAACATTTACTGCCTGTCTAAACTACTCTTGCATATACATTTCTCAGGGGGCAAAGACTTTTACACAGGACAAATAGTTGGATATAAATAAAGGCTGTGAGCTTGTGAAACATTGAATTACTAAGAAGGAATTCAGGACTCTAGACTTAAGATTTATGATGCAGGTTCGATCTTAAAAAAGGCTCGGTCTCGAGGAGAATTTCTTCATGATTGAAGAATTTTGGATATCTGAGTAATAAATAACTATCATCAGAGTCTATGTGTTTTTTTCAATCAGTTGTAGCCTGTAGAACAGAGATCCCCAACATTTTTTGCACCACAGGCAGGTTTAATGTCAGACAATATTTTTGCGGACCGGCATTTAATGTGTCTCGGATAAAAACAACAAAATAAAATGATACGAGCAACACAAAAACTGGTATTTAGTAAATATAATAATAAAGGTGAATCCACTGTGTAA
>JBBIGC010000001.1:904352-918033 GCA_037576955.1 Lepidarchus adonis
ACACATTAATAGTTAGTGTAAAATCTCTGGTGTCCTCACATTGTTCCAATGTTGTATGATTTACACACACACACACACACACACACACATCAAACCTGCACTGTTCTAACAGCTCCCAACACACATCAACTACTATACACACACACACACACACACACACAACCTGCACTGTTCTAACAGCTCCCAACACACATCATCTACTTTACACACACACACACACACACACAAACTCTTTACATTTATATATTACCCTTTTACATCATCATTTGTGTTAATTCTAATGAGAACTTGTGTTTTTGCTGCAGAAAGATTCTCGCTGATGAGAGAAATGGGACAATTTTGACAAATTAAAAGTTTTAAGAGACAGCTAAAGCCATATATACATATATTATATATCACACATACATGTACATGTACACACACAGCTCTACAGCTGAGGATTACATCACAGTAAACAGAATGGACTCTCTGCCTTACACAACATTACTGGCTGCACTGAAGCTCAAGACCCTCCTCCCTCTCCCCTCCCTCTCTCCCCATCCCCCACCTCACGTGTCTGCAGCGTGCACATGAATGTCACTATGGTTTCCAGTGTTAACATGTCCTCTCCAACATGGCCGTCATATGTGTGTGTGTGAACGAGAGGAAACGCTCCAACCATCTGTCTCAAAAACGCCAGAACATCTACCAGTGAAAAACGTGTGTAATATGAGGATCATGATGAAGTAAAGAAACCCAAGGAGAACCATCACAATCTCTCAAATGTGCTTCTAACCACGAACAATGAGGAGCATGTGAATGAAGAACATGCATCTGAGACTCTGAACCCTGCAAACAAAAACACTTCTACCCCGACCTTCTCCAAACAAAGGCTGGTGGTCAGATCACATTCATCTGACCACAGCAACGGAATGGAAATCAAATAAACTGAGCTAAAGAACTTCAGAACTGCCAATTCAACACCAAAGTGCACAATGGTGACATTCCACCATGAAGAGGAAACCTGATCTTTCCAAACAGAGCTAAGAGCACCCAGGCCAAAGGGGTTAAAATGCCAGAGTGGTTTTAGTACCAGAACAACAAATAAACATTATAATATATCCCTATACAACCCAATCTGTTTCGCATTCCCAAAGGCTTATGTAGTTTAATTCCATAGGTATTCCCATTTCCAAAAAACGACCCAGATAACAACATGTGCATGACCCACATGTACACAAGTGTACACTTTAAACTCAGGTTGAAAAATATATTCTTACCAACAACCATGTCAATATTTATAATATGGTCAATATAATAAGAAACCACTTTTCAAACAAGAAATGCAAATCAAAGTGCTGTAAATAATTTACAAAATGCAAACAGTAAGTCTGTACCCAATGCTGTAAAGAGATTGAATAATTGATTCAAATGTAACCATCAAAAAAGAAAAACTAAATCATACAATTGATGGCTAGAATGATCAATAAAATGGGTGAAGGCGTGAAGCATTTAAAAAAATTCACACAGTAAACACTGTAAGGGGCCTGATACTTTCAAAAAGGAATAAAATTTAACAAAAGACGCCACAGAGACACGGCAGAGCTTGGAGTATTGAGGGCTCTCTGACCCTCCCCCACCTCCAAGGTTCAACTCCAAGGGCCCCACGCTGTACAATACACTAGCTGTAGATTAGGCCTATTGGTTTAACTGACACCCAATGTTCTATTACACACATATAGAACAGCAGACTGGTCAGGACATGACGAGAGACCATTTTCTGTCCTCAGACCATAACAACACTATTGTATAAAGGCAAATTCATGTCAACCCCCCACCAGTCTGCCCCTTTGTTGCTCTTGGCCACACTGTCTGCAGTCTGACCAGACATGGCAGAAGCAGCGCTGAGAACAGCCCCACATTCAGCAGAACCACCAGGAGTGTGTGATATGAGTAAACTGCATTCTCAACGCAGACCCCCACCCCAATCGTGCCATACGTGCTCCATTCCAGGAGACCCCACCGCACCCCCCACGGCAGCACGTCCGCCCCCGAAACCGGTACGTCTCCCCAACTTCTGTTCCCACCACTCAAACTACTAATAGCGTTAAAACCACAACAAAAACAACATTTTTATATATTTTAAACAAATAATTAAAAAAAAACGAAAACGACGGAATTATTGGAACAAAAAGTTAGTTAAAGTAGTTTTTGCAGTAAAAAAATTTTTTTTTTTTTTAAAATGCATGAAAGTTGAATATGAATTATAATAGTTAGCAAATACTCATTACAAAACACACATTAATTTTTAAAAGTAAAATATCGATTACAGATAAAACTGCCTTATTTTGTGTTACTCTCACTTTTGTCCCCCAAACAACCTTCGCAGTCTAACTGTCCGTTCCGCCTTAAATAGTGCGGCAAAGAGCCAAAAATCACTAAAACACGCAGAACAACCGGAGTAACAGTCAGAACAACGTGTGAGCAATGAATAAAAACACAAACTGATATAAAAGCATGGAAATCTGCTTTTCCCTCTGTAATTTGGGGGAACCTCTCTGATCTGGATTCATGGGGAGAGATTATTAGAGAGAGAATGATAATGAGCGTCATTAACTCACTGCAATGGCTCAGAAATGTAGACTGGGGCTCAAAAGTTGTTGTTCCAGTTTTTTAAAAGTTTGTCTTTGTAAACAAAGCGCGAGGCGATGTCTAAGATCATCAAGGCGGTTTAAGAGTGAATGACAGAATAAAAAAAGGGGAAAAAACGATCATATTAGAGAAAGTTGGCTGGTTGCTTACCCAGATTCAGGTGCCACCGCTGGTGGAGGCTGTGTGTGAGGCTGTGTGTGCGGTAAGGCGGGGGCTGAAAGCACACAGGCTCCAGCGTGTAGGTTCTATATGAAGCTGCCTATAGCTTCATGAAGAAGGGGGCGGGGCCACAACGGCACGTGTGCACCAGCATGGAAGAAGGGTTATTTATTTATTTATTTATAACCTTGTTAACGTCTCTGCAAATGTGTTTTATGTGAATGAGAAACATTACATTACATTGGTGATGGACTTATGGACTGAAGATCAGTATGAAAAGTTTAATTATGACATTTATTTATTTGTTGTCAGTGATCATAAGCTCAACAACAACAACAACAATTATTATTATTATTGTTGTTGTTGGTGGTGTTATTATTATTATTATTATTATTATTATTATTATTATTATTATTATTAAAATAACAGTTAATAATAATAACAGTTAATAATAATAACCGTTAATAATAATAACCGTTAATAATACTAATACTACTACTACTACTACTACTACTACTAATAATAATAATAATAATAATAATAATAATAATAATAATAATAATGTAGGAAATAATGAAAAGGGATATGAGTTAGAAATCATTCTTTTGAAAAAATGGCATATAATTCAAATTAAATACCTTCTTATTAAATTAAATCAGCAATAAGTGAACCTTCTTATTCTCTGTGCCTATATATACAGTACGTGCCCCAAAGGTGCCCACATCTGGCCCAGCACAGTTTGACAGCAAACAACCTCCCAAAACCTGGCGATGAAGAGGTTAAACCAGGTGTGTTTAAGAGGGAAATCACTAAACCAGTGAGGATGTTAAAGCTTCTGGATCAGAAGGATCATCAAAGAGAAAATAATGAGGAAAATTATCAAAATTCCAAATCCAAACCGGGTCAGGACTGTCTGAGTCCCTGTGTAGGAACTCGTTTCCTTCTGCTCCAGCATACACACACCTGTTTGCCAAGTTTGGTGAGTGTGTGTGAACCAAGGAATCATCAAACTGGACACCACCAGCCTTCCAGACTTGGAGGTGACCACGGCAACAAGCTTCCACGTCTCTTCCACACCACATCAGCTCAGCAGCTATTCTTATCCCAGACCCACTTCATCGCTGTCATTCCTGTTTTACGACCTCCCTACACTTTCTGTCCATCCACCTTCTATACGTTCCCCCAGCACCGCTTACATAACGCCGACACACACTGTGTGTAGACTGTAAACATGGCTGATTTGTGGGAGGGGTTAACTGGTCTTTATGGTCTTTGACCCCTACAGGTGCTAGAAGAGCATTCTGGGAAACATCTTACACAGCAGCTTTGAATCTACATGGGGAAAGTAGAGCGACTTCACACGAATATCGTCCATAAAATGTCTGTAACTAAACAGGGTGAAATGGCCTTTAGTCATTTTGCTGGCACCCGCTGCCATGGAAACCAGGGAACCCCACTGTTACCAGTTAAAATAGTTACATTTAGTTAAACAGAGGCTCTGCATCTGCGTTTTATCATCTTTTATTTTACACGTTTATCTGCACTGGCTTCAATTATTCAATATTATTATTTTTGATGGGATTTTATTATTCCTTTTCTTTTGTTCTCAATTTATCTCAGTAAAGTGCATCGAATGACATCTGTGTAGATCTGTGTCCAGTGGCTTGGATCATATGCATCCTGCATGTTCAGAATATTTCACTTTTAGCCCAACAGAACTATGGCGTCCATTTGCCACCATTTGCACCACAATAAAATGTGACCTCTGCCTTTACCCCATCCACACATGACGCAGTGGGCAGCTATGAACAGCACCCGGACGGGTGCTCAGAGGTTCCTCAGCCATACCTGGGCTTGAACCTGTGACCTTCTGATCCCAAGGTCCCAACCACTAAACTGCTCATTAATCTGATTGGCTACTTGATGTAAAATAACCTAAATCCAGGACCACATCCTGAAGAGCTTCATTTATTTCAGTGAATTGGGTTGTTTCACTACAATAGGCCTCCACTGAACGTGAAGAGCTCCCTCTGCTGGTCCTGAGCCTGAACTGCACTAATATTGAGCGTTTAATCGCTAGTATCAGTGTTTTATATTCTGCTGCCCTCTAGTGGCCAGTCAGCAGCACTGCAGTCAGCGGTGCACTTGCAGTATTGATGCTCTTCAGAACCCTACATACTTCATATTTGAGTATCTTTATTCTAAAACACGTTTATGAAAACCATAATTATCTGATGAGTTAAATCATATTTATAAAGAGGTTTTTTTAATGGTAAAGAAAATATATGAAGGAAACAAAATCTCATTCTCCCTCTAAGGCTATTATGGGTGTGTAATACAGCAAACTAAATTTCATTAAGAAGTGTTTTATTCATACACGTTGCAATTCTGCTCGAAGAACATGTGGGAGAACGTTTTTAAACGGTAATTACATAAAGTAAGAGTTGAGGGAAAAGTTTCATGTGCACACAATACAGTAAATACACATACAGGGGGGAAAAAACTATTTAGGTGAAGCTGGATTTCCATATATGGTCATAGCTGTGTATATACAGTAGATGGTGCCAGAACTACTGCAGTATGAATTGTGCAGTGCAGATGCTAGTGATGTAGCACAGAAAATTCAGCCTTTAAAGCCATGTATCCAGTATGAAAATAGAATTACGACACCTAGGACTAAATTGTTTCTCCACCTTCAGTTTCACTTGACTCACCTGAACTTCCTTGGGTCACAGCATGGAGATACTGCATCAGTGATGTCCACCATAGCTGAGGCCTAAAACCAGCTTTCTACAGCCATCACCATGTATTACAATGTTTTAACAAAAACTAAAGAGGCAATTTTGAATTTTTTTATTTTATTCAAAACCATTCAGAACAAGTAATTTTAGGAGTCACAAAACAGCCTTCGAATATTGGAGCGTATAACTTAATAAAAAGCGACATTTTTAACAGTTTGAAGAAAATCGTTAATTCCATACTGCAAATTTAATCATGGTTGATTTCCTACTCAGAATTTAGCTAACATTTTGCTTTATTAACATTGTTAATAACAACATAATGCAAAATTAAACAGTATTGCTGTAAGTACACAGAAAAAAAAGGAAGAAGAAAAAAAAACTGTTCCTAGAACATTTGAAAAACACATAATAGCTGCCTTATGAGAATGTTTGGTGTTGAAAATAGATTTTTAATAAAACCAAAATGTACGAATATATCGAAACATTCATGAGTTTAAAAACCAATTGAAACGGGGCAAAACATTTTGGCAAAGTATGGGCGGCTTCTTTAATGATGGGGCATAAATGGATATGAAAGCAAACAACAATTAAACTATAAACGATATTCTTAATATAAAACTTGGTAAAAAATAGTTATTTCAAACTGTACAGTCACCAAGTACACAGAAGAATTCAACAATTCATTTGCTTTTCATTTGGCGTCTGCGGTGGCTTCAACCTTTTGCGCCTGAAAAAGATAAACAATCAGAAAGTTAGTTTTTAACGTTAACCAAATGAACAAATCACAAAATAATGTCTATGCAAGTTATTAAAATGCATAAATATACATGGGGGGAAAAAACACATGGCTTTCAGCCAGTGCAGCTTTATTAGCTTAACATTACTAGTATTAGAAGTATTTTGTTTAACATTACAACTAGGCCCCATTTGGTGATTCTGTTCACATTATTGCAGTTACTACCGCAAATGAGTCTGGTGAGCATGGTCTTGTGTCTTCAGGATACCTGGTCTGCCTTGGCATCCCCATTTTCAGCAGGGTTAGCGCCCTTCTTCCCTTTGGCTGCCTTCTGCAAGTTCAAATCACATAATTATTACACATTAGCAATAAAAAAATTATATTTTAAGTTAGTAAAGTACATAAAGAGGACTTTCTGTAAAGCAACTTTATGTCCTTGCCAAAATACTTCCACTTTATTTGTACTATTCCATTCACACTTTGCAAAAAAAACAAAAAAACAAAACACTAACCACCAGATCGTACCTTAGGGGCAGCCTTCTTGGGCTTTGGGGCTGGTTTCGGGGGAGCTGGTCTCTAAAAAAATAAAATAAAAATAATTATAAGGTATAATAATAGTAATAAGTAAATAATTGTTTTTAAAAATAGTTCACAGGTCACATAATTTACTCAAAATTTCCATAAATTAATATTTTAAAAGGACTAAAAATGTGCAAAACATACAGCAGACAGTCTTGCAGAGCGTCTTGTTGGCTGTAAAAGAAAGCGGATTTAGAATCAAACAGCATTAAACAGGAATCCACTCAAATATGAGAAACATGTCTGAATATTTTGGCGCTTAAAATCATGGACACGAACCTCCTCCTTGCCTTTGGCAGACTTCTCTCCGTCAGCCTGCAAATCAAAAACATGTGTAAAACATTACGAATCAAAACGCTTTTCCAAAATGTGTAGAATAAGTCCTTTTTTTCATAATTTAAATGGATTAGAAATACAAGGTTGCTAAAATGGCGAGTTATGCTAGGATTAGCGTGTTGTTTGTTATTGTGCTCGCCTGCTACTGCGCGGCGTCGCGTTTCCCGCCTTTATTCAAATTCAAATTCGAACTGGCGGACGCGCGCGACGCCGCCTTGCCGCTTCCTTTCGTCCTCGAGTCCAGCAGCGCGCGCCATAAAGGTTTTAAACGGTCGATTAAAAAATGTTTTGGATAAAAACGGTGATTATTTTCCATCGACATTTAAGCATCTGAATTTATTAAAAATTATCTTTCAAAAGAAAAAATAAAATAAAAATCTAAAACAATAAACCGCCATTTTTACACGGAAAACGATGCTGTGTTTTTTGCTATCGCAGGCAGGTGCTCTGTAAACATGGCATCTTTGCCTTTGAAAAACAACAGCGAGTCAAAGACACATTCTGTTTAGTAGCACAGGCGCCTAAACCTTAACATGAATGCAGCGACCATTTTCAACACCAGCCCAGCACTTTAAAACCGCCTCAGTATTAAATAAATTAATTATGTATTTTTATAATTCGCTATTTAGGTCGTTTATATTTTTTACGTGATTTTGTGAGGTAAAAATGCATAAAACGCATGGAAAAAAACGGACTAGGTGACAGTTTCCTTAGCAAGTCTCCTCGACGGCGGAGGAATTACCTTAGTAAAACTCCAGTTTGCTGAATAAACACATCAGAGAGTCATTTTTTTTTACATCTTTTGTGCATTCGCGTTTAATTTCAAAACCGTAATAATAATAAAGCATTAAAACGAAGCCCTTTACACGGCTGTTTACATTTTTTTACACAACTCAACGTCACAGGATGACAGCGGAGCTGACAGCTTTGTCTCACCGCCATTCCTGCAAAGAACAACCGCTGAATAAACGCGCGTCGGCGGAAAATTTCAAGAAAATGCCGTTTCTTTCTCTAAAATGTGGAAAAATATGCAAGCGTGCGATCTTACCTTTCTTTTAGGCATCTTGGCTTTTAAAAAGCGTGAAAAAAAATCGAAAAAACGACTCGTTTTATTTTCGAAACAGGGCTCTGCAGCGTCGTCCTCGCCACACAAAGCTTCAATACAATAACGGCCGAATGTTTATTTAGTTTTTATATTGAAATATAAGATAGAAACCGGTTTAAACCAGATTTTACGTTTCGAGCGTGCCCATTGGCTGCGGCCGTGGTCACGTGCTCTGGGCGTTGCTTTACATTTTAAAGAGACATGAGCCGAAAACGCCCCTCGCCAATAGAGGGCGCACTTGCAGCTCGGTTCCGTTTTAAACATTGTAGTATTCAGGCGGCCATTCGAGTGGGTGAAAAGCGCCTCTATTGTTGACGCTGGTGTCCAAACGAGCTTGATTAAACGTACGGGACGCGTTGGGGAACCACATGTCTCCATGCTCAGCGCAGAATATATTTTATAACGGTATTTCCCATACCAGGTCCTGGAGGAACCCCCTTTAGAGAGGTGTGTTGGGCACAGAAAAGGCTCAGATGTGAGCAGGGAAACATCCAGGACCAAGGTTGGGAAAACCGTGGGCTTGAAGGTGGTTGAGGAATTGGTGGTTCTATAGAGCTCCATCCAGTACCATCTAACCACAGTTTCTGACCTCACTTTTGTGGCTGAATGCAATAAAATCATCTACAAAACATCTACATTTCCCAGGAAGAGACTGTAGTGCCACATAGTGGTGGGCACACCCCCACAATTGCACCCTCTTATTTCAGAGGGAAAACAGAAAAAGCACAAATTAACCATTTCAGACCATTTTTAAAAACTAGTTGCCAAAAATTCATTAGCAATTATTTTTAGGCTTAATCTAGGTCTATGAAACTGAACCACACGAATTATACAACTCAAACTGAGGCCAGAAAAAAGTCTTTCTTGGTATTGATCTCTTTATTTTCTAAGACATCTCTCATTATATACACGTTGTCATGATAATATTGAGAAATCACTTTATTCTTTAGCTTTTGAGTTCTACAATCACAGATGTATTCAATACTCTGAACGTCATTACCACCGTGTGGTCGGTTATGACAATGGCCGTCAATTAAACTCCTCCAGCTTCAAAGGGTAAAACCAAACTTGATCGTTGGCAGACATCAGCTCACATGTTGAGCAGCGTCCTGTGAAACGTATCTATTCCAGAACAGTCATTAGGACGAGTATAAATAGTCGAACTGCCCCATAAAACGGGGTGCAACATCGTTCTTGTATATACAAATTAGATAAAATGTTTTTAAACTTCCTACTTCTTATGGCAGGACTGGCTCTATCCAGAAGCCGTCCCAGAGTGCCACAGAGTTCTGTCTGCACAAACAAACCCAAATCAGTTATTCAAGGGTTTGAAGGCTTCAAACGAAACACAATCAAACAGTGGAACTTCAGAATTAAATGTGGTCAACTTTTTGGACAGTGGTTCTGAGGTCTAGTCCTGAGACATCCCTGCCCTGCGCCTTTTGGTGCGTTCTCCTTGCTCTAAAACCCCCAGATAAAAAAACAAAACAAAACAAAAAAAAACACATACGCAGTGCCACGCAAATACTACAGTGGTTCACAAACTAAACAAAATGTCGGAAATCTTTTAAGACAATTCCTAATCAGGCCGTTAGGTTACTGAGCACATCGAGTGCATCATTAACCGGATAAAAATAACAGTTATGTAAATCTGTTTGTTAAGCAATCTCATTTTTGATGAAAAAAAATGTCTTTTGCCCCCAAATATTCCAATACATAAAGGCAGAGTGGTGACGTACCACACGAAGAAAATTCTGTCGTTAAAAAGCCCCGTAAGACTTTATTTCGTAAAACAATTTGAGCCAACTACACTCAACAAATGGTTCCCTGTAGTGTGGCCATAGAAAAAATAACCTTGGAAATGGATAGTCCTTTAAAATATATACATCGCAGATGAGATGTACGAATGTGAAGCACCTTCTTGAAGTATTCACATAAAGGTTGTTTTCCTAGAGCCATACATTTAAGTCAAGAACCATTCAGGAACCTTTATTTTTGAGAGTGTGACCAAGCTCTTTCTGAAAAAACGCTAAAAGGAGCTCGGCAGGGGTGTCCGGCAGCCAGGTTTGTGAACCACCACCACCTTAGGAGAATGTGGCCTAAGCGACGACCATGGGGCTGCTCAAAAGTTCGAAGAAATTGTCTCTTTTCTGCTGCAGAGCACAGAGGAAGCGCCGCACTCTCTCCTCCCGGCTTGCTACGTAGTTCAGAAGTGTGGTTTGTCGAGCGCGAGCGTCCATTGGCGTTCCATTCCCCCGGTGCTGCAGGAGTTCAGCCACACACGAGCGGTCCGCCTCCAGCTGCTGCACGGCCTGGTCCTCCCTGTGCACCTCCCAAGCTTTCTGCAACACAGTTCAATGACTTCAGTTTAATTTTATTATTTTGGCGCAATGTACAATACATTTTTAGAATACACTGACTAGAGGAACAGTTCCATACAATTCTGGAATATAAACGATACAGAGAGTCCTCAACTTACGTCGGAGATCCGTTACTACGACGCAACATAACGTGATTTTTGCGCAAGTTATATAACCACCTATGTTACTCACATGGCGCATGAACAATGGCGTCTTCCTTGTATATCGATGCGTGATGACGTATACGTCGGCACCACTCACCAACTAGTTCCACGCAAATTTTGTTTTGACATCACAAACACCGTCCGCCGGAAATTAAACCACGTACGTCTTAATACATTTCTGGGAGATGGAGATGGAACCATGAAACGTCATAAGCCAAGTTCGACGTAAACCGAGGACTTCCTGTAGTCTAAGCCTGAGAAGCCTCTCTAACTTCCACAATTAAAAGCCTGGGAATGGTATTTTGCAAAAGAAAACTGCAAAAAAATGTAAATTCCTTAATGAATATTCTTTAAAAATGTTCGTAATTTTGTAAAATTCCAAAACTAACAACAGTTAAATAGACATGTTCAGCTGTATCATGAGGTACATGTTTCCAGTTCTGTATAAAATGGCTGCAGAGGGTTGCAGGTTCAAGCCCCGACACCACTGAAGCACTGTCCTGCTCCACTGCTCCACGTGTGGATGGGTTAAAGGTTGTTTGTGGTGCACTGGGATGTTCACAATAACAAATAGTCCAGTTTTCATGAATTTTTCTCTGATTTAAGAAAGTACAGGGAGTCCTCAGGTTACACTGCACTCGATTCGTGGTTACATTTCCATCTCCCATAAATGTACCAAGTCTTCTTCAATCTTTCAGGTGTTTCGACCACAGAACTGGTAAATCTGGGGTCACAAAACATGCAAGGCCCTCTGACCCGGTCTAATGCGGACTCACTGTAAGCTGTATTTTTCCGTCTGGTTATCTTAAACAGAGGTCCTGATGTTACCATCATCAAGGACAAGAACACGTCACTTAAAAAAACATGCGTCATCTCATCACCTGATCTGCCTGAACTGCCAAGTCATCCAGGCTCTGTGGCACTAACACTCATCGGCACTAAATCTGGTTAAAACCGGTCCAGAATTCCATGTAAACTCCTCATGAACGTCAGTCGTTGTGCTCAGACTTTAATACCATTGGACGTCTGAGTTTCACACCTCTCTCTCTTTCTTTTTAGGATCCCACCTACAGGAGAATTTGCCCACAAAACTTTTAGTTGGTATTTTTCTTTAACGTCTAACGTCTAACTCGACACTCACAACTCAAAACTGCGTTTGCGACACAAAAATGTTTGAGCAGCAACTAGTTGGCGAACGGAGCGGACGAATACATGCAGCAGGTATACAGGGAAGACTGCGTTGTTCACGCGCCATTTTGGAACGTGCTTCATTACGTAGGTGGGTAGCGATGTAACCCGAGGACTCACTGTCTGCAAACAATCACCTTTATCAACAGCTACTGGGTGGAACACCTGTCCGACAGATTCTTGCCTGACGTCACAACGTACCTGAAGGGAACGATAATTCTGCTGGTACTGTAAAATAGCCTCACAGAGGTTCCAGAAGGAGTATTCTGGCCACAGGACGGACTGGAAGACCAGGCAAGAGTGAGAGGTCTGTGGAACATCCAAAAATACAAGAGCAAAAGTCAAAGTGCGTCAGTGACAGTAGAAAAACAAATGGAATGCATGGAATGTTATTGAGTCATCCTCGTTCCTCCCAAAACCCTTTCAAAGCAGTAATTCAAGCCCATACCAACGGAATGTCACAGAACCGACAACTGCTCGTGAGGAAACTGGCCATATCTAACCACAGCTATTGCTGGCAGATAATATAACGTTCTCCAGCATCAAATCCTCCAACATCTGCTCAGCAAAGCTCACAGAAGATGGAAGATACTGGCGAAACCCTTCTGACCACACTTGTACCCATCGCTCCACTCCTTCTATCCGATAGCATTCTCTTCCTCAGCAATCAACCAGAACATTAAGACCACTGCCAGGTGAATTGAGTAACATTGACTCTTGTTTTTTCATAGCAGTGGCACCTGCCAGGGTGGGATATCTGGCAGCAAGGGAACAGTCAGTTCTTGAAGCTGATGTACTAGTAGTAGGAGCAGAAGGATTTGAGGCCTTGTTGTGATGGTTGTTAGTACCGATCAAGAGTGATCCATGAAAGAACAACTTCTGCTCCCCTAAAGAACCATTCAAAAAATAGTTAAAAAAGCTTAAGTGTGTAAAGAACCGTTCTAATGTTCACAAAAAGCAAAGGTTCTCATTTGTGATCTTCCCTTTTGCCTTTTAGAAATCATACAAGCAGGCTAATTTCATAACTGAGCATATTTAATGCAAACTGGTGGAGTTTTATGCAGTAATATATAATGATATATAATAAAATACAACCCTTTCAACATGTAAAAAATGTTAAGCTATACTTGGGCAATGGTAAAAATATCATATCAATACTTTTTCATTTTATTTCAACACATGATATGCCACTATATATAATTTTCTATGACTCTAAGATGGAACAAACAAAAAAGCCAACAGGGCCATATAAAAAGCATAATGAGTAGAAATATTTTTTATTGTTTCATAAATAAGTTTACTTAATGATGCAGTGTTTAAGTAACAACGAGATCACAAAATGCTCAGAAAATCATATTGCGGCCACTATAATAATAAATATCATCATCTATACTGTACTCTATATCTTGCTAATCACCCACAGAACCTGTTAAAAAAAAAGTTGTAATACCATATATCTTCCAATAGTAGCCCCGGCGTTTATTAAAAAAATCATTAGGACATGTCGGTGTTTAATAGAGACGGTGTTTGTTGGAGACGAGTTATTATTCTCCTCACAGACGGAATGGTGCTGTATTTACTGCACAAAATGTCCTGCAGCTTCTGCTCATTTATTTAGACAGAAGATAAAACATCACGACTAAAATCATCCCTCTGTCTGTTCGGCGGTGATACTCGTCTGT
>JBBIGC010000001.1:935050-956739 GCA_037576955.1 Lepidarchus adonis
TTTTAAAAGCCCCGCCCACATCCTCATCACAACGCCCATGATGGACACACATGCACAGTGTGAGCTTTTAAAAGCCCCGCCCACATCCTCTGCTGTAGCGCTCCTGATGGATACACACACACACACACACACACACACACATCTGCCTCCTTGCATCATCTCTGGCTTGACGTCTTTTACTCGTCCGCCAGATGTGTACTACGTACACGGGCATTGAAGAAATGGACATTTTTTAATTTTTCTCTCCGTTTAGAGGAAACTCGTCTATCCATGCCATTGCTGTGTTTTCTTTTTTTAACGAAATGCATGTTTTGATCTTGTGTTGTAACTGGATCCTCTTAGTGACCATGTTACACTCCTGATGAATGTGCCCTTACCCACGTCTGCCTGTCAGTTGATGCCATATGTTTGTTTATCGGTTGTAAACTGCACTGCTCGTCCCTAGTGGCAGAGGTTGTACATGGGAAGGCATCAAGACTTCAGCCTCAAAGCCCCTAATATGGAGTAGATCACCTTGAGCCTTTCGAAATTCGAAGGGACCTGGAAATGTAACGGTTACTCACTTTATAAGTCACCTTTTTGTGAAACGCATAATACAAACTGCGTTCACGATCACATTTTACCAAATCAGAGTCCCAATGAAATGTATTTATACCTAATAATGTAAAGGCCTGTGTACTTAGGGCACCTCCTGGGTCGGATGCGTCTGACGGGTCTAGGAGTAAATGTTACAATGCAGTACTTTAATTCTCAGAAACCACGGGCGCCTACCACACGAAAAGGCGCTAAAGTGCGAGAACTGGAGAATTGAATTCATTCAAAGCAATATAAAGCCACTGAAAAAGAACGGTCCTTATCATAGCACTTCCCAATAGGTTGATCAAAAGGACACACAAGTTATTTTGGCTCTGTATGTAATAGTGTGGGGGAATGTGATGGGGAGGGTTATTTTTTAAAAGAAAATAAAGTTGTTTTTTTAATTAAATGTTTTATTATGTCTTCTTTTTACGTGAACGTGGGACATGAAACGTCCTGTACGTTTTAGACTCCAGCCCCTAGGTTAGTTTTGATGTGATAAAATAGTGTGTTTATTAGTGGTGTAGCCATTTTGCGAACACGTATTATGTGATACAATGCAGTCTTGGTTCAATACATTTTCAATTTTTCAAGTTTATTACAGCATTCTGCCATATTCTGACAGGATTCGAAAGAGTTAGCGTTAATGCTAACATGCTAATCACAAAGTCACAGTTCAGTACATTCTAATACAGTTCAACAAAGGCAATGTCCCTGATTATAGTTCATGTGTATTAATAATAATAATAATCATGATAATAACAATTATATGCTTAAAACGATATTTTCATTGTTGTATATAATACACCGTCCTATGTTGGGCAGTGGTGGCATGGTGGTTGCCCTTGTTAGACCACAAAGCAATCTTTCTTAATTAGTCCGATAACTTAATGCCATGGTCTAGCTCTGGTGTTCAGTACACTTTGGTGATTTTTCTGATAAAGTACACCTGGTTCAACTCACCTGTTCATTGCCAGGTGGGGCGAGTATATTTGAGGAGGGGGACTACCATACTGGCCCACCAGGGCCAACTTTGGACACCCCTGGTCTAGCCTGTTCAATAAGAGGGACAATTCTGTTGGTCTATCTTCAACTTTGGGCTTATATTATCTGGCTAACTGAGAAAGCCTGCTGTGTGTAAAACCTGTCATAAGTAAAATATCATATATACTCTGGGTGGACATGTGGCAGTACATGCTGTGTACTTTATTATATAAATAGATATATAGAAATATATATGTAAATTATATTTTGATTAAAGTAAGAGATCTTACTTTAATCAAAATATAATTTACACTTCAATTTAAAATGAAGAAAAAGAAAAAAAAAGTACTATTACACTGACGTCTGTTTCTCCTCATTTGGCACAAGCCCCTCCTACATAACCTCTCGTTCTCAGTGGACCAATCAGCACTGGCCTCCGGGAGGTTTCTGTGCCGTTGACCAATGAAAATGCGTTTATTTTTTTCCTTGACCAATCGGTGCTTGTCTCTGAGAGGTTCCCATGTCGTCGTCACGAAGGCTCGCGCTCCCCATATTTAGCTCTTTGGTCGCGGACCGCTGACAAACCGGGCTGGAGCGGAGAAAAACGACTAAACGCCAAAGTGGGAGTCGACGTTTTACCGACTTATCACCACGACGGGGTAACGGGTCGGGAAAGTCGTGTCCGAGCAATAAAATCATTAACTTTTGACAGACAGTGACACCGAGCTGGCGAAGAAACGGCGCTTTTCCAGATGGGAATTTGGGCTAGCGAGCTAGTTAGCATGGCAGCTAGCTAACGTTAGTTAGCTCCGTCGACGAGACGAGCCGACAACTTTTCATCTTGGTCGAAACAGCGAGCATGTCCGCGCTTCAGGCCGGTGATGAAATGTTACAGGATATCTAGTCATCTTGAGTGACTCTTAATATTGTACGTCAGGTTAACTTCTTAGCATGCTAGCGTTAGCTCGACGTTCGTAAATAGAACCGTCAGTGCGAGCGCGAGGACGCGGTGAAGAAGAGCAGACACATCGTCCAGAAAAACATATAGAAACACCCTCCGCGGAGGTTCTGCAGTTCCCGAGAGGACGTACACAACTTGCCGGACTCACTTGCTTCCGTTGGCCGAGCAGCGACCTGCTTCGGTCCGGTTCTCCGGAGTTTTCGCACGCCAACTTCATCAGTAAGGAGCCGGGACAGACGGAACCGGACAGAGACCCCCATGAATGGAAATCGGAACTACAGGTAAGCTCTTGTTCTCCAAGAGAAGGAGCACAGTTTGCTCTCTGGTCTGTTTTTATTTATTGCAGAATAAATATAAATTCGTTTGGTAGTATTTAACTACTTTTTCACGTGGTTACGTCTCTTTTTATTCCAAATAAAACCTAGTTTGTGAGTAGTATTAACGTAGAGTACTGTATATTTACTCCTAGTTACCTGTGTACAGGTAGAGCTGACATGGGTATGGTAGTTTTCCAACACACTGCACCCTGGTTTTAAGTTTTAAAGGGTTAAATTGTGAAGTTTCTTCTCTTTAATGGGTTATATTTGAAGAAATTGCACCTTTTCTTCACAGAATGGCTGTACTTTTGGTGGACAGGTGTGTGTCCGTGATAGTGTCCCTGGGGAAAACCCCCTCCCTGTTGACTGTACGATTAATGATGTTAATTTTCACTAGAAGCGAAATCACAAGGGATTTTCCCTGCAAAAGTTTGTTTAACCTTCTTGCAAGTCATGTCTGAGCTTGAGTAATATTCCTTTTACACGTCTAGTTTTACTGGCTGAGGAGTCGAAACCAACCACCTCGTTCTGGACATTTTTGTTCATCGCATTCTCTTCCCCGATAAAATTGATCATCTTCTGACTGTTGCTTTTTGTTTAATCCGGTCGTAGCCTGTTTTTCTGACTTGTTGGAGGGTGATGGAGCATGGAAATAGCACCACAATGTGGAGTTACCAGGTTTCGAAAGGGCAGAAGTCGCTCACCTTACATGACCCGAATGTGACCTATAGGTTTATCTCGTCGTGTGTAGGTTTTAAACCTCACCTTCGCCTCACACTGGTTCCCCATCACGTCATCGTTTTAAACAAACCTACACGTTGCCTTTTGACTCCGTATGACTGGAAACCACATTATAGTGTGGGCTCCTTTCACGTCAGCAATTCATTGTCCACAAACTCCATGAGTAACTTCATACTTTCATATTTACAGAATGAAAAAGAAAAAGATTCAGAAAGGAAAGTGAGTTTTAGCTACTGAAGTAAACTGTGATATGAATTTTTACTGATATGCGGTTTCATATTCGTCACATGGTAGTTATTTATCACTGTCGCCGTTAGCAACCAGAACGGGAGAAAACGGACCCAAACCACCATTTGTGTACCACTGCAATAATGAATTATCTTGGCACTGTGGAAACTCACTGCTGGACTGTAGGACTTTCAGCAAATAGACTGATTAATTCATTTATATTATTAAAATAGTGCAATTTTGAGTTTGAATGTTAAAAACTACATACATTTCTTATCGTGGGTGTGATTTTCCAGTGTTGCGTTCAAAATAATAAATGACAATTCATCTGTTTACAATACTTGTTGTTTTTAGCCATCATTCAAAATTTATTGTGATGTTATTGCCCCTGTATCGTGATACATATTGTGTCTGAAGTAAACTGTGATATGAATTTTCAGTGAAATGCGGTTTCTTTTTTATAAAGAATGTTTTCCTACCATTTCACAAATGTTGTAGAGACAACAGGCCATGAACGTAGCAGCCGTTTGAATATGGTCATGACTGGTTCAGCAATTTAAATTCTGGTTATTTTTAAGACCAAAATACTGGTTTGGACTCTAGCTGATACAGTTTCTGCGTATTACTAATATGATCAGTGTATTTGAAGCAGGAAAGTGCTAATCACACACGATATTTGTGTGGACATGATTAATTTTGGCCGTTAAGCACTTGGGGGCGAAAGATTGCAGGTGTTCACGCTACCTGGCTAATTGCAGACATCGCTGTGTGAGCTGTGATCTGTGAAACGAGGAATCACGGTCATATCACAATAAATCATGGCAATCACTGCTGCTCACAATAATTGCAGGTATTTTCGGTCATTTGAGGAAAGTAAGCTTTTACAGGGAGAGCTGAAAGCAGTAGCGGTGGAAACGTTCAGTGCTGGTTTGGATGTGACTCACTCTTCTGTAGAAGCGTAGGAGAAGCCCTGTCGCTGTAAAATTGGTGGCGCGTGGAAGGACTCCTTTCTTCAGTGTGACATGCAACAGTGCATGATGTACCAGGTGCTTCCTGTCATTCAGAGTGTCGCCACAGGAAAGAGGGATGCCCCCGTGTTCATGTCTGTGTGAAGATGCTCCAGGTGACTTCAGGGTGTGTACAACGGTTTCCCTGCACCGGTTCCTGTTACTGTTCTTTAGTTGTTAGTACTGACACCATAGATCTATGTACAGAAAGTTCTCGGATTGTGTCGGACTCAACGTACAGTGTTTCGTGATTACTTCGCCATCTCCCACAAGTTTTTTTTAAGTCTTTTTTTCGGACATTACGGCATTTGCGACGTAAAAAAAAAAGTTAGCGTGGGAACTAGTTGGCGAGCGGAGCAGGAACGAGGACGACGTCATTGTTCATTCTCTATCTACGCCATTTTGGATTGTGCGTCTTTTGCTCTTTCTTTTGTGTTGCAAATTCTTCTGATGGTAAACCATCTCTATGGAAGCGAACGTAGATGAGATAAGATAAGATAATCCTTTATTGTCCCACAAGTGGGAAATTCCACATTGTTACAGCAGCAGGACAGCAAACAGGGTATTAAGAAAAACAATAAATAAGAATTTACAGGTAAGATAAAGTAAGGCAAAAATAGAATAAAGTAATATACTATTACAAAAAATATAAGAAGTATTTACACAAAATAAATAAGGCAAATATAAGAGTGTAAAAGTGTCAACAGTGTAGGAGACAAGAAATATTGCACAGAAGAATATTGCACATGGAGAATATGAATATGTGTTGTAAAGATACAATACCACTGAATCATAGATGTTTTTTTCATTTGTGCATTACGTTTTAATAAAAGATTAATTTTTCTTGAACCCAAAGGGCAAAACTTAGCTAAAAGTCTAAAATATATTTTAATCTATAGACATATGATTGATGAAGATGTAATAAAACGTTCAGAAAAGGGCGAAACACAGACCAACATCGACCAGTTGCTTTGTGTGTACTTGAACACGTGACCGTATCTGCTGCTATTACGTCAACTGTGATTCTGAAGCAGCGTAGTGGTCTCATTATTGAGATGGGAGAATTAATAATGCTTTGGATGGAAGACCAGCATCCACAACATCCCTGTGAACCTTGTGTTGATTCAGGAGAAGATCCATGTGAGTAGGTGCTTATGTAGGTGTGTTCCCGTTACCTCGCAACGTAGGAACGAATCCCTGATGTAAGTGGAGGACCACTTGTATGTTGTCTCCAATATAGAAATAGGCCTTTAACCAATTACAGATTATATTTTATTTTCGATAAATATCCTGTTCATTAATATTACTTGGGTGTTTGTTTTAATCAATGGTGCTCAAAACGAGGTGTTCAGTTTTTTATTTCTTTAGAATTTTCTTAGTAATGCACAAATACCATCTTAGCTGAAGTGGAGAGAAATGACTATGTTGAATGCAGCATCTAATTATACCACCATCAGCTCGATGGTCTTCTAAACAGCCGATCTGTGCTGCGTGGTTTTGCTGCCAAGAGATTAGGAAAAATATTTTTATTCTAGAAATAAAAATGTTAAAAAAAATTTTTTTAAACTGACATTCCGAATTGACCACTGAGATACGAATTATTTTAAGGAAATATAATTAAAAGATTTTTAAAAAAGCAAACTAGAAAAAGCATATGTCTATATATTAAAATATATATTTAGACCTTTGGCTATGATTTGCCCTTTGGGTTCAAGAAAAATGAATCGTTTTATTAAAACGTAATGCACAAATGAAAACATCTATGATTCAGTGATCTGTTTTTAGGATATTGGAAGGTGTATTTATAGTAGCAATATTTATCAGTATAACAGCAGTATTTTGTTAATATTATGCATCACTAAAAGTTATATCCCCCACACTTTACATTGTTGGAACATGTTTGATGGGTGATGGCTTCTTTAGTATTGCACTTGAGCTGTGAAGCTAAAGTTATTAACATTAAACTCCAGTAGAGCTGTGCTTAAAAAAATAAATACAGCAAAAATATCATGACCTGCTCATAGACAAGACATGCACAATTATGGAAGTTTTTGTATTGATATTGGCAGGTTAAGCTGCTGTCCAGTACAGCTGTATGGTGCCAGCAAATAATGTAGTTTAATCGTTAGGTCGAATAAGCGGCTTTTATGTGAAATAAGGCGTGTGACATTCATATGTATACAGTACGGCGAGCTATCAACACGGTTAGCAACATGGCTAACAACGGAGGAGGTGCTGACTGTTTTGTTGGTTCTTGTACAAATGTATTTACAGCTACTGTGCAGAAGTAGCTGAAGGACAAATGGAGACGATCCAAAAACATGGTGTTCACATTTTTCCCTACTTGCATTGTAGACGCTGTCGTTTTTTTCCTACTTTAGTGAACGTAGGACAACTACTGAATGATGAAATAATTGTCCCAAGCTTTACAGATGAACAGTGGATGCTGAACTTTAGTTTGTAAGATGGTAGTTATTTATCTCGGTCACCGTTAGCAACCAGGACTACAGAAAACGGACCCAAACTACCATTTGTGTACAACTCCTATAATGAATTGCCTTGGCACTGTGGGAACTCACTACTGATTTTGATTTTGGACGGTCAGGAAAGGGCTTTAAGGCCGTATCTAAAAGTTTTCAAGTTCCAGTGGCTACAGTGCAAAGTATAATGAAAAGTACAAGATGTTCCACAATGTGGAAAACCTCAGAGGACGTGGTTGGAAGCCAAAAGGGACACCTGTGCTGCCAGGAGGATGGTGAGAGAGGTGAAAAAGAATCCAAGGATCACCTCCAAGGCCGTCCTGGTAAATCTGGGCTTTGCTTTTAGCAATGTCTCAAGGCAGACAGTCCAACGGACACTGCACAATGCAGAGTTCCACGGACACAGACCAACGAGGACGCCACTTCTCCAGAAAAGACCCACAAAAGCCCACTTGGCCTTTGCAGAATCTCATCTTGACAAAGAAGAAGTCTTCTGGTCATCTGTGTTATGGTCAGATGAATTGTTAGTCTATAATGATGTATCCTTCATTTGGCATGAAATAGGGAAAGCCTTCAACCCTAAGAACACCATCCCCACAGTCAAACATGGTGGTGGGAGTCTAATGCTTTGGAACATAATCACCGTAAACAGCACCACGAAAAAGAGCTATAAATCAAGATTATTAACAACAATATTAGACAATATTAGTCTGCAGAAAAACAACATTAAAGCTTTGCAGTGGCCCCCGTTGAATCTTATTGAAAATCTATGGAGGGAGTTAAAGATCGGGGGTGTTCGCCAATTGACCTTCCAACCTGAAAGAGTTAGCTCATCGCTAAAGATCAATGGGCAAAAATACCCATGGAGGCTAGTCAGCAATTGTAGGAAGTGTTTGACTGCTGTAATGATCAATAAAGGCTTTTTTATTGATTATTGAGAAGGGTATGAATACATTTGGACATGCCATTTTTTATTCAGATGTCAATGAAAGCTGAGAAATACTTTTTTTCACAAAAGTTGCTGGTTGAATAAAAGTAACTAAGACGCAATTTGCCAGGAGTATGAATAATTCCCGGCTTGACCGTATAGTTTGATAAAGAATTAATATTAGCACACTGCCTCAACCTACAGAAAACCACTATACTTAATTTATAACAATAAATAGCTAATTAAATTGGCATGTACAGGTAGAGCAAACAGAACCGTGTGTTTTAACCCATGTTTACATCATTTAATTTTAAAATAATTTAAGTTTCTATTACTTGGGACCTTTTCTGTTCAACTTACACCAAATGGAATTTTACCGGACAGAGTACATCGTGTGTTCTGGTTACATCGGACTCGACATTTGTTTTGTGGTTATGTCGCCACCTCCCATACATTTATTAGCGACATTAAGTTTACGTGGGAAGTAGTTGCAGAGCCGCCATTTTGGATTGTGCTTCATTCGCTCTTTTTCGTTTCACTTCGTTACTGTGTCCATGTCTTTAATTTTATTCATTTACTGCAGGAATCAAATGTATTTTTTTTTACTTTTACTGCTTCACTTTATTACTGTATTGTGTATGTGCTCCGTATGAGTGACATAGATGTTTATGTAGGTGGGTTCCAACTTATGGTGAAAATCCTGTTACATCGCGTTCAGAGAAAAAGATTTCCAACATAAATGGTAACCAGGCGAGAGGTTTCCACCAAGGAAGCTACTTGTTTAGTTATTTTTGTATAATAAATTGTTCTAACCAATATACTGCAATGTCCCAAATTTCCCAACCACACTCCCCAAGCCTCTTCGCTTCAGGGCAATGCAATGGGGGTGAAGTGTTTTTAACTTTGGTTAGACTTTCTGAGAAGTGCTACATCTCTTTCTTTCCTCTGACTCTTTCTTTTTGTCTTTCTTGTCTTGCTTTCTTTCTCCTATTCCCCATCCTCCCTCCATTCCCCCATAGACCGCCATAAGCAGACGGCCATTCACGGATGGTTTCTATGGAGAGTGAAGTCTGTTGTGACTGGGAGGAGGGAGTGGTATCTCCACCTCCTTTTATCCAAAAGAAAAGTCTGACACCCTCCTTTAAAAACGGCTGTTTGTCGCACTCCAAAGCAGATTTTTTTGTTTTTGTTGTTTTCTAATCAGAAAATAGGCTTAACACCCAACGTCATGATCTTGCGGAGGTGTTTGTTGGTCAGTTTGCCCGGTGCTGTGTCTCAGGCATGTTAAGCCGAATTCTTCGGGCCCTCTGGAGTAGGCTGTTGGAGTGGGGAATGTTTCAGAGGCTGGGGCAAACAGATCTGAATGTACGTGTGTATAGAGAGGGAGGGGGACTCGCTCTGCAGGGGCAAAGGGAGACTTTCCTTCAAGAAATGGAGGGTTCAGAGAAGTGCACTGGGCTTTAGGGATTGAGGAAGAAAGACCAAAGGCAGACACAAGGGAGTTTGCTTGAAGGGGACACATGCATGCCTGACCCTGGGTGGTTAAGTTTTTTATTTTTTCATTTATTTCCTTCACTTTTGCTTGTAGCAGTTCTCCTTGAAAACCCACCACTGCAAAATCTTTACCATCAAGGTACATATCGTTATAAATTAGGTAAAATATTGTTTTCAGAGCATCATTAGTCTCTCTTTTAAGTAAATGTTTTGTACTGTGGTATGCAAAACAAAATACCAAAAGTTTGTGCCCATATAATAATTTGTGCTCATACTTTTATATAAAATCATATATTTTTAGATACACCTATATATTGTGAAAAAATTCAAAAAATTTTGACATTCCTTTCAGAAAGTGAAATCCATATATTATATAGATTCATTACACATGAATGAAGTGAAGTATGTCAAGCTTTTATTTCTTGGAATTTCAATGAATATGGTTTTAAGATAATAAAACCCTAAATTCACTGCCTCAGAAAATTGGTATATTGTGAAAAAGTTCAATGTTAGAAAGTTGTGGTGTCACATCCTAATCAGCTAATAAACACCTGCAAAGGTTTCTTGAGCCTTTAAATGATCTCCGTCTGGGAGACTGAGGAGGGCAAGCCACAAAAAGTCATTGCTAAAGAAGCTGGATGTTCACAGAGCTGCATCCAAGCATATTCATAGAAAGTTGAGTGGAAGGAAGTGTGGTAACAAATAATAACAAACAATAACAAAAATAAATTTTATATAAAAGGTTCTAAAATGTGTTTCTCTTTCAGGTAGTAATGTTGTAACACTTATATGCACCGTTGTTGCACCTGCACTGTTTTTATGACTAAGAAGATCCCCAAGCCTCTTCGCTTCAGGGCAATGCAATATCTGGGCCTAGGCTATGATTAGAACAGTGAATTTGTAGTTTTATCTATGAATGTCAGTGAACTGAATCCCAAAAGAAAGTGGGACATGTAGCAAGGCAACAACACTAAGCACATGACGTTTATTTTTTTTATCAAAGAAGGAGAGCAGAGTGAATGTTGTGGAATGGCCAAGTCAAAGTTCTGCATGAATATTGTGGAAGCACCTGAAGCTTGCAGAAAACCCAACATCCCAAACCGTTCTCTATAGAGAACTGTTCTTTTTTTATTATTAATTTTAATTATTATTATTACATTTTAGAACCTTGTTTTTTTTATATAAGCTTGGATGAGTTTTGTTTTTGTCGCGATTATTATTATTATTATTATTATTATTATAGTCGATAAATGTCCTTCTACCGTCTAAACCGTACGACATATCTGAATGCGGTTTGGGGGGTTTGGTGCAGGACGCGGGGGCGACTTCTGGAAACCAAGAATGAAACATATACTCCGCTAGGTGGCGCTGTGATGTTCGTTTATATAGCGATTTTTTTTTTTTTTTTTTTGAAAACCCTAATTCTCATACTGCAGCCTAAACCGTAAGAGTTATATCCACGAATATGTCGGGCTTTTGTGCACGAGGGTCAGACGACCTCCGAAAACAAAAACGGCACATGTACCCCACTAGTTTATTTTTGTTATTGTTATACTAGCAAATTACTAGCTACAGTAAATGTTATTTCAAAGTCTAGTCCAAGTCTAGTCTCTATAGAGCAATGACTAAAATTAATTCAAACCGATGTGCAGAAATGTTGCCAGAAATGGTTAATTGCAGTTATTGCTGCAAAAAGGTTTATGCAAGATACTGTAAGCAAATGTTCACGTTGTTTCACACCGATCACTCGCAGATCTGTAATACTGGTTCAATATGCAAATTATAAAATTTGTCTATTGGATTCTCGTTCTCATTTTGTCTGTGGAAAAACACAATTATTACTTTAATTGACCAATTATTCTCGTTTTTGTTTTTTAAAATGTTTATTTTAAGCTTTGGCAGTTTTAAGTTTTTGTGTAAGTTGGGGTTTCCCTCAGCAGTGGGCTGTTTTATTGTGGCACCCCCCCCCCCCTTTCTTACTTGCGGTAGTTTGGCGGTCCTCCTTCAACAGAGAGTCCCATTCACCCAGATGAGGATAAATCTGCTTCCAGAATGGATCTCATTCATACTGCCACACTCGGTGGTGTGCACCCTCCATACTGTCTCACTCGCTAAAACCTGGCCTCCTTCTGTCCCTCCAGACCAGGCCCACAGGTTTGGCCGAGCACATAATCCCACACTGGTATTCAGAAATCAGCTTGGAGCAGAAGAACTGATCCAGAGTCAGATTCATGAACTGTTTCATGGTGATTTATGATGTTTAAACTGATCCTAGATCAGCATTTGTACACCATTTGTTAGACTTTGTTCCTGCTGCTAAGTAATATACATATAAGTAATATATATAATACACACACACACACACACACACACACACACTTTCCAGCCCTGTAAATACACACTCAATGCACAGTGACTGATGCCATTGTGCTTTTTCACGTTTAGCCTGTTCCCACAACCCAGGCCTCTATGGATTAAAGACACAACAGCTGTATTGTGTGTGTGTGTGTGTGTGTGTGTGTGTGCGCGCACACATGTTAGAGATCCAGATGTACACATTAAAAAAAAAAAGATCCTATATTGTTCATGAAGTATATTTATTTGCAGATGGTGGTTATTTGCATATTCATGAATATCACATTTTGACCCGTATTTGAATATTTCACTTGTAATTCAAATATTTTTTTCCTGACTTGAGTGCTATTTGTAATAAAAAGTGTCCAAAAACAAAGCAATTTCTCACATTCTTCGTGATTAGATTTTATTTTTATTATCATTAAACTGTCCTAATTAAAACTTAAAACTTAAAAACTGGATAATGTAGGCTACAATTAAAATAGCAATTTCTGTGGTCTGATAAGTGCACTCTTTTGAATTGCAATATTCATATAAAATGTTAAATTGTTCTGAATAGAACCATTATCTAACCATTGTTGTTGTTTGTTTATTATTATTATTATGTAGAGTATTCACTGATTCTACAGCAGCCAAATTTTTTTTAAGGAAAATTTTAATTTCTTTCTCACAGAGCTGGTCAATTTATATTTATAATTATTTTTATAAATTGTGGTCACTATATAATTTTCTTACCATATTGTGATGTCATCAGTGCTTAAACACGTTGGAACTTATTTAGTTTAATTTCAGCATCATTAGTCTTCAGTGAAATGATTGTCCTGCGGTGTGAGAAACACAATACATATCGTGATCGAAAAAATTCCTTTAACTATTATTATATTTTTGCCACTGCTATTTACACATATAATCTGAATTACTGGCCTCAGAGCCGATCCTGGCATATTTTAATAGTAATTTAATAGACTGGAATCCGTACCATTATTAACTGTATTCCACATTCCGTTTTTTGGCTAATGTTTTAAAATTTCATTACTCTGTAGCTTACTCTGCTATACTCCATTCTTTTATTTGCTTTTCTTCTATTTAAATCTGTTTAAATATGTGTTGTGCAGAACTGTTTTAAAGCCCAAGTGGCTGTTTTTAGTCAAAGAATGGTTAAAATAGCTGCAGTTGTTTGAGAATAATGACATGACTTGTCAGTGGGGGAATATCTACTGACTGTGGGATTTAACTTGAGGGTTTTCTTAAGCAATTGTGAGTGAGTCATTCTGACTTTAAGAACATCCGTAAACTACACCTATTTGTCATATTTTCATATTTCATGTTCCACTTCTTCCCTACAAATTCACTACCTTGAAGCATAACCTAATAAAATTTTGGGAAATTAATCCCGACGCGTTGAATTGAAATCCCGCCTTAAAGGAATATGTTTTCCCATATTTGCCGTCTCACAATGCATTATTACACATCTCGCACCAAAACGAGAAAGTAAACTTTTTAATGTATTTATATTAATCTTTTTTTATTGCAGTTTTGTGGGATTTATAAGAACTGATAGTTTTGTGGCTTGCTCCCATATTCTGCGAAAATATAAACATTTAAATTGTCTTCCATGTTTGCTAACTGCGCTAATGGTGGAGTGATGTGAAACCGCAAATCTGAAGCACAAAACCCGTTTCCATGGCAGCAGGCGTTATAAGAAAATGCTGCATGACTGGGACACCTTCCCATTCAAATTCAAAAGAGCGTTCATCTGCGTTCTGGAGCGCCATATAGTAAAATGAAGTGTCTGTTTCACCTGTGGCACTATAAAGACTCTGTTCTCCCTCCAGGTTAAAGTCTTGACCCTGATCTACAGATCTGTCCTTAGCTAGACCCATCTCCTACCTCATATTGTTTTTACCAACTCTATGGAATGGTATTTTGTGAGATTGGGCGTTTCAACCAAAATTACTATTCCGTATTCTCTGAGAGCTATTCAACCATTTTTCATAGTCTCCTGCCTTCCCATGCACAGATTCTTTAAAAAAAATTATACGGAGAGTCCTCGACTTGCGTCAGAGATGTGTTCCGCAATATTTTGGCAATATTATTAATAATGTGCTGTTTTTGTGTTGGCTGTAGTTGAAATTGATTTTATTTGTAACTGAAATTATTATCAAGAGGGAAAATTTCAGCATCGAGTGGTATGATATCACTTTATAAATCAAACAATAACCGAGTTTCATTGTCTCATTCCCGGTATGTGTGTGTTAAGGCTGGGTATTGCAGACAACCTTGTGATACGATACATATCCCGATACAGGGTCAACGATACGATATTATCACAATACAATTTTAATAATGCAATCAACACAAGTACACAAGTCTTTTATTATTTTCGTGCACAACAAAAGTCTTTTTGAGAAGTCCACATTGTATACAAGTAAAAAAACACACATAAATATATAAATTAACAAAATAACCTATGTGCATTGTATCGAACTTGTGTACCTTCTGTACCTGCAGCTATTTCTTAATAGAATTTAACATTTTTACATAGAAACAAAAGTTGACCCACACATTCTGGTTTAAGAGCATTTCTCTGAGCTGTAACTATATCCTCTGTGAAGAATACTCTCTCTCTGCAGCTACACTTGTACCTGGGGTGCAGAGAGTATTTTTATTCAAAAGAGTTCCATTTTGGTCTCATCTGACCACATGACATTCTCCCAATCCTCCCCTGGATTATCCAGATGGTCTCTGGCAAATTTCAGGATTTTAATCCATGACGTAGTGTGTTACTAATTGTTACCTTCGTTACTGTGGTCACAGCTTCTTCAGGTCATTGATCAGTTCCCCTGTGTAGTTCTGGGCTGTTTCCTCACTGTTCTCAAGATCATTTGTACCCACGAGGTGAGAATTTTGCATGGAGCCTCAGGTGGAGGGAGATTGTCAGGGATCTAGTATTTATTCCATTTTCTTATAATTGCTCCAACAGTTTATCATTTCTCACCAAGCTGCTGCCTATTGTAGATCGGATCATCCCAGTCACACAATTTTGTGTACACAATCACAATCAGGTGTACAATCTTGTCCCTGGTGTCGTTAGACAGCTCTCTGGTCTTGGCCATGGTGGAGGTTGGAGTCTGACTGTCTGAAGGTGTGGACAGGTGTCTTTTATACAGATAACGAGTGGAGGATAGAAGAGCTTAAAGAAGTAGTAACAGGTCAGATCTTGCTGAATCTGTGGCTGCCAAAAACGTTTTTTGCCCCACTGTAGTATCATTTGTAGTATATCTCTGCATAACATTGTATCCGTATTAACATTTAAAGAAAAGAAAAAGGAAATATAGATCAACCAAAACAAAGAATAACATTGTTTTGTAGTCTGTAACAGAAAATATTTAAAGTGCATGTAGTAGTTCTGCAACTCTCTAAACTACTACACACAGTGCAACCATTTACCTGAAATAAAACAAAAATCATTATTCAAACTATAAGCGTTCTTCATATCACATCACTTCATATCTTCTGCTCTGTGCTGTGTGTGTGTGTGTGTGTGTGTGTGTGTGTGTGTGTGTGTGTGTGCGTGTGCGCGTGTACGTGCGTGTGTGTGCGCGCACATGCTTGGTGGAAAACCCCCTGCTGCTGTTCCCATGGGGTCACACCCACCCCTCCTCCAAGGATGCCCGCTGTGACGGGCACAGGTGATTGGGCACTTACGTGTGTCCTGTTCTCTCCACTGCTTGTGATCTTTTGCTCTTTTCTCTCTTTTACAACCGTGGCCTTGGTGCCTTGGGCAGTGTGTCTTTTTCCCCTGTGAACATGACGTAGTACTTCTGCGTGTGTGTGTGTGTGAGAGAATGAGTTGGATGTGAGTGAGTAGTAGTGAGTGGGTGTGCGTAGGAGAAAGAGCTTGCCCATGAGAGAGAGAGAGAGAGACGTATGAGAGAGAGAGAGAGAGAGAGAGAGAGAGAGAGACACATATATGAGAGAGAGAGACGTATGAGAGAGAGAGAGAGAGACGTAGACATATGAGAGAGAGAGACATATGAGAGACAGACATATATGAGAGAGAGAGAGATGTAGACATATGAGAGAGAGAGACAGACATGGGAGAGAGAGACATATATGAGAGAGAGAGAGAGAGAGAGAGAGAGAGACATGAGAGACATATGAGAGAGAGAGAGACATATGAGAGAGAGAAACGGGCAGAGAGAGGGAGAGACAGGCAGAGGCCGAGGGGAGAGAAGAGTAAGTAAAGGGGTTTCGAGAGAGACTGAAGAGATGGAGTGAGTGAGAAGAGAGGGAAAGGGAAGCTGAGGTGATGGAGAGATGGAGAGAGTGATGGGAGGGAGGGGAAAAGGGCAGGGGAAGTGAGAACGAGTGAAGGAAAGTGTTTGTTTCTGAAAGTTGATCCAATGACTCGTGTAGAGTTGCTGGTTTTGTGTGAAGGAAGATGAAAGAAGCGATCAACTCCTCCTCTCCTCCTCGTGTCTGCCTCCGTCTCTCTCCTGATTGTCTCGCGATCTTGCGTTCGTACTCGAGTGTTACTTAGTTCTGCTTTAGAAGCTCCGATCTTTCCCAAACACAAACGTGAGATCAGACTTTATCTGGTGCTCGAGTCCAGACCAGATATCAGAGGGAAAGAAAAAGAAGAAAAAGAAGCTTCCCCTATGGTGCCGTGTGCAATACAGCTGTATGGTGCCAGCAAATAAATTTGGTCTTTTCTTTCTTTTTAAAATAGATTTCTTTATAGATTTCTATGTATTTCTATAGATTTATAATTGTTTATTTAGTGTTACTTTAGATTTGTGTGGATAATTTCTATTTAAAAAAATATGTTTTAATATCTTATTTTACATTCTTTGTAAATGCATGTGGGAGCCGGTGTGAAAAGACTTTTCAATACACTGTGTATATGGTTGTATTGACAATAAACCTCTCTTGAATCGTCTGAATGACATGGCTAACAATGCGACATGGCTAACAATGCGACAAGGCTAACCATGCGACAGGGCTAACAATACGACATTGCTAACCATGCGACAAGGCTAACCATGCGACAAGGCTAACCATGCGACAAGGCTAACAACAGAGGACCATATACAAATGCGTTTCCAGCCATTGTAGGGACGGAAAAATAGGAAATATATAAAAAAAATAGAGCAGGAATAGAGAAGTGTTTACATCATCGTCTACAGGCTTTTTTTTTGTTCTTGTGAACATCAGGAACCTGACTGAGCCAAGCTTCACAGATGAACAGTGGATACAGAACTTTAGTCTGTCACACGGCACTGTTACATCTCTGACACGGTTTGAAACCAGAACTGGAGAAAAAGGATTATTTTTTCAGGACTATTTGTGTACCACTTCAATAATGACTTGCCCTGGCACTGTGGAAACTCACGACTGACTTTCACCTACAGAATGGTGTAGGGATCGAAACTGTGTTAGCAATATGAAACCCACACGATTTTTTCAGTGAAGGTGAACCAATGTATCTTTTTTTTATGACCACAAATATATATAATGTATTTTTTTTATGACCGCTAATATAGCTCTTTTATCCAAATAATAAGGCTCTGATATTTTTCCTGTGTTCAGCTGTCTAGAATACGTTTGTTTTTAGACATTATTCAAAATATATGGTGATGTGTATTGTATCGTTGCCCCTGTATCGGCAAATACATCGTATCGTTAGGTTGCTGGCCGATGCCCGGCCTATATCTCTGAACTGCACACAGCTCTGTTATAACAGTAACTGTAGGCAGCCAAACATTTACATAATATCCATGTGTGATTAAATCAATATTGTTAGGACAGTAATTATTTAAAGGTATAATTTTATTCACTTTTGATGCCATTAATTATATTTAATCATTTTATTTAAAAATATATTCTTTTGCTTAAGGTGTCCACACAGTCGTTCGAATCTTGGGTAAATGAAAGTGCTCTGTGTTAGTTAGGAGTGTTGTATTCACTCTGGATTGACTTGTGTGTTTAAATGTATATCAGGGACATCAAGGTTAAGCTCTAATGAAATTTTAACCATTTTATAGAATGTGTTTGTGTATAATACATATTATAATTTTATTACTGCTCAACTCTGAGAAAACGCAGAGAAAATTTTGCAGGTTATAGATGGTTCACCCTCTGACTGCACATGATGTGAAGAATCATGGGATATATTTGATCCTCCAGAATGGTAGATTAACAGCGTGTAATTGCAATATTGCCGTTTTCCCCGTCATTAGGATTTTGACAGAAATTGGAGGCAAGGAAAAGTGCCATTTGACGTTTTCTTGACACCATCCAAACACCCAACTGAATTTACGCGAGGTGTGAAAGCCTGTGCGGATGGACTGATTCACTTTACGAGCAGAAACACGGTCGTTGTTTGACCCATGCTCACGCTATATTCAGACGCCTGTGTGGTGGAGGCCTCAGTCATATGTGATGCTGGACATTTTAAAACTGATGTCTAAATGCCACATATTTCACTTGGGATATAATACTAATACTACATTAGTATGACTATATGCTGATAATGTGCATATTACGTGCAGTTATGTAAAACACTACTTATACTACTAATAATACTCACCACCTACCAAAACAGTTTTCACATATGTGAACCGAAGAGAAACCTTGTTTATATATTTAGCTTAAATTCTAATTAAAATATTGTGGTAGTGCATGTGCAGGAGTTAATTGCGACATGCAACTTTCTCCTTTTTTATTTATTTATTTAAAAAAAACAGAAAGATTGTAATTTGCAGGATTTTGGTGTATGGATTGGAATGGTTTATGCTGACTAAAAAAGACGCACTTATTTTATTGAAGGACCTAGTACAGAGTCCTTGGGTTCTGTTGGACTTGTGGTACCACCATTTACGTCGGCAATTCCCATAAATTTATTTTTAAAAAGTCTTGTTGCTTCATTCCGATATACAGCGTTTGCGACGTAAAAACAAAGTTCATGTGGGAACTAGTTGGCGGATGAATGCGTAGTCACGTGAAGTGTTTGATGCTAGTAATGATTGGTTTTTGCTGTTTAAGGCTTTTGCTAATTTCCATAAATTTAAGTTGCAGGGGTTCATTGTGCCATAGGAACGGATCTCCGACAGAATTTGATGACTGCCAGTCAGCAGTCTAGAACAGGGGTGATTAAATCTGGACCTGGGGGGCTGGTGTCCAGCACAGCTTAGTGATTTCCCTGTTTAAACACACTGGTTCAACTCTGTTAAATGCAGGTTTTGCGAGTTTGGTTGAGCAGGGGAGCTACCAAACTGTGTAGGACATCAGCCCTCCAATGACCACAGCTGGAACAAGCTTAATTATTGCTTCAGAGATGCTGATAAAGCTGACCACTGAGAGTACTGAGTATTGCTATAGACATCTCTAGAACACATCTGGCTTATTAGTTAAGGGAAGGGGGTTGAGCCCTAAACATGGTCTTTTCCATCACAATTGCTCTTGTAGGAGCATTCAGTCTCGCCTAGAAAACTCCCTCACTCTCTTTTCAGCCGAGTGTGAACGACAGGGTTGATTCTGGTGCCGTGACCCACGTCTGCCCAAGGAGTTTACTGCTGGGGGAAAAGCGGTGACGGCAGACAGACGTTGGCTTCCGGACAGAACTGCAAACAGACCTAGGAGCTCACTCTGCAAATGTTCACACCAAGTTGCCCAGAGCAGCAACCCTTTCTGTGAGGTTTTGTTCAGGATTTCACTGCTCTTTAAGAGAAAGACAGATGATTGACTTGCATCCACATAACCGTGGATGTTGGTTTTTATGTCTCATGTTTGTATGTGTGTCCGTGTGTAAAGTCTGAGTTTTCAGAGCTGTGAGGACTTGTCCTCGAGAACCTCTGGGACCCTCAGCACCATCAGGATGGTTCTCTGAGGAACGAGAAGACGCACAAGCGTTTATACTTTGGTTACACAACATCTGTCTCCTTACACAATAAAGGAAAAAAAACGCCATATATGTAGAACAATTTCAAGGCACATAGAAAGTAAAGTGACATTCGACATTCACAAATCTTAACTGCCTTCATTCAAGCCAAAAAGCAACATACACTGCGTCTGTCATTTTGTCAATCTATCCATGCTGCGCCTAATGAGAGAGTAAATACAAAGAGCGTCCTTAAGACATATTTGAAAAGACACCAAAAAATGTCAAAATTAATAATTACTGCATTAGCAGGTTAGCGGTGTAAATTCTTACTTATTTTAGTTGATCTTTCCTTTACATTTATTCATTTAGCTGATGCTTTTGTCCAACAAAATTTTGTTAAACTTGCGTATAAACTGCTGCCTATTGTTGGGGAAATATGGTAACGTTCACCCAGATGAATGCTCCACTGAATTTCAATAGGAAGGTGTCCCGGACGTGTGGCATTATTTTCATCTGCTGCAGATAAATAACACCAGCTGCCATGGAAACGGGTTTTGTGCTTCATATTCACGGTTTGGTATCGCTCCGCCATTAGCGCAGTTAGCAAACATAGACAACGATTTCAATATATATGTTAATATTTTCTGTGAATATGGGATGTTGGAGTGCTGGACACAGGCCCAATTTAAAGACCAGGAAAAAGGGGAAAGTTTCAGTGGAAAAAGAAAAAAGCAAAGAGACATAGCACATTCATCCTGAAGCTTTGCATCAGTGTCTTCTTCATCCCATCAGGATTTATTTTCCTATAAAGGAGTCCTGACGATACATTTTCCATTGCATGATAAATACAAATTTATTTAAATTATTAATTTAATTGCACATCACCTTGTCTGCTTATCTAGAACCCCACCCTTCACAACAAACCGCTGTGTATTCAGCTGCTAGTGTTCTTAAAGCTAGCATGCCCCCATGTGTGTAAAAAAACAAAAAAACAAAATCCCCCTGAATTTTTTGCAAACTTACCCCTTACAAAGAATAAAAATTCTTTCCCATTGCCCACCTCTCTCTCTCTCGCGCTCTCTCTCGCTCTCGCTCTCTCACCAACCCCCTCATTTTTAAAAAGAATGATGTTGAGGAGGTTTCTGTTTAGAAGAATGACGAGGTGGAGGTGGAGGTGTGCTGGGACGTTGTGACTGAGTGTAAATCTCATTCTGATCTGGTTGTGGTTCCGTTATGAAAGTACAGCTGATGTGTCTGTCGTATTGAGCTTTAACCACAGATCTTCAGAACAGTATTGTGTCTGTAGACAGGTTTCTGAAGTGAACACATAATGTACATGCAAGAGCTACAGTTGTCATGACAATGATGAGTTTAAGCTGTCAATGCAATTTAATAAAATGTCCAGAATTCACTTTCCGCTTTCTTAGAGTAATAAACAGCCTGAAATACCTGTTTATATATATTTTTATACTACTATTTTTCTACTATTACTATCCATCACTGCTGCTTCTACTGTTACTACCATCACTACTGGTGCTGCTTCTACTGTTACTACCATCACTACTGGTGCTGCTGCTACTGTTACTACCATCACTACTGGTGCTGCTGCTACTATTACTACCATCACTACTGGTGCTACTGTTACTACCATCACTGCTGCTGCTACTGTTACTACCATCACTACTGGTGCTACTGTTACTACCATCACTGCTGCTTCTACTGTTACTACCATC
>JBBIGC010000001.1:980393-991909 GCA_037576955.1 Lepidarchus adonis
TTTTATGCTGCCCAAGCTACGATTGAATACCGGAAATATCAATGTCTTCAATCCAGCATAATTCTGCAACATATGCAGTGTTTTTTCTAACTTCTAACTAAAAAGACAATTACTTTTTTTTTTTAAATGATTATGGAGTGATACAGTGGTGTAAAAAAGGGTTTGCTCTTTTTTCTTTCCATGTTTGTCACATTTTAGATTTTTTAGATCATCAAACAAATTTAAATATTAGTCAAAGACAACACAAGTAAACAGATTGTGTTTAAGTGAAGGATTTTATTAAGGGAGAAAAAATATCCAAACCTACTTGGTTGGCTCTGTGACAAAATGATTGGGCCCTTGTGAAGGGCCTTTGTGAAAACTTGCAGTGAGTCTTTTACAGCCCAAATTTATCTTTGCAGAATTGTTGTAGTACAGACACATTGGAAGGTTTTCAAGCGGGAACCACCTTTTTAAGGTCACACAGCATCTCAACAAGATTCAGGTCAGGACTTTGACTAGGCCACTCCAGAGTCTTCATTTTGTTTTTCTTCAGCCAATCAGAGGTGGACTTGCTGGTGTGTTTTGGATCATGTTTGTTTCAGCTTGAGGTCATGAACAGATGGCTGGACATTCTCCTTTAGAAGGTTTTGTTAGACAGCAGAATTCATGGTTCTATTTATCACAGCAAGTCTTCCAGGTCCTGAAGCAGCAAAACAGCCCGAGACCTTCACACTACCACCACCATGTTTTACTGTTGGTATGATGCTCTTATTCTGAAATGCGCTGTTACTTCTACGCCAGGTGTAATTTGACACATCTTTCAAAAAGAAACTTTTGTCTCATCAGACCTCAGAGATAAAGATATGCTTGAGCTAAACTACAATAACTATTAACAAATGAAATATTCTGTGCAGAAAATTCACCCTTGGCCTCAATTCAAAATTTAAGACTGAATTGATCTTTATTGTCAATACAACCATGAAATGCTATTTCACACAGGCCCCTAATTAATGATATAAAAAAACATGTAAAATATAGAACATATAGAAATTACCTTTAAATACAAAGCTAAAGTTACCTTATATGAATAATACTTATAAATATTTTTAAAAATGCCTATAAATCTGTAACAAGAAAAGAAAGACTCTTGATAAAAGACTCAATACTAGACAAAGAGACAATGACATAAGACATTTTAAAGTGAGGGGTTCTTTGTGAAGGTAAAATTAATGACCTGAAATTACTGCTGAGGCGGCAAAGCAACACAAAACCGTAACATTTCCACCACCATGCTTCACAGTTACTGCGAGGACCTGTTTTACTGTTGGTATGATGTTCTTTTTCTGAAATGCGCGGTTACTTCTACAACAGATGTAATGGAACACACACCTTCCAAAAAGTTCAACTTTTGTATCATCCGTCCACAGAGTATTTTTCCAAAAGTCTTGGGGATCATCCAGATGTTTTCTGGCAAATTTGAGACGAGCCGTAATGTTCCTTTTGCTCAGCAGTAGTTTTGGTCTTGGCACATGCAGGCCATTTTTGCCACTGTCTCTTTCTTGTGTCACTTTGTCACACAGACCCATGTAGGTTTGGATTTTTTTTCTCCCTTAATAATAAAATCCTTCACTTTAAAAAAACACATTTTTGGTTTACTTGTGATGTCTTTGACTAATATTTAAATGTTTGATGTTCTGAAACAAAATCTTTAGGAAGGGGGCAAACACTTTTTCACACCACTGTATATGCAGTATGGTTATCTTTTGCATTCTAACCGTTCCTGAGTCGTTACCGAGTGTGTTCTGTGTTGAAAGTGATGTCATTCAGTCGGTGAGCTTTCAGTTCAGTAAGAATTTGATGGAGATGCTTTATCCCTGACCAGATCCACCAGTCAAATCCTAACAAATTATCTTTTAAAACCTGACTATATGCTTTAGATCCTTTTAAATCAGGTGTGTTTGGCGGAATAGCAATTGTCAGCCCTTCATTTTTTCTTTTTTCTCCCCATCAGTGCGGAGGGCAGCCATGTATCTGGCCAGAGTAACGGTCGGGACCCCCAGGCTCTGGCCAAAGCTGTGCAGATTCACCACGACACCCTGAGGACCATGTACTTTGCCTGAGAGAGCCCCAGTTTCTACACACACAGTCTTTCTCTCTCTCTCTTTCTCTCACACACACACACACACACACACACACACACGCACACACACACATCAATATTTGTGTCCCAGATGGTCTGTTTCCATGGCAGTGCGAGTGCCCACTAAATCCGGACCAGACACTGTGTGGCAGGAAGAGGGGGTGCCTGGCCTGAGAACCCACACCTGCTTTAACCCACACCTGAAAACTCAGCACTATTATGCAATATTAAACCAGCCAATTGCTTTTTCTTTTCTTTTGGGGGTGTTTTGAGGTGCCCCTTTCTTCTCCCTACCAAACAAGAGGGAGTTGCTTTTGTTTTTCTTTTCTCCCCCACTTTGTTGATCATTTTACCTCAATCGTGTAACAGCAGCACTTTCTCCCCCTGATAACCACCCCCAGTTCTTGCAGATTGACATTGTGAAAGCTGAGTCAGTTCTAGGAGTTAGTAAAATTAATGCTTTGTCTTCTGCTAGACTGAAAATGGGCCCTTTTAAAATCTACATCATTAATGATGTAGCCAAAATACCTTCCCTCTCTTCTTCTTTTGTAGCCAATTGTGACTTAAGACGTATGAGTGTCAATTATAATGACCAGACGTGCGTTATAAGTATATTCAAAACAAATTTCTACACACACACACAAACACACACACACACACACGCTGTAGTTATGAGTAAAGTGCCACCCACAGGTATTAGCGCCAGATATTCTCAAAACTGCCTGGGGGGAAGCTGATTGGATATTTTTATTTTACTCTTAAAGACCCAACCCCCAGCTTTGTTCCGAGAGATATAATTTAGGGTGGTCCAGAACACTGTCTCTGAGCTCTCATATACTGCAATGCAAAGTGACCATGTTTTAAAGTGTATTCTTTTTTATGTGTATAAGATATTTTGTGGTAATTCCTCCCAGTATTCGTTTGCCTGGTTTTAAATGAATTGCATTTCTTTGCGCCATTCTCATGTTTTTGACCCCTCCCCCATTTAGCTCTTGTTCTTAAAACACATGGAGAGGCCATGCTATTAGACAGATCACGTTCTGGTTTTTAGTGCAATAATCCATTGGCGTGTTCAGTGTCCCTGCAGATGAAGGCTTTGTGGGATGAGTGAGGCTGGAACAAGGGAAATTAAGAGGTTGATGGCAACTCTGCTCTCTACATTTGATGGAGAGCTTTTTAATGGAAAGGGAAAGGAGGGCATTGGCGAAGTTGGATGTTTGGCACTTTCGTACATGGTTTATATATATATATATATATATATATATAAAATAGATCATATTTTCTGCTGATGGAACTCTAGTTTGAGGATTGGCCTCTCTTTTGATAAGGATCGAATATCAAGTGCCTGGTTTTGGAAACGGTTGATTTTATGGGAGGTTGAATGGCTTTTAAGTAATGAATGTTCTGCTTGGAAACAGTTAATGCAATGCATTAAGATTACAACCAAGGGCACAGTTTTGATAAAGCCAAACTTCAGAAGTTCTTTTGAAGAATTCCTCGAGGTTGTAGCTGCCTGTCAACACACTTCATTTGACTGCAGTAAGCCATGATCTGTCTTCTGTTCTGGTGATATTTGTTTTTCACTGATCAGTATTGACAGGGTTATTGTTTAGCTGTGTCCTTTTTTGGGGCCTTCTTTTCATTTCTAAGTGGAACGTGCATGGACCGAGTCCATTCAGGGAGAGGAACTCAAGAATTGTAGTTCAGAGTTTTTTTTATAGCTGTGTGACTGTAACCCATAGCATCGTTTTTGTGTTTTTTTTTCCTCTGCATGACAGAAATCGAGTAAACTATCATCTGCCTCTTTTGCCTGCTCATAACAAAGGATCTAGCTGCTATTGTACAGGTTCCTTTGAGAAGACTGATGGCGTGCTTCGGCTCTTTTAAGGGCGAGAGAGCGACGGGCGGTTCACAGATGCCATGTGGTGCGTGTACTTATTCACTGGAGGGCCAGTAGAGGGCAGTGTGGTGTTTTTACTTGAAGAGTGTGTTTCAGCGTTCTGTGTGCAGCGGATGCCTTGCTCTCTCGTTCCGCGCCCACTCTGAAGCAACGTCCCGTTTGACGAAGGAGGGGACGTAACCTGCACTAATCGATGCTGAACAAAAGCTTGGTGCTAAAAGGTGCGTCACTTGTGACCCACCATACAGATACATTGGCATTGACTTATGGACGTGAGAGCAGGAACGTGGAATGGCTAAATGGTGCTGGCTACATATCTTTCTCGCTCTTTTAGTTTGGTAGAACAGATGATCGTTTCTGGTCTGTTTGATTATGCAGCTGGTTCGGTAGTGCTCAAGGCTGAAGATGGTTCAGAGGCTCCAAGTGCCTAAGAAGCACGAAAACTTCAACCCCCTCCAACTGATGATGCTCATTATTTGTCAAAGCCACTAGGGGCCACTTAGCATTATGCAAATAATGGCTTCCTCACTGGCTTTTTATCTATCCATTAATTTACTATTATTGTACTAAATTTTACAAATTAGATCTTTCTTTTCCCAAATGTACGTTTTGAATTATGCAAGCCGCACCACTTATTTTAGATTAGATTATAAACAAAAACACATTAATGTCATGGTATTAAGGAAGATGGTGGTCGTGAAAGCGTGTCATGGTGTAACGGTTGTGCTTTAAGAAATGTTTTTCAGTGTCTTATTCATTGCGTCTAGAAATAAGTGCATGTGGGCGTTGGAGATGGAACTTCACAGGTCGGCTTTGAAAGTTCTCGTCTTTGACGCCTTCGATTAAATTGTGCTATATGATAATGCCTTGATTGGAATTTTGTTTTTCCACAATGGAACCACTATTGGTGCTTCAGAGTTGGAAGAGCCTCCAGATTATGAGCCCGATTTCGTTGTTGATCGTTCGTAGCAATCGGCGTCTCAGAGGCTCGGCTCTTCATAGCAGGTACAACATATTGCGTTTCGTCCTAACGCAGTTCTGAATTAGCATTCAGTGTGTGAAGCTGAAGGAAACGTGGTAGCAGATCATGGATGTGAGTTAAGAACTACGTAGCACCGTTGCACGCCTTTGGATGAGAAGGCGCTTGGGGTGTAGCAGTCTTTCTTTCTTTCGCCACATGGAAGATTTCTCATGAACGTGAGTGGGTCGTTTGTACACAGCCGTGTTTCAGAGTGCAGCCGATCTCAGATCTCCTATACTTGCGTTTCCCCTTTTTGTGTCGTCTTTTCTGTTACATTTTTTTATTTTTAGCGTGACATTGGAAGGGTCACCGTTTAGAATCCAAAACAGAGTTTAAAGTCCTTAGAAAGTGCCTTTCCTCATGACGGTGCTGAAGAATATGAACCTAAAGTGACAGATCAAACAGCCGAGCGGTTTCTATTATCTTAGCATTGCACACAAACACATGCATATACACAAACCTACATTCATACACATTTTTATCAAAAGAGGGAGACTCATAATGACGTCTCTGTATATATTCAGATATTACAATGACAATATATGCCAAGTATATGAACATATGGTTGAGCTCTAGTGTGTTAGGAGTCAGGACCAATAGACATGTTGGCACAGGTGAATGTGCTATATTTGAAACGGGGACAGTGGGGCCTGACCCAAGACAGGAAAGCCTAGCACAGCACTTTAAAGACTGCCACCCAAACAGAAAGCAAAGGCTGACTTGCTTTCTGATTTTTTTCTTCTTTTCCTTTGTCATTCTTTCCAGATTAAGCAGATAGACTTCAGTCCTTTGAGACTTTGTTGTAGGGGTGTGTGGAACCACCCCGCACACGGTTGATCATGATCGTTTACGCGAAGGCCCCCACTGTGGCAGAACTTGGGTGATTTCCATCATGAAAAATCCCCATCGGGTGGTTTTAAGTGGCCAGGTCACTTCACTTTCTCTTTTCGTGCAATGCCCTATAGATACGTACTTACAGATTGCGTATGGTATTTTACTATATATTTTTTTCTATTTTCACTTGGAGAAGTAGGGTCAAGCTTCACGTTTGACCCCCTTTGACGTGTGCTCCGTCACACGCGTGCCCGTCGTCGGTCCAGGAGGACAATACCTCTCTACAAGAGATCTCGAAAACACTGCACCTCACTCACCTTGTTATGCTGCAAAAAGTTATTCTAAACGAGATAAAACTGCAAATATTGCTTTGATTACAGTATAATGCTAGATTTAATGCTTGACAACATTTATCCTTAACTATTTTAGAGTAAGAAAAGTTATTGTAAGAAGATTTTTTTTTTTTTTTTGTGAGTGTGTCTTAACACTTTTTTTCCTCTTTGTTGAGCCAACTTTTTATTTTGTCGTCTTATTTAAATGTTTTTTTTCTTTTAATATATTGGAAATATATATGCGAAATATTTTATGGTGTATTTATTGAGTGTGCTAAAGTGCGGCTGGAGTGTCCGCGTTGTAGGCAGCATTATTGGGGGGAGGGGAGCAAAGGGGGTACGTAAAAACCCCTGTCGTTTTTAAATAAACCCATCCATGAAACTTTACCGTCTGTTTAGACCAGGTGTGTCCAGATCCAGTCCTGGGTGTTTTTATTTTTTACACATTCTGTCTTCATGAAAAGGTATTGAAGCGGTTCTTTGTGGCAGCATATTTATTGTTCCCGAAATAACTTTTCAGCAGATGTTGACTGAAGTTTGGTTAAAGCCCAGTGGTTTTCCAAATACAGGAGAGAATGATTGTCCATGGTAATGAGTCCATTACAGACGTGGTTCGGTTGAAACACACAGGAGAAACATTCGTTAAAAGGTTCATGAGGAATCAAAGATACGGTGTTAATCCAAACACTGTTTTGGCTCTTCCCTTTTTTTAGCCTGTGTGGTTTCAGTCCTGCATTTTCATTGGATGTTGCTACGATGTAATCAGATTATTTAAGAAAATTGGATCCAATTCTACTAGCTTGAACACTTTTTTTTGTATTAGGTTAATTAAAAATGTCAGGAAAAATGCTACGCTGTGCATTGCCACGTCAGGACTGGGTTTCGGACAAGCTCAGCTAATATCCCAACACATTATAGTGGGCGGTGAGAGACATGACTGAACAGATGAAGTCGAGGAGAAATTTTCTGAAATTCTGAATTGTTCTCAATGAAATGTAGAAGTTTTTCTGAATCGGCTTTGTTACAGTGTTGACCAACACTGCTCCTGGAGAACGTTAAGTTCTAACTCAGATCAACTACATCTGCAACAAATATCTTACTGTATAAAGAGCTACGAGTTGTGCACAATATGAACAAATCGCATAATATTTCATAATATAGCTTTGTATTGCTAATGCAATAGGCTTTAGACATTTTGCAAAATTCTTTCCTTAATTTTTTTTAATCTTTACAGGAGTCTACAGCACAAACAGAGCTATTTTATTTTCGAGTGTTCATATGGAATGCCTGACCATTTTTCTGCATGTGCTCCTCTGATTAGATATAATTTAACCGTAAAACAATGTCTCCAGCATCCAGCAGCGTATTCAAAATTCGTGTAATAATTGTGAGGGAGCTTTTAGAGCTGGACACCTGGTTCCATTCACCCCAGCTGTGCACAATTCTGACTCTAGAATGAACACACAACCCATTCTGAATTAATGTTTTTATATCTGCAGCCATTTTGAACAAAAAACCCAGAAAATCTTGAAATTTTTATTAAAAATTGGCTTTCTCCAAAATGGTTAAATCAAATCAAACTCACCGATTGGTGAATAAAATACTGTGATTTGTTAGTGGATATTTATTTCTTTCCCAGTAGTGGTCAGCAGCTGGTTTAGTTGTTGATCCAGGTTCTCCAGGAGTTTGGTTGGTTCTCACCACCATAGACGTTCGCCATCTTGGCGATAACTTGCCCGACGTCGACCCGAAGCTCCTCTCGCCCCTTTGTGCTGCGTCTCTTTGTTTTACGGGACAGAGAACCACACTGACTTCACTTTAATTTACAGTAATAATAATAATAATAAAAAGCTGACATGTTTTAAACCAGAGCTGCTAAACTCTCAGCCATAGAAACTCCCCTGGCTTCTGGGTGGGAAGTTCGTGGTCACGTGCTTGAGTTCAGTCGTCTTTGTGCCAGAACCTTTTTATAAAGAGAGAGGAGGAAGAAAAAATATCTGCGAGAGTCCCATTCCACTCTGACTACATGAGCCTCAGCCTTAACTGTATTCTTTACGTTGTTAATTTCTTTGTGTCCATTAAATGCCTTAGTTGTATAGAGAAGTCTACTAACCCCCCAGTTTCTCCAGTTGCATCGTCTCCTTTATAAACCACTAACTGTGCTACGACAGCCAATCCAGATGTGTGAATATGTAGTATTTGTCCCAGTATGGCCCAACCCCCCCAGTCCAGCAATATTACCATGGTGACGGATCTGACAGATGATCTGTATTACGAAAGGAAAAGGAGTCTCGTCTTTTATCGCGGGTCTATTCGTTGGCATTTCGATGGGGGCAGAGGCATATGGCGCCCATGGAGTTCAGGCAAAAGGATTTGACGAGTTTCTGAAATTTGAGGATTGTTTACATGTGAAGTTTACTGTAACAAAAAAAACGTCATGTCTCCAGCATTCCAAATCAGGACTGTGAAAACGCTGCTGTTGACAGTGGTGAGCAGTACCCAACAGCAGAACGAAGATCCTTTATTTCCTCTAAAATATCGTCCCTTTTGCGTCCACCCAGCTGCCGGACATTGAACTCCATGTTCTTTCCATCCTTCGAGTTTCAACCCTTAAAGGAACCAAAGCACTCTCACGACGGCTCTTTCAGCGAAGTGTCCTTCAAGACTTGACGGACATTGCAGGCCTTTGGGTCTTGAGGATGTTCCTCATGAATGTTTTAATGTCCAGGATCCTTTATCTGGAGCTTCATGCCTCTGTCTCCCTCGCTCTTCCTCTCTCTGTGTTCTCCGATGTACCACGGGATCTTTTTTTTTTATTTTACCTTGTATTTCTTATGTATGTTTTGTAATGCTCTCTCTCTCTCTGTAGATTTAATGGCCTTTTAGTGTTGCTTTGCCTCAGTTTGAAGTGTATCTTTCACTAATACTTGCAATAAAAAGCTTTGCTTTTGAGAAAATAAACTTTTTCTTATTTTATAATGCTGGTTGTAGAGCAGGTGGGCTTGTGCACTCACGCTGGCTTTGGGTTTTAGTAAGAAATTCCAGCGTCCCACTTGTGAAGCAGGTCATGTTGAAGTATATTAATGGTTGAACGAGAGCGCTCCTGACCAGAGTCTCGCCAGGTCACTGCCCGGGACCCTTCAGCTGAAGTGCACCATGGGTCACGGACGGGGTAAATGCAGAGGACATGTTTTCTCGCTCTGTTTAGTGCCACAAAATAGACTTTCACTTTCTTTCACCCACTTGCTAAGTAGTCTTTTTGCTAAAGAACAATAGATTGCATTGGTCTATATCAAGTTCTGTGCACAAGCAAAACAATCTTTAAATTTTTAAAATTATTATTTGCTATCCATTACTGACAACTTTGGCCCCCAAATTGGGTATCAATCATCTCAATTCAAATTTGGGCTCAAACGTTATACAATAATTAATGAAAAATTTAAATTGCATTAGAATTTGGCTTGATCATAAACTGATAATTACAATTTTTAAGAAAAATTTTACACGTCACAAAAAGCAGATGTTCTAGAAATGAATATGAAGACCGAGTACTACAATATGATTTGTTTATACGGGCATGTGGGGAATAATTGATTCAACCCATGTAAATAGTTGCTTTTTTGCAAATAAATGAGCAAACAAATTTTTCGCCATTGATTTGATGGCTACGATGAAGATTTGCTTGAGCAAATCTACAATAACTATTAACAAATTAAATATTCTGTGCAGAAAATTCACCCTTGGCCTCAATTCAAAATTTAAGACTGAATTGATCTTTATTATCAATACAACCATGAAATGCCATTTCACACAGGCCCCTAATTAATAAGACACAAAAAAACATGTAAAATATCAAACATATAGAAATTACCTTTAAATGCAAAGCTAAAGTTACCTTATATGAACAATACTTATAAATCTTTTTTAAAATGCCTATAAATCTGTAACAGACTCTCGATAAAAGACTGGATACTAGACAATGGACATAAGACATTATTAAAGTGAGGTGTTCTGTGTGAAGGTAAAATTAATGACCTGAAATAAGTGCTGAGCAACCCAAAACCGTAACATTTCCACCACCATGCTTCACAGTTACTGCGAGGACCTTCTGAAAAGCTCGCTTTCGTCTACTCCACACATGTACTGTAACTGTGACCCAACAACTTTATTTGTTATAAGCCCTGGCGTTTTTGGAGAGTGGATGTTTTTCCTAACACTGCTCCCATGCAGATCAAATTTGTCCAATTATTAGTTTTATATTCATTCACTTTTACCCCAACAGATCAAAGGGTTACTTGCTATTGCTGTGATGGAAGTTTCAGGTGCTTAAAGACGTCTTTTTGCAATGTTTATTCACTTTTACTTCTAGGCATTTTATCAACATGTAAAATTTTTTAGAAAAGGTTTTTATGAGATGTACTTTTTTCATGACTGTCTAATAATCGGGAGTCACCAGTCTTGCATTAAAAGGTAAGTAAGACTGTTGATCCCTGGAATAGTGATGAGGAATTCCCAATGTGTTGTTCCCTCTGTGAATATAAAATGAGTATAATGGTTAAACTGAGAAGCAGCATTAACATTCTGTACAGCAGGAGCTTCTATGAGATCAGACGTTCTACCCACACGCATCAGTGAACCTCGGGTGCCCACGAGCCTGTCGCTGATTCACCCGTCGTCCCTCCTTAGATCACTTCTGGTAGGTACTATCTACTGCACACCTGGAACACTCATCACTATAAAGCCCTTGTCAAATGTTCTCTGAAGATATTCTTAATTACAGTTAATCCATCAGCAGCCAATATTTAGACATTTTACAGCCAATTAAACAGAAAGGGTCACGATTGCAATGCAAAAAAACCTTCATTTATAAAAGAGCATTTCCTTTGATTTTAATTTGTAAAGTTAAGAACAAGAAAATTACTAATTTAGATAAACCGCTTATTTTTGTAATGTGAACTGCTTATTTTATTCACCATCAAATCTACATGTTCTATTGTTTGGGTAGAAATAATAAATCTGATTTCTGTTTTAAGTCTGATCAATGAGAAACTTAGCTTAGGCGACGTCCTGGACCAAACAAATTCGAATTAAAGTGAAATAAACAATCTGAACAGCTAAATCTGAACCCTTTTAGTCCAGATTCAGGCTCAGGCTGAAGGGCTGGATTTGGCTCCCTCCAGTGGTTCAGTCCTGGAACTGCAGCGTAGTCAGAAAAGCTCATACTGTTTGTCATCAGAATCAGAAAAACTTTATTGTCCCTAAGGAAATTGCTTATGTAGCGACTGCAACATAGAGACAGTGACAAAA
>JBBIGC010000001.1:1025464-1044591 GCA_037576955.1 Lepidarchus adonis
TTTATCATAATGTTACAAGTAAGAAAAGGTAAATATTTTAAATAAATGATGCCATGTCATATATGAATATGATATGCTGTATTATTAAAATTCATATTTCTAATCACTGTAATGATCAGTTAGTGAAACTTCCAGTAGTATACTTCTAATATTTTGTACATACACATATGGTTGATGCTGAACTAAACAGACCAAAATAAGTCAGAGAAAGTCTAAAAGAAATGCGGGGTGTTCCATAATGTAAAACAGGAAGTTATCAAATTTTTTAAAAAGGGAAGTGTTTCTTCTTTCCGGTGTGTCATTGTTGTGTCATTGCAATATCATTATATATATATAGTGCTACACAGAGGTTTCATCAAGGCAGTCACATCTGAGCCTGGGTTCCTGTAGACAAGCAAAGGTAAGAGTTGGATTTCAGTTTTAAATTATTAATGTCTTGTGGGTGCAATTTTTTTCTCCAGCTAATATTTTTTAATAAGGTTGTGAATATTGAAGCCCTGAAGCTTTTTTTTTTCCCCACCATTTCCAACTCGCGAGTGAAACTCTCTTTCATGTTTCTGTGGTTTTCTGGTCTTTAGTTTGAAGAAATTCAACTGAAAGATGTGTCTTAATCAGATTGGACGTGTGCCTTAATGCAGCTTGAGTGTGCGATCAGACTTTGATTTATTGCAGTTTACGGTTAGATGAGTCAAATTCCGATTAACAGGACTTCAGTGAGTACTAGTGCGTTTCTCGTTGAGTAAACAGTCTCTTTTTCGGCTTTCAGTCATGGCTGTCAAGTTCATTTTTTAGTGACGATTAAAGGATGTATCGAGAATAATTATTCTCCAAAAGCTTTGAGTCCAACGACTCATTACTAGCAGAAGAAATCCCAGAGAACATCAATGGTCATGACCCTCTTTCTGGAGATCTGTGTTCCTCCAAAGTGACCCAAATGTAATCCCAGCCAATTAATGGCTTCTGAAGAAGTCGATGAGATGGAGCAGGTGTAGAATTATGGAGATATATCTTAAGAACTGGAGCTGGTCGTTCCAGAACCCCAACCCTTGAGGAACAAAACCCAAAACATCCTGGGACAAATCTTTTGACAAATCTCCTTCTATCTCTACAGATCGACCCACAAAGGCACCATGCAGTGGACCAGACAACTGAGCGACCTGGTCCTGACGGTGTACAGCATCACCCTGATCACAGGTCTTCCTGCCAACCTGCTGGCCCTCTACACCTTCGTCCGAAAGGTGAAGCAGAATCCTTCGCCGATCGATGTGCTCTTGCTCAGCCTCACCATCTCGGACCTGATCTTCCTCTTCTTCCTCCCCTTCCGCATGAAAGAGGCGGCCGACATGAAATGGACCATGATCTACTTCCTCTGCCCACTTTCAGGATTCATCTTCTACACCACCATCTACAACAGCACCTTCCTTCTGACGGCGATCAGCGTGGAGCGCTACCTCGGCGTGGCCTTCCCCATCAAGTACAAACTCAAGCGACATCCCCGCTACGCCGTGATAGCCAGCGTCATGTTCTGGATCATTTCCATGGCGCACTGCAGCATTGTCTACATCATGCAGTACTATGACCACACCAACAGCACCGTCCTCGATCCCTCCAAGCGCAACACCTGCTATGAAGAGTTCAGCCAAGAACAGATGACGGTTCTCATGCCCGTTCGTCTGGAACTGTTCCTGGTACTTTTCTGCATCCCTTTCATCATCTGCTGCTTCTGCTACATCAACTTCATCCTCATCCTCTCCCGACTCCCCAACATCAATCCCAAGAGGCGTTACAGGGCGATCGGGCTCGCTCTTGGCACACTCCTCGTCTTCATCATCTGCTTCATGCCCTACAACGTTTCCCATGTGGTGGGATTCATTCACTGGAGGAGCGCTGACTGGAGGGTGTACGCTCTTCTCACCAGCACCTTCAACGCCTGCCTGGACCCCTTCATCTTCTATTTCTCCTCTTCGGCACTTCGTGCGACTTTTAAGCACTGCATGCAAGGACTCGGCAGAAAGATGCATTTGTCCTTCTGCAGGAGAACCTTCAGATGTCCTCGGCTAAACTGCTCTATGGTTGAGGAGAGCACACAAAGCTCCAACGACAGTTCTCCCTAGAATGGAAACTGACTGACTGGCTGATTGACCGATGCCCAAGGACTGTCCACGAGGCCGAGCCCCATGGCATTGCGGTGTCACTTCCCATAAAGAACATGTCAAAACTGTGGAATGTTGAGGTTGTTCGCGTCTCAGGGACTGTACTTAGTAAATACTAGAAGCAGGAGAAGTTCTCTCTTTTCAGTAAAACTTTCACAAGTGGACTCAGTTCATGGTCGCACACTGCAGAAAGCGATGAAGAACCCAGAGTCAGCATCAGCGTCGACGTCGACTTCCCGATGTTCAGAGACATGAGCATTTTGTTTATTCATAAGCTGTTCTATACAATTCTTTAAGTCGCTTGTGGATTTTACTGATGCAATCTAGAACATACTTATTAACTCTTGGACAACTTATTCTCATTTTTATCGTTAAGATATGTTTGTTGTTTGTTGATGTCTGTTTTATAGCTATGCAGTAATTTAACATTCGCTGACCTGCTGGCGGGTCCACACTTCCAATCTTTTGTGTATCCATTTACTTTATACATTAATATAAAACGTTTGGTGTCTTCGACATAAGTTTTAAAATATGTACAGTGTAAAAGTGAAAGTGAAAGTACGTAGATGGCATACAAAGCTCAGAAAAGGGCGTAACAGAGCCTCAGGTGCGTGAATGTCTCCCTCTGGTGGACTGACAAAGGAACGGTCCCATGGCATTACGCACGTGGGCACTTATTTAAACGAGTTACGTCACACTCGGGGGAATGGAACCCCGACGTAAGTGCAGGACCCTGTAATACTTTGGCAAAGACTAATGAATGTAATTTGGAACCAAAAAAATTTCACAAGATCCATCTGGAAAAGGAGGTTAGCACCATGTTACTTTTAAGACACCTTTGGCAAAAAAAACCCCCACCGTTCTAGACATTTTTTGAAAAGGTCTTCGAAGACGTCTCCCAAAACTGCCCTGTGTGAGAGAGACGCACAATTCTCCCTCTGTTCAGATATAAGCAGTTACATTCGCCCAAACTGCTGACCACTACCATCAATAGAATGTAAAAATACTAGTGCAATCAGTAGTGTAGTATGTAAAGTGTTCGGTTCAGCAAAAATGTCCCAATGTTGGTGGGAACCTTCTGTGTATCTTTAAACTCATACACTACCAGTCAAAAGTTTAGACACACCTTCTTATTCAATGTTTTCCTTATTTTTACTACTGTCTACATTGTAGACACATACTGAAGACATTAAATATATGAAGCAAGACATGTAGAATTATGTAGCAAAGGAAAAAAATGATGAATAAATGTGTTTTATATTTTAGATTCCTCTAAGTAGCCACCATTTGCTCTGTTGACAGCACTGCAAACACTTGGCCTTCTCTCAAAGAGCTTCATGATGTGGTCACCTGAGATGGTTTTCATTTCAAAGGTCAGGGCCTTGTCAGGTTTCATTTGGGGAATTTCTTGCTTCTTAATGGGATTGGGGCCGTAGTAGTGTTCTGCAGAAGTCAGGTTGGTACACAGCTGACAGATCTATTTGACAACTGTTAAAAGTCATATTATCTCAAGAACCATTGAGCTCAGTAAAAAGATACGACCGTCCATCACTACTTTAAGAACTGTCATTTTGGTTCAGAAAATTGCAAAAACTTTGAATGTGTCCAAACTTTTGACTGGTAATACATATAATATTTATATATATATATTACACACACACAAACACACACACACACACACACACACACATATATATATATATATATACACACAAGTCTTTTGTGCAAAATGTTTGTTTCTATCTCAGGAATGAGCCTTTCTGCAGCAAAAACACAAGTTATTATTACAATAAATGCAAACAAACAAAATAAAAATCTAAATTACTACATGTACAGTTCACTGTACTAACTTTATTTATATTGATTCAAATATTAGTGATTTGAAAATAAAACACTTAAACTACTCTTACATGTACATTTCTCGGGGGGCTAAGACTTTTGCACAGTCCTGTATATGCTTACATATGTTTTTTTTATGTATCCTTACATCCAATTTAATAAATAAGTGAATGAAACGAGGTGGCATGTTTCATATTTCCTTGGATGCTGATGTCTGTACGTTACATATGCATGAGTACATCCTGGTGCATTCGTAAGGAAAAACGTAATGTAAAAATATATCAAATATGGACAAATGTACAAGGAGGTACACTTAAATACTCATCCATAACTAAATAAACTAAAATAAAAACTACTATACATATATTCAAAAAGAAGATTTACAAAAAATCTAGATCTGTACACTACACTTACACAGAAGGTCATAAGACATTTTAAAGTGTTGAGTGTATTGTGCAAATGGTGTGTGCGAATGATTGTTTCAAGTTTAAGTCCTTGGGTTATTGCACATGACAAAGACATGACAGACATGGCAGTCGGCATTAAAAGCAGAGAGTTTTTCTACGTGAGCCTTTGCATTCTATAAAATATGGGCCCAGACATGGCTCAGGTTCCATATAAATTAACACTGATATATGAGGCAAAAACAATTCCCCCATCCTTACATTCCAGTCATTTTATGAAGATCTTAGTCATATTATAATGTAAATATTATCATATATGAGGGTTTATCGCAGGAAAAATAGCATGTTTGCTATGCGTGCTAATTCCTGCTAGCGACAAATTGCAGTTTCCTGTTATGTGTTAGCATCAAGCTAAAAGCACATATAAACACGACACAGTTTGTGAAGAAAAACACACCAATCAGCCATAACATTAAGACCACTGTCTACTTATTCCTGTCAAGGTGGTGGGATATGTTGGTCAGCAAGTGAACAGTCAGTTATGAAAGGTGATGAGCTGGAAGCAGGAGTGTAAGGATCTGAGGGCTCGTTGTGATGGAGTATCTCCAGAATAGCAAGTCTTGTGGAGTGCTACAGGTCTGTAGAAGACGGACATGGCAGTCGGCATTAAAAGTAGTGAGTTTTCATTTCTACATGAGATTTGAAACGGTTAGCATCCATATATGGTGTTGTTTTTCTTTATTGTATCCTGATGCTGATGTAGGTATTAGGCGTATCCCAAGTATGAATACTGGTGCTAATGTTGTCTTGAGTCCCCGAGATCTCGTTCCCCAGAGAAGCTTCCTGGTGAAGGTTCTCGAGGACAAATCCTCACAACTTAACAATAATGAAATGCGATGAAATTAGATGAAGATACTTGTGGTTGGTTTCTTGCATTGGGGGTGATTTCATCTTTCTACGTTTCTGATCCCATCTCACCTTTTAAATGGGCCTCGAACTCAAACCGAAGAAAGGTTTCAGATGAAACATTAACTTTGTGGATCACCCAGTCCCTCCACCCCAAGCAGGAACCCTGAGGGAACCTTCATGTTCTCAGTCTGATGGTATGCGTGATGTCCAACATTGTGAAACACCTTCACTCTTTTTGAGGCTGGGAGTTTCCAGCGGATGATCCATTCGGTGAGTAAGAGCAGGAAGTCACTTTATCAGTTTTCTTTAAACACACGTTACGAGGGGCAGGGACGAGGACTTGCAGGAAAGCGCAGAGCGGCTTTGAAAAGGCAACCGGCCTTGATGTTGCGGTAGACTAGGAGGGCTGACTAATTACCCTCACTCTCTCTCTCTCTCTCTCTCTCTCTCTCTTCCCTCCTTCGCTTTCCTAATCGACTCTCCCACACACCTGAAGGTCCAGATAAGACCGTGGAGCTACTGACCCACACACACCTCGGCCCCTCCTCTCTGGAGAGTAGAGTTGTTTCCACAGAGATGGGGTTGTAGGGATTCTGGCCGAGGACCAGTCTTATTAATTTTCCGAGCCGCAAGAGTAAACATGGGAGGCGTGGAAGCGGGCAGGCCGCCGTCCCCGTTGAAAAGGAAGCGGGGGTCAGGGCGGGCTCTCAGAAAGAAGCTGTTGGACAGGGATGAGACACCAGGAGATTAGTGCCGGTCAGCGTTTCAGCTCGGACTGAGGCTTCCAAGGGAGTTCCTGCATTACATCAATCTTCATTGTTCTTTCTTGCGCAAACTGGTCTTTTTCTCGTCTAGTTCCATTTCCTCCTCTCGGGGGAATGACAGCGAAGAAGGTACGAACTTATACCGTTTATAAATAGGAAGAGTAATGACTAATGCATTTCACTAGCGTGAATCAGCATCACGTTCCTGTCCATTCATAAAATTACTGGCAGCAACGTAGTGGAGATGCTAGAAGTGTGTTTCTTCAAGTAGAGCATTGAGATTTTTGAGAGGGAAAACGTACAACTTATTCCCATTAGTATCAGTGTTTGAAAGAGTGGCAGAGTCCTGGGTTCGAGGTGTAGACTGTACAAGCTCTCTCTATGTTCCCGTGGGTTTCCTCCCACAGTTGTGGTTCAGGTTGATTGGCTTCTGAAAATTGCCCATAGCTGTGGACAGTTATCTGTCTTTGATGGGAGGGGCTCCTTTCCAGGGTGACGCCCACCCTGGCTCTAGAATGGATTATCACTTTAGGCGATGTATGAACATCATATCATTGCTATTTTCATTGCGTATGTGGTTGATTAGATATATAAAGGATTCTATTTTTTATTCAGAAAGAGTAACAAAGATAAAACTAATAGGTTCCATTATCCACGTTTACTATCTATAAAATATGGGCCCAGACGTGGCTCAGGTTCCATATAAATTATCACTGAAATATGAGATAAGACAAAAACATTTCCCCCATCCTTACATTCTAGTCATTTTATGAAAAACATATCATTAAGTCATATTATAATGTAAATATTATCATATATGAGGGTTTATCGCAGGAAAGACTAATGCTAATTCCTGCTAGCGACACATTGCCGTTTCCTGTTATGTGTTAGCATCAAGCTAATGGCATCATGTAAAGCACATCTAACAGGACACTCAATCTTGTAGTTTGTGAAGAAAACACACCAATCAGCCATAACATTAAGACCACTGTCTACTTATTCCTGTCAAGAAGGTGGGATATGTTGGTCAGCAAGTGATAGAAAGTCAGTTATGAAAGATGATGAGCTGGAAGCAGGAGCGTAAGGATCTGAGGCCTTGTTGTGATGGAGTATCTCTCTTGTCGAGTGCTACAGGTCTGTAGAAGGTAGTACCTACCAACAGTGCTCCAAGGAAGGACAGCTGGTGAATTGGAGACAGGGTCATGGGTACCCAAGGCTCACTGATGAATGTGGGGGTGGTTTTTAAACCCAAAGTGGAGAAATGTTAATGCTGGCTCTGGTAGAAAGTGGTCCAAACGCACAGTGCACCACAGTCAGAGCTGTATCAGCAGCAGGGACTTGCTCATCATTAGGCAGGTGGTCTTAATGTTATGGCTGATCAATAGAAAAATCCCCTCAGTTTAGCCTCTCTCATTGCAAATGTTAACATTGATTTTACTGAGAGATTGGCCTCTGCGCCGGAGCGTAGCACTGCAGGGGTAAATAGCAGACATAGGTTCAGGATCTCAGCCGTTTACTTTATTACTCGGAGTACACACTCATACAGGAGGCTTTAGAAAGACATCTGGCAGAGTTCCCACAGTCACAGGCTATAACACACTCTAGGGAGGGTCATGACTACACCTCTTCACTGTAACACACCCATACTTACAAGAACAGAGGAGGAAATGGTAAATGGTTAATGTTGCAATGGCAAATACATAAAGTTTCAATACAGTTTAATATTTAACAAAAATACAGCAAATACAACAACAGCATGGTTTTACAGGAGAACTATATATACAGGGGGTTCATACAAAGATTCATGGTTGCGTTGCTGCCCACAGCCTCCAAACCCCCTTTAAAAAAACTTACAGTGTAAAAGTGAAAGTGATGTAATAAAATGCTCAAAAAAAGTGAAACAGAGCCTCAGGTGGGTGAATGTCTCCCTCTCGTGGACTGACAGAGGAATGACACCAGGGCATTATACACGTAGATGCTTATTTAAGTGGGTTTTCTCGACCCCAACATAAGTCGAGGACCCCCTGTATTCAGACTTTTGACGCGATGATGATGATTAGAATTATTATTGCTTTCATTTTCCAGTTTAACATTTTTCTTAATCTTAACCGCACACTGTCACAAAGCTCTCGAATTGCAGACTGAGATCAACTATTAATTTCCTCCAGGATAATAAAAGTATTCTGATTCTGACTCTGAAGGATCAGTCTCATGCTCAAGCTCCCGATTATTTACATTTTGAGATCGAATCTGGGTATCCTTAATAATAAATGTTCATATTGGGGTAGAATGCCACTGTAAGTTTATCCTTTGTCTTATATAATTATTACTGGTGGTGCAGTTGCTAGTAAAAAGCAGTAAAAAAGGAATGTGTATGTTCTCGGAATCTGCATGAGTTCTTCCGGGATCTCAGGTTTTCTCCAACAGTCCAAAGACATGTACCTCAGATGGAACGGAGATGCTAAATAGTCTCTAGGTGCTGTCAACCTGTTCAGGCTGTTTCTACACCTTCCCACCTTCGAGGACTGTGATAGACCAGGATAAGTCCTGGACAATGAACAATTGAATAATTAATTAATTAATTAATTGAATAATTTTCTGCTTTCCAGCATTCACCATGAGGCCAGAGCACACGCTAAGCTGACATTTTGCTGCAAACAACGGGCGTCAACCATGCAGGTGTGTGAGACCAGCCTGTGCCTCTCGGTCTACATCATCACCTTCATCACAGGCTTCCCCTCCAACATCCTGGCCTTCTACACCTTCAGCTGCAAAGTGTGGAGGAAACCGGTCCCCATCGACATCCTCCTGCTCAACCTCACCATCTCAGACCTGCTCTTCCTCATCTTCCTGCCTTTCAAGATGCAGGAGGTGGCCAGCGGAATGGAGTGGAACATGCCCTACTTCCTGTGCCCGCTGTCCGGCTTCGTCTTCTACATGACCATCTACAACAGCACCTTCTTCCTCACGGCGGTGAGCGTGGAGCGCTACCTGGGCGTGGCTTTCCCCATCCAACACTCCCTGAGACGAAGGCCCATCTATGCCGTGGTGGCCAGCATCTTCCTCTGGATGCTGTCTATCCTCCACCTCAGCATCGTCTACGTCATGCCCTACTACAACCCTCCCGGGATGGGCCCACCACCGAGGAACGTGTGCTACGAGGAGTTCAGCGACGCCCAGCTGAAGATACTTCTGCCCGTTCGCCTTGAGCTGTGTGTGGTTCTCTTTTGCATCCCACTGCTGATTTGCGCCTTCTGCTACATCAACTTCATCCACATACTGCTGCAGCTGCCAAACATCGGGAGGCGGCGGCGCCTGCGGGCCATCGGCCTGGCCCTGGGGACGCTGCTGGTGTTCGCGCTCTGCTTTGGGCCCTACAATGTCTCGCATGTGGTGGGTTTCATCACCAAGAAAAGTCCAGGATGGAGGGACAAGGCCCTCCTGCTAAGCACCTTCAACGCCTGCCTGGACCCGCTAATCTTCTACCTATCGTCAGCTGCAGTGCGTAGCGCTTTAGGCTCGGTGGTGCGGGGCGTCCTGAGGCGGGTGAAAGTGTGGGACTGCTCGAAGGTATGCTGGAAGGCTGGGAAGGGCCAAGAGGAGACTGTAAAAAACCCTTTTCCCAAACCTGGGGAGCTCAACGCACTCTGACAAAATGCTAGCTAACGAAAGGAAGTGCTAGCTAACGTAACAGGAAGTGACTGCAGGTCACAACACAGGTCTGCAGCCAATCATATGTTGGATTGTCAATGTATCTTTGCTGTAACCTTGCAAAAAGGAATTTTGCACTTGTTTAGTTGAGGAAAACTGTAAACACCAAGCTCCCGAAAGCCAGAATCAGATCCCAAAGGCCAGAACAACCTTCTCCAGGACCGTCCATGCCTCAATATAGACCCAACATTATTTGACTGGTTCTGATGAAACTCTCGTTTTGAAGACACTAGCTGTATAAATATGGGATGTAATGCTAATATCACAGGTAATATGGCAAGTCAATAATGAGTAATACACGTCCTGACGATCGATTTTACTGTTTATCGCCAACATTTCTGCTTAAAATTCCTCAAAAATGTTTTGGTGCATCACCCAAGCAAGCAACTATTACTGAAAAGCACTAAATATGAACATGAAAACCTTGTAAGAAATACATAGAAACTGAAATTCAGACGTCGTACAACCGACAATGTCAGCGCCACCATGTGGCCACTTTATAAAATATACGTTTAAAAGGCGTTTGGACTATTTAAAAATATATAAATGTATTTTTTTCTAAAAAGAGTGACAAAATGCTTTATTGAGATTAATTTTTTTTGAAAAGCTGAATAATAAACATTCCTACAGCACTGTTTGAGTTGTTACTGGCTTGCACAACGTAAGCGCTACATCATTAATGTGACTATACTTCCTGCAAAGATTAGGCCGAGTGTCTGGACAACAGATCCCACGTGTGGGTTTTTATCAGCCTGCAGAACGAGGAAAAAACTTTATATAGAACCCACTGTGTACACACGAGGGATGTGTATTGTGAGCTTGCAAACACGAGGCCCAAGTATCTATGAACATGACCACATGACTGGGTTTTGTTTCGGCGGTCCCACTCGGACAGAATTAAAAACGTGAACCGGATGTCTAAAAAAAGGTGGGGGAAAGAAACAAAGCCTTTCGCCTTAAGCTAGTTCACCCAACAACAAACACACTGGTCAATATAATTCAGAGGAGATTAGAAACAGGGCCACGGTTGGCATAGCATGTAAGATAAAGGGCAATGCTGGCAGGCACTATCTGGGTCAATAGAGCCACCTCTTTACCTGCACTCATGCTAATATTTGTGGGTTATTTGAGTCTGGGAGAAAGGAACAATAGGTGGCCCACGTTGCAGCTGCCGAGGACGTTGTTTGTGTGAGTGAAAGAGCTTTTGAAACATGGCCTTTCGCCATTGTAGCCTGTTTATTACACACATCGTTCAGGAAATGACAACACTGCTAAACCTCGTACCACAACAGCCAAAAAAATCTATATTCAGCAACAAAACAATATCACTTTCTAGTCCAAAATGAAGTAAAAGAAAATAGGCCTTTTAGTGAGGTTTGGGGTGTAGCTGTGGGTGTTAATGTGGGGAGGGGCCTATATAGCATACGGCAATTGTGTTTTACATAAGTTGGTGGTGCGGCCATATGTTTTTAGTATGGTTTGGTGACAGAACTTGTATTTATCAACGAGAAGTGATGATGGAAGTCTTATTTTACTAACAGACGGTAGGGATGATACTTTTGGGGGTGGGGATGGCGCATATGTCAATTTGTCCCATTTGATAACATAGAAGAACGTAGCCCCATGTCCCTTGGCCCAGTTTACAGGCCTTCTCATCTCTTACATGAACTCTGAAACATATCTTCTGATGTAAAACCCCTTTCTGATGTTTTTTTTTATGGTCTGAAGCTCTTTGGGGTGGATTTTTGCAGGATTGCTGGTTTGTATTGATTTGATTTTACTCTGCTGCCTGATGAAAACAGAAAGAAGATAGTTTGCTAATGCTAGCGCTAGGAAACTAAATATCTGTAGCAACTGTATAACTCTGATGAACTAAAGTCAGCTAGTCATTATTTTACACATTAATATGAATGGATTATTTAAAGAAAAGAAATGGCTTATTAGGAAAATAATAGGCTAACGGCTAAGTTAGCTAGATGACTTGCTAGTTCCTCAGTTTGACTACTTTTCTTTAATTGAATGGGTAAAAACATGACTGACATCCAGTTTGTTCCCAAATAAAGAAAAAATCACTGTTTTAATTAAAATTTTTCTTCAACTGGGTTAAGAGCAAATGCATATACTAGTTAGGTTGTATTTATTAGCCTTAAGCTCAATTAGCAGTCAGGATTACGCTGCCTGTCCTCTGCCATGTTGAAAGGTTGAAGGTCAACTCCAGTGCTGCATTCATGATGCCTCGTAAATTGAGAAATTATAAGCTATGGCTGTGAAAAACTAATGCAAACACATGATCAGGCATTTTGTGTTCAAAAATCCATCCCCAAGTGGATATCATGTCAACAGGTCTTGGCAGCTTACGTCATAATCGGTAAGACTTATTACAAATTAAATTGAATTACATTAACATGTTTTAAATTCCACACTCACACTAAGGAAACACACACACACACACAGTAAAAGACATGCTATCTCTCCTGCAACAATGTAAAAAAATATATATTTTACCATAAACATATAAAACTGAAATAAAAATAAGGCCAGTGTCATAAACACTGTGGAATCTTTCATGGTTACATTTAAGATGCTTGCTGTTTGCCGACTGAATCTGTTGTTTGTGAACGTTCTGCTTTAAAGTTGGATCTCGAGTCACACAGAAGTGTGGAACTCTAAAACATTTATGCAGCAATGGGAGTAACTGATGAAAAAATCTGCTAAGGATTGATGAGTAGCAAAAAGATTCCATGTAAGAAGCATTGCCAATATAACTGTGACTTTAATGCAATAATTTTTTCACTGTTTGATTGTGAGGAAACATTTTGCGGCGATGATTGAAGTGCTGCATGTCAGTGAGCAAGGGGAAGTGGGGGAGTGAGGGTGTCAGCTAAAAGGGGCAATACCACCACCTGTAAACCGTATAGCTTTGGGCAAAGATGGCAGCGCATGTTTCACAATATTATTATATGCTTATGAATAATAAAATATCAATATTTATTTTTTAAATTAGTATTGTTAATACTAATCTAGTCTGGTACAGTACCTCAACATTTTCCACTCAAAATTACGACACAAGTGGGAAGTCTGCAACTTGCATTTACCATCAGGTCGCATTGTGCATGTAGCAACATCAAATCAACACAGAGGTTGAGATTTTCTTACCATCTACTACAAAAATTTCCATGGCACATCACTCCGAGTGGGAGTTGCCTACACCTGTGGTTTCTAATTCCAAATGGTCACTTTTAAATTGTCATGATTTTTAAATGAATTCCTTTATTTCTTTTTATAACACGTACTCTATAAACCCTCAAGGGGAAATGGTCTCTGCATTTTACTCATCCAGAGCAGGGAAGAGATGGGGGTTAGGTACCTCACTGGTGCTTCAGCCATGGATGTCTCCTGGTGCAGGGAACCAGCGATCCTTTGCTCACAAGCCTGCTTCTCTAAACTCTGGGTGGATGGTTTACATTGTCACATTCTTGTCATGCTCCTGGGAGGCCTTGAATCCGGAACTGGGAAATTCCTTGGACTTTGAATGGAAAGCAGCATTAGGTGACACCACAAGGATCAAGGTGGGTATTGTAATAAACTGAATTATGAATTCTGTCAAACCCATGCTGGGCTATAGCACAACACCACAAATAACATATTAAACTATAGATTTAGCCCCGTTTAAACCAGCAAAGACTGATTATCCTGTCAAAACAGCCACAAATACCAGTTCTTCAGGCCTAAACAGAAATTAGGTGTCATTATTTAACGCGTTTATTGCTGCACCGGGACGGTACATTGCTGATTGTATTGTCTGCTTTGCCTTTTCTTCTGTGTGGTGTCATAAAATCTTTATGGTATTTTTCCTCCATGCTCATAATCATCTCCCTTTATCCACGGAGCTCCCTGTGGCATGCTGGGGTATGAGTTATGATTTATAAACCAGACAAATATTTGTATAAGGTTATTGTCTCTGATTGCTTGGGCTGTGCGTGCATGTGTGAACGTGTGTGTGTGTGTGTGTGTAAATACACTCCCTTGAGCACACGTGGAGAGAAATAAATGCACGAGGGGGCTTCATCAGGTATCGCACACAAGGATGTTAGCACTTTAATTTGTTATGACCGAGGCCTGAGCTTTTCAATGGACAGATGTTTGGATGAAATGATGTTTGACACGTTTCAGGACATTTTTCCTGAAGTCTGGACTTTGTCGAGATAGACAGAGACACTTTGAGGTCGTAAAAATGTCTCCCTTTGTTTGCACGGAGGCCTATCAGGAGAATATTGTGAGCTGAGTTGCTGTCGGGGGGATTTGTGGACCCATTTAAAGCGTCTGCTCTGCACAATACACCAGATCATCAGCGTTTCCAGGGCCATGTCGGACGCGTCTGCACTATTTCCATTAAAATGAGTGTAAAACCTGAAAACACGCAAGTGACCAAAATGAGGTTACTAAGCCAGAAAGCTCAATGGTCACAACAAATAGGCTATTTGTGTGTGCGTGTGTGTATGTGTGTGTGTGTATGGAGAGTCAAACCTCACCTGCATTGTAGGGTATTCAGGCCTCCTCTCGCATAAAAAACCATTTCTGCACATAGAAAAAACACAATTAATTTACTTATTTACCTACTTAATCAATATTTAACAATAATAATAATCATCATCATCATCATCATCATCAACATGCATTTTATTTTTAAAGCACTTTACATTAAAATCTCAAAGTGAACAGACAAAAGCAATGATAAAACAGACAAGAAGTCAATTGAAAGGAAAAACAAGTGGTATAGATTTCAAACAACTACCAATTTGTCCAGGACTAGCTGACCCAGCAAATTTAGCCTGAAATGAGACTGTTATTAAAATAAAAAATAGTCTCTAAGAACCCTGGATTTTCTTAATGGGATTGACTGTTCACTTTTAACTTAACTCTAGAATCAGAAGGAGACTGTAGAAATTTTACACACATGGAAGGATTGTTAGCTCTTCAATTAAACCAAGTAAGAGAACAATTTGCTAAAGAATGTAAAGACAAAGACCAGGCCATTTTGAAATAATGGCCACAGTTACAGTACACATGTGTAGACTGAAGGAGCAGAACCCCAGATAAACTGTGAAGCATGGTGGTGGCTGTGTTATGGATTGGGGTTGCTTTTCTGCCTCAGGGACTGAATTAATTCAGCCATAAATTTAGCATTATATCAAGTGTATATGAGACCATCTGTCCAAAAATTTAAGTTGAATCGGAGGTGCACCTTTCATCAGGATAATGATCCTAAGCACACTAGCAAATGCACCAAGCAATGTCCCAAAGATTTTCTGAACCCTGTAATGTTGTGGGTGGATTTGAAAAGACCAGTACACGTAATAAACGCTAACACATTTTGAACTCAGGGGACAATATTGGCTTCTGACGTCCAACTTCCTTTCTTTGTTGAATAAATGATTGAAAAATCAACTTTTCTGTATAGTTTTGAACAAATATACTATATTTATCTGCAGGCACTGTGTTAAAGAGTGTGAAATGTTTGCTTGTTCAAATATCAACTATTTCCATGACGTGTACTTATTTTTTCACATGAATACATTTACAATACAGTGCACACCAGAGATCTACTTACTCAAAGTGATGAATAATACACATATTCCAAAAAAGATCATCATTTTTATGATATGAGGCATCCCATCACTTCGTTGGATGCAGCCTCTGGGAATATTTGGCACGACATTAGTCAGGTGGCTGTGAAAAAGACCTACTCTGATTTGTAAAGCCCAGGCCGATGTGGCACCAACTGGAAAATATCTACAACAGAATGCATGCAGTTGTGATTATAAGGATATTTGTGGAATTTTTCCGAATACATCAAATTCCTACAATTGTCAGTTCAGCCCAGGATTGTCTAATGCTATCTGTGAAGGTTCTCCTGGGTTGCATACAATCAAAATAGGAAAAATAGTTCAAAATAAAACTTTTGCTGCATATAAAAATAAGTTTACATTCTTTACATACTTAAATATGACAATGTTCTGCAAATTCAAAGTCATTAATAGATCAAATAAGCTTAAAAAACATAAGCAAGATGCAGCAATAAAAACAACACAGAAAAATAAAAGTAAGATTTAAATATGCCATATAAGCCATATAACAGAGTACAGATAAAACTGTATGACATGTTTACAAGTTTTGCTTGTAGTTTTATCAGAAATGGGACACAAGTGCAGGAACAAAACCCCACAACTACCCAACTGAGTTTCTAACCTAGTGACCATCACCACAGGTGAGTCAGGTACAGAAGACCTTGGCCTAAATGAGGTGGAAATATTATTTGTTAGCTAGCGTGCAGTGTTTTTACTGTAGAAGTCATGATAATAGGTGAGGTGGAAAATCCTAAGCTCGACATCAGGCCGTCAGTAACAATAGGTTAGAGATTCCTGTCTACAATACGTTGAAACCATGAAAACAGACAGAAGCAATGATGAAACAGACAGAGAAATGATAAAACAGACAGAAGAAATCATAAAACAGACAGAAGAAATTATAACAGACAGAAGAAATTATAAAAGACAGAAATAAAACAAAGAAATGATAAAACAGACAAAGAAATGATAAAACAGACAGAAGCAATGATAAAACAGACAAAGAAATGATAAAACAGACGCAGAAGCAGTTTACAGGTAAATGTTTGCTTTCCTGAATAAGAATGTTTTTTTTAAAGCAGTCTACAGTCTGCTGTGCTCTCATGGCAATTTAATATTTCACATATTAATCATGCAAATGTCTCCCCCTTTTTGACACAGTGTCTACAGATAAAGGGGATTAAACTCCAACTACTGACACAAAACTGACAATTTGTATCATTTTCATCATTTAAATAAATACATGATGATAAAAAAAACTAAAAAACAATAAAAAAACAGAACAGTTATTACACTAGTCTTTCCCCATTTTTAAAGAAGCTCTTCATTGATATGTGCTTACTCACGTTGACGGTAAAGCGTCATCCAATCGCTATAAAAGATGTGCAGGAAAGAGACGCACAGAGATAATCCACGCTCTGTTCCGTCAATGTTCTAAAACCCAAACTCAGACTTTAGATTTAAATGTGGCTGAGGCGTCTCAGCTGGGCTTTTTGGCATCTACCTGTTGCAGAGTTCATCTCCTGCTTTCACCCAAGTCTACTGCACTCAGTCAAGCAGCGCCACCCAGAGGAGAGAAGAAGTAGCGACGCAGTTGAGTTAAATTGGTGGCGAATGTTTATTCATAAATATCGATATTGCCGTCAGCGTATAGATTATCGTATCGCGTGAGCAAGGATGCTATTTTATCCCACCCCTAATATATATACACATAGATGCTTCTTTTGTTTTAAACTGTACTTGTACAGTAAAGCCAATGCAGGGAATGATGAATGGAAACTTGGGCAACAAAGTATCTCACAAAAGTTAGTGACCTGACATTTTGTAAATATTTTATAATATGTTTTCATGTGACACTTTGATACAATGTAAAGTAGTCAAGTGTACATTTTGCTTAACAGTCAGTCATTATCTATACTGCTCAATCCATTGTGGGTCGCGGGGGAAGCTGGAGCCAAACCCAGGAGCCTACGGGCCAAGGCAGGGCACACCCAACCCATCACACGGCAACACAGAGACAGACAACCATGCACACACACTCATACCAATGGGCAACCTAGAGTAACCAATCCACCTAATCCACAAGCCTTTGGAAACCAGAGCACACGGAGGAACCTTCACACCGGAACCACCACACAAGACCTTTGTGCTGTATGGCAACAGTGCTAACTACTGAACCACAATAGCATTGTCCAATCAAAATAACTCAACAAATTTATTAATGTCTACAACAGTGAGTACACGCCTAAGGGAAAGTGTCAGTTATTCAAGCTGTACACTTATAACTTTATATTGTATAAAAATATATTTTCAGTGTTGACCCATGAAAAGATATTAAAAGAAATGTAAAAATGTAAGAGATACTGTAGAACTGGGTATGCTGTATGCCTAAATTAGCATACCTTCCTCTCAGACTATGCCAGTGTGTTCAGTAATTCATAATTTACTTGCTAATATGGCTTCTGTGGCCATTTATTAACTGGAAAGAAAACATGATGCATAGATAAAAACAGTAACAGCACACATCCTGAGACTTGCTCATATCTCCTCTGAGTCGCTAAATATGGTTTAAGGGTGAAAATGTGTATTTTTTACACCCCACAATTAGCCCAACACGACAAAGTCCACTCACCCCAGTCATATGAGGCAGAGAGGATGCTGGGTGGTCCTCCACAGTGCAGGTCAAATTGATAGCTTCGCTAATAGACGTCCGAGGAGGCAAGCCTAGCATGCTAGTCAACTCTGTCTCAGGGCCAAGACCGCCTGGGTAATGTGACTAGAGGTTTACTGTACTGTTAAGCTGAGAACTGGTGGTTCCTTCATGGGTTTGGAATTCAGTGTTCTAGATTGGTGGGTTTCACAGCGTAGCTGACACTCGTGGGCAGATCCTCGCTCGCTGTGCTTCTCCCAAGTCCATTGGAGAGTTGCTTGTGCAGGGTAGAAGCCCTTGGTCACACACATTATGTGCCAATCAGTCATCGTAGGGTTAGAGGGAACCTGCAGATATAGCTGTGGAGCACTGGGTGGTGCTAGAAAAACCAAGACATGCAATTATGTAGAATGGAACAGGTATAGCTGGCAATACATACACACAGGGATATGATGAATGGTGCTGGATATGGAACCGCTAGGACACCCTTGTGAAGGGTAATGAATATGGTCTATGCCAGGGCTGCCCAACTCTGGGCCAGGATCTACCACCCTGGGGAATCACCCCCTGAAGGCCTTTATTACCCCGATGAGGTGTGTTAGATTAGAGTTGGAGCTAAACTCTGAGGGGGTAAACTTCATGTAGCGCCCCGGATATGTTTTGGAGTGCGCTCCCCGAATTCACATATGGCGAGAGAATTAGTCAATGCACTACTTTAGGTAATTATAACTCGTTGCACAGCTATTATTTCAATAGGTTTTGTATGTAAAGCTTACCATCAACCGAACGGTCAAACAAGTGAAAAAAATGGTGTAATGCAGTATTTCTTATTTTACACCTACTGTAAATACTTTTATTTGACCTATTTCTCTTGAGTCGCTTGTCTCCAATGGCTTTCAACCTTTTTAGAATCCCTACCTTTGATTTCACTCTGAAACCTTAAAACTCTGTGTGCACTAGCACCATGAACCCCCCACATGAAATATGCACATATCAGAATCAGAATCAGAAAAACTTTATTGTCCCTGAGGGGAAATTGCTTATGTAACGACTGCAACATAGAGACAATG
>JBBIGC010000001.1:1044691-1058601 GCA_037576955.1 Lepidarchus adonis
CCCCGACTCCCCAAACCCCCACCATTGCTCATCTCGGCTTCGCTAGCGCTGGCTCTTGTTAGCACTAATGCTTCCCCCATCACCCCAATGCCTCATCATTATCCCCACAAAGAATATTCATATTTATATAACTTCTTTTATAAAATCCACTCATTACAAACACTTACATGCTTTTTTTGGACTCACATTGATAAACATGACATACTTGGTAGCATTTTTTTTACTTCTTCTCAAGGAGAAAGCATGTGCACATGTTCGGCGTGAAGTGGGATGGCGTGATGATAAAGGAGAAGAAACGGACGCAGACGGAGAGACGGAGAGGTGACTGGAGGAGAAAGCACCGGGCCTGTCGTTGTGCTTCGGATTGAGGCCGTTGGAGGCGCGAGTTCTCGAATGCAGGACACATGCAAGTGCGTGCGTCGCGTTTGTGGCTGTACAGTCATTCAAATTTGTACATCAGAGATAGATAGATATAGATAGACGGACAGACGGACAGACAGACGTACAGACAGACAGACGGACATCCCAATTGTACAGGGATGCATACAGGCCAGGACAGGCGCGAACGCCAGCATCAAAGCTGCAACCTTACTTCATCAGCACACCACCCGACTGCATATTAACACACAGCACTTTCTGGGTTAGGATATAAAAAAACGCCACTAGGTTCCACACGCTTAATAAATTAGTCCAATTCTGTCCTCTACACACTTTAGTTTGGGTTTATTGCTGGTTTAAATGAAGGTAACACATACTGGGTCTCACTGCACTATATACAAGTAAGTGTGCATGCGGGGTTAGTACGAGAGCTGCGAACAGTGTTTAAGGGCCCATATTTTGTCTTTTTCTTGTCATTTTTGTCCTATGACAGCCAATGGTGGTGTCACAAATGCCTTGATTTTAAATGAACAATTTGTCCCTCTGGTTATAAAGAAAATCGTTTACCGTGCCTTTAAGACCTACCTCCCAATGGAAGCCATGTTTTGTGTCTCATTCAAAAAGCAATCTTTGCAGCAACATTTGCAAAGGGGCGGAGCTAAACTGCTGCAAGCAATTCCAATTCAATTTTTGGCCTATATGGAACTTTTATTAAATTACAATTATTGTTATAATTGGCTGCCTTTGACAGATTATTATATTCCAACTGGGGGAGAAAGTGGCCTTTTATTCTAGCTCGTCTTTTCTGGATCCTTGTCAGTTTGGCAGCAACCTGCTTTCTGATAGACAGGAAGAGCACAATGTTTATTCGCATTCCCACATTAAAGCATTGCCCACTTGAGTATTGCCACAGGAAAGCTGCAGGAGCAACACTCTTTATTGCATCAGCATGGTGGGGCGTGGCTAAGGTGCTGAAGGATGGTCTATTTCAGTGGGACTGTGCAATTTAAGACCATTTTTGCAACAGTGGTTTGCTTTTCCAAAATATGGGCCCTTCACGGCACACACCGCCGAGTGTTCAGTGTCGCATCTTCGCCATACGCTGTTAAGTGGCGGTTAATTAGTCCGCGGGGGTCTAAGACTCGACGTGCCGAGGCGCCGCCGTCCTTGAAGAGGATCCTGTCAGTGGCTGGATTGAGCTTGATTTATGAGCCCTGTCCCGCGGCAGATGGAGAGACGAGGAGGACGCAGCGGTCCCTTCGCCTGGCCAGCCGCGCTCGCAAGCTAATTACATCTCTATTTTCCACTAATCTGGTTCTCCCTTGAAAAAAGGAGCAGTGGGGAAAGTGGGGGGAGGGGCTCTAATGTTTTTTTGGGGGGTGTTGTGTCATTGGGATGGGTATGAAAATGTTACGGAATGGATCATCATACATCCGACACAGTACAGAGCCTTAAAAAATGAAAAAAAACAAAAAAACAAACAAACTTTGATTACATACACATTACAAATTATATTACATTTCATTGATTGCTCTCTTTGCGAGTGGCTTGACTCAAACCACGTCTGTTAAAAAGCTTGTCATGGCAAAATAGAGCACAAGACTTTGAAAAACTCAACGTATTGTTCTTATGTTGTTCTTTTCTTGTTCAATGAATGCAGTTTACCAGAGCAAAGTACAAAATATTTTCGCACGCATGGCTCCGTTGTTGTTGTCGTTTTTTTTGTTCTTTTTTCTGCCTCTATGTAATTTTCATCACCTTCACCATATCTGTTCAAATACTTATTAACATCATCGTAATCATCGTCATCATCATTATTAACACCAAAAAAGTAATTAGCAGTTAACCTTGCAGATTAAATGTACACAGTGCAGGGGGCGGGGCTATAGAGAGGAACGAGAAGAAGAAGAAGAAGGGGCATCATGGACATCACAACAGGAAACAGCTCTAACCAGTACATGCTATCAACAAGCGACAAGGAAGAGTGATCAACAGCTTTTTTTCTGCACGGGAGAATGGCATCCCTATGGGGAAAAAAAACCTGGGAACAGAGAGGCTTATGGGAAATGAAGTTCTTTTTGTTTTGTTTTTCGTATTCCGTAGCTATGGGACGGCCTCTACTGTATATATATTTACACGGGAGGTGGAGAAAGGTGGACCTCGGTAAAGTGAGACGAAAGGATGAGGAGGGAGGGGGAGGGACGGAAGGCCGGGCTGGGGTCTGCATGCTTTCGCCCTGGGCCAAGACTTCCGGCGAATGCGAGAAGGGAGGAGAAGAAAGATGGGTGAGCGCCCCCTAATGGGAGGTGGAGGGCAAGTTTTGACATCATTCGGCACGCTCAGACGGCTGGGCCGGGGTCCGAGAGGCGAAGGCCGAGCAGGGCCTGCTGGTGTACAGCCGCAGACAGCGTAGTGGAGGGTCGGCAGAGCTTCGTCGCCACCGTTTTCAGCGCCGTCGTCATCACCCTCCTCGTAAACACCACTTTCACAAATACAGCCACATCGAACAGCATGCCCAGCACACCAAGACGAGACCACACAAGTTGTGAATAATGTTTCCAGTCGTTATACAACATAGCCTCACAATTAGCATTCGTAGCCGTTCGTATTTTCACGTCATCGCTTGTGGTCATGGCTGTTACATAGCTAGTTGTCTCGCATTTGTAACATTACGGTTTGCACTTACTTTGCACTTACTTTGTCACGTAACAAATATGGGTCCCATTGTTATTTACATTACTTTCACATTTAGCATTCGTAGCATTACGGCTGTACTGTTGTTGCATAAAAATGGTTAACCTGGGCCACGCAACAGCGACAATTCCAGCAATTATACACCATAATTTCACACTAAGCATTATCGTTCTTGTATCCTTATACTGTCATCATTTATAGCCATGCATTACCGTTCGTATTGTCGCTTGTGGTTCTAGCAGTTACGTAGCTACACAGCTTGTTGTCTCACATTTGTGGCATTGCCATTTGTGCTCTTGTCACATAGCAACTATAGTTCGAATTTGAATATTTATATTTCTTTCACATTTAGCACTCATATTGTTACCGTTCGTATTGTCACGTCATCGCTTGTGGATGTAGCTGTTACCTAGCTACATAGCTAGTTGTCTCGCATTTGCGGCATTGCCGTTTGCAATCTTCTCACGTAACAGCTATGGACCCCGTTGTTATTTACATTACTTTCACATTTAGCATTTGTAGCATTAACGTTGTATCGTCGTTACATAAAAAAGGTCAACCTGGGTCACGCAACAGCGGCAATTCCAGCAATTATACACCATAATTTTGCACTAAGCATTATCGTAGTTGTATCCTTATACTGTCATCACATAACAGCCATGATTCCAGTCATTATACACTGCAGTCTCACATTTAGCATTCGTTGCATCACCGTCATATCGTCATCACATAGCAGCTATGAACATCGAAAAAAAATGACCTTCACTGGAGAAGAGAGAGAGGCAGTGGCTAGTGCGGAAGAGGAGTAGTTGCTGATGACGAGTGCGGATGAGTGGGTAAAGAGAGCCATGAGAGAGTGGGGAAGGAGGTGGAGAGAAGGGGTGCGATTATGGGATGTAGCGATGGCTCCTGGGTTAATGCATAATTCTTTTTGTTCACAGTGATGGGTTCGTAATTAAAGACTCCTTTTCCGAGGCGGCGACGCTTTAGACCTTCATCAGGATGGAGACGGAGAGGCCCAGCCACAAGCCCAGTCCTGAGACGTAGGGGCTCAGCGGCGCCGCCGTGCCGTACACTGCCCCAGGCCCTGCAGACGACAGGAGACAGAGCGTCAAAAATGGAGGAAGAACCCCCGGTTTTCAATCCCCGTCCTTGCACAACACTGATTCAACACGGCAGGTTATTACAGAGCACTTCCTGAGCGGAGTTACTGTCACAGAACCGAACCAGCAAACCTAGAGAAATAATACGAGCTGATGTTTTTTAGATGCTGACATTGAATTATTGGCCAATTTATAACACTGTGATGTTTGGAGGCCTAACCCATTCATTCATTCATTCATTCTCTGCGTATCTATTTCAGGTCACGGGGAAGCTGGAGCTGATCCCAACTGGCTATGGGCACGAAGCAGGGTTCACCCTGGACAGGAGGCCAACCCATCACAGGGTAACACAGAAACAGACAACTGTTCACTCACAACTGTGGGTAATGTAGAGCAGCCAGTCAACCTAAACCACAAGCCTTTGGACAGTGGGAGGAAACTGGAGAACTTGGAGGAAAACCACACAAACACGGGGAGAACTTGTACACTCCACACCTATGACCTAAGGATTGAACCTATGACCTTCTTGCTGTGAGATAACAGTGCTAACCACTGCAGGGACTTTTTTAGCTCCTTCTTTAGGGTAGGTACTTTCTCCACTAGAGGAACCATGAAGAAACATTCCAAACCAAAGTGTAGGGGGATTGCAGCCACCATTTTGAAACCATATATTTGTCATTGAAAAAATACAAACATTTCAGCATCAACTTAGTGCTCAGCTCTTGGCCCAACTGTGTAGTCCAAGCTTTACTGAGCCAATATGTGACAAAATACTACAGTTTTGATGCATCAGGCGTCCTCCAGCGTCTTCTATGCGGTCGTTATACCAGCTATCAGTCAGCTTATGTCACTTCAGAGATCCTACATGCAAAGAGATAAAACAGACTTAAAAGTGTGTGGTTCTTGAAGTCCATGAAACTTTGGTCCAAGCGTAGACCGTTATATATTATAAAAGCAGCCCAGGCTAAAATACTGCTTATATTTCAGCATGAATGGGTGGAGCTAATCTACTGTATAGGTGGGTACTAGTCAATGCATTGGTTCTTGTGGCACTGTGGCAACAGGGGCATGCTACTATCACTTGTGATTGTCAAAACTGATGCTATTATGATTATAGTTTACACATTAAACATTAACAATTAAAACCACCTGCTTGCAATTTGGTAGGTCTAACCACCCTCACACATCAATAACTTTTGACCTTTATTACGGATTCACTGCTTGTCCTTCCTTGGACTACTTCTGATACTCACCACTGTATCTTCACCTAACTGCCTCATATATATTCCACATCTTGATAATGAAAGTGACAGTATTTCTCATAGTGAACATCCCCCAACACACAAAGTGCACCACAACTAAATGGGACCGCTAGCCCATCCCAAAGTGGAGCAGTGGGCAGCTATCAACTGTGCCTGTGGAGCAGCATAGCTGGACAGTTCATTCCTCAAGGGTACCTGGACCGGGACTTGAACCTACGACCCTCTGATACAAAAGGGCAAAGTTTTAGAATCGGTTTGCTGGGCCCAATAAAGGCCGGGTCTCTCTGCTACAGGGGCCCAAGTGTGATTACACCAGAGGTTACACCTTCGTGCAAGAGGCACAAAATAGATTTGATGCTAAAAACTGAAGTTCCCATTGATGCTAGTGTTATTCACCTCATTGGTCATAATGTTATGGCTGATCTGTGTATGCCTTATGCTAATTTTATGTCATGATATCACATGTTATGACGGCATTACTGAATATCCTTGCACACTTGGAAAAACGTGGCATCCAACAAAGTTTAACACCTGTTCCACGTTTGAGGGTGAAGAACGCAGATGGATTGCGTCACTCGGTCATCCGGGAAATATTTACAACTTTATTTCTGTTGTTGGCGGAGGTGGATTGTGTTTTTCTCTTTATTTCTCAAAAGATGGGAGGGAGGAGATAAAAAAAAGAGAGGGAGCGCTGACGAGGAGATAAGAGGCAGGGGCCGAAGGCGGGAAGCAACGGCACGAATCAGCCGAAAGATGTATGAGACTGACAGCGAGTGACTCACCGAGGTGAAACTCATGGAGATAATAGGAGAGAGTGAGAGAGAGGGAGAGAGAGGGAGAGAGATGGAGGACTCACTTACGATGGTAATGTACAGTAGTGTGGCAGGAGCGAGGGAGGAGAGGGAGGAGAGGAGGAAGGGGCGGCATACCAAATCACTCACTGGGGACGGTAATGTGAGGGAAGGAATGAGAAGGAGAGGGAGCGGGCGAGGGAGAGAGACAGAAGGAGAAAGGAGAAAAATGACAGCTTCCCGGGGTAACAGGACAGAACAAAGAGCCAGAATGGACGGACGATAAAAGAGGGAGAGCATAATGGGCCAGAGAATGGAGGGATTTGAGAGAAATAAACAGGTAAAATGAATGCGGGGAGACGTGGGAGGGTTGAGCTGGGCGGTAAAAAAGAGAGGCAAAAAAAGTAAAGGAAACATGAAAAAAACTAATAAAATTTAGCAAAATAAATTATGTAACACAGTTGGGAAAGCAGTCTAAACACAATGGCACATGTTTGTGTGGATTAGGGCCCCAACTGTGGTCCTGGGGGGTCCTGCGGTTTCCAGCCATAAATCTGGTGTGTTTGAGGAGGGAAAACATATTTCATATTTCAGCAAAACACATGAAATATCATCTAGATCCTTCAAATGTCCAATGGTCCTAAAATTTCTTTTTCGATTTCTACCCAAATTTGTAATCTTTGATTCCACTTCCTGGCTAATACTCCCCCAATCACACAATACCACCAACACTGGGAAGGTGGAGGAGAGGATCTGAAGCTCCACCCACATCATTGGATAGTGCAACACACTTGGAGGAGAACCATTCTGATACTGGGTTCTACTCCAGCTCTGGTCCTGAAGGCCGGTGTCCAGCACAGTCTGGTAGTTCTTCTCCTCAAACACACTTACTACACCTGGAGATTAAGAAGTGAGTTGACCCAGGTGTGTTTGATCAAGGAAATCACCTTTTTTGTGAGGTGGGGCCTCCATAGCACAACCTATAAATTCTGGAAAGATCTGGGAAACTTGGAGAATGTTGAAGATCCAAGGAACTTGTCATGAACATGTCAAAGTAACATCCACTGAATGACCAGGGCCAAGGTTTCCCAGAAGAACACTGCTTTCACTTGCTTTCTTTCTTCCCATACTTCATCTTGGTACCATTACTTCTTGATGCCTTCCTCCATTGCTTCATGGTCCAGTTTTAATGCTCATGTGCCAATTGTAGATGCCATCACAATTTGTCCCTCAGATACTTACACTTGCCCATTTTCCTGCTTCCAGCACATTGACTACACCAACTGACCATTACCTTGCTGCATAATGCAGCCCATTAACAGTTGCTACTGGGAGGAGCCATCATATTTACTTCAGCAGTCAGTAGTTTTAATGGTGTGGCTGATCTGTGTACATATAAACCCCTCATGCTAGTGGGGGCCCCCTAGTGGTTCAAGAAGAAAGAAATGGCACTATCTGCAATACAGCTTCCCCATATCTCCTCCATGTTCTTCAGCCTTATCTTGCTGTCTGTTTGTCAAGGGTGGTCTGGCCTTCTAGCTCACACCAGTAGCTGCCTAGTACTCCAGCCCATACTTCTTTTTCGAGCCCTGAATGGTCTATGTAGCAGTAAACAATCCTTGGCTCTTGTTAACCCATGGTCCTCCAAATGTAAGTAAACAATCAATTCAAAGTCCCCACAATGTCAATATAACCAATAGTGATGGGGTGTGTTTAACACTACAATCAATTCAAAGTCCCCACAATGTCAATATAACCAATAGTGATGGGGTGTGTTTACCCCCCATCACCATTGGTTATTGATGGGGTGTTTTTACCCCCCCTCACCATTGGTTCTATTGCAATTGTGGGGACTTTGAATTGATTGTAGTTTACATTCCCAGAAAATGTTCCCGAAATGTTCCTCCGTTAAGAACAGTTCCTAGAGTGGTGCATCAATGGTACAAGGAACAGTGGAGTCAAGGTTTTACTCCATCACCAGGCTCCATCATAAATTGTAGCCATGCTGAAGCCATGCTGATGGGGAGTATAGCTTTGCTCTCTGTGGGTGGATGGACCGCCATCTTCCTCAACCACTCAATGTAATGCCAGTCTCCGAGTTTGTCCAATGATGCAGTTTATACAGATGGGCGGAGCTTTATGTGACTTGGAGGAGGCACGTGCTATCCTTCACACTCCCAGTGCTGGTGATATACAATAGTGGAAAAACAATATTCTAGGAACATTGACTGGAAATTTAATTCATTTCCAATTCTCATGTTTCAGAAGAAAAAGTTCACATTTTAAAACACATTCCGTACCGTTTGCTTGGCAGCGAAGTGCATGCCAAGTGGCTTATTGTGTGTGTATATGTGTGTGTGCACTCACTGAAGAGCAGCATGCTGGCATTGGAGGCCCCTAGGCGGTTGGAGGCGAAGCAGGTGTAGTTGCCAAAGTGTTTCTCCGTGACGTTGGTGAAGAGCAGCAGGGAGCGCGTCTTCTCGTTTTTAATCTTCAGCGTGTTGTCACTCTCCACCGGCCTGCCGGAGACCACACCAATAAGCAGCTTTCACATCCCAGTCTGTGTTCACTTTATCGTCTGCCACTGTCTACACACTCCCTGATGATTCACTAAATTCCCACAGAGCCTAAAGGGCCCAAATCATAGAAACCTCCCACATTTTTTAACTATAGGAGTTGAATCTAGAATGCAAGTTTCAAAAAAGCATCATTCGTGGGTTTGAAATCCCTGTTTTTGTGATGTCACAAAAACAGATCTATATACAGTACAGGGGGTCCTCAACTTACGTCAGAGTTCCGGTTTTCTGAGTGTGACATAAGTCAAATTTTTATGCAAGTCGAGATCCATTTAAATAAGCACCTACGTGTGTAATGCCCTGTGGTCTTTCCTCTGTCAATCCACGAGAGGGAGACACTCACCCACCTGAAGCTCTGTTTGACCGTTTCTTAGCGTTTTATTCGATCTACTTTCACTTTCACTTTCAATTTTACACTGTAAAAGGGGTGGAGCAACATAACCACGAAACCCCGCGTGTCGAGTACGATGTAAGTCGTGGACCCCCTGTACTGTGCAAAAGTCTTAAGCAGTTGTGCAAATTGTTTGTTCCAATTTATCTCAGCAGTGAGTGTCTTTCTACAGCAGAAACACAAGTTATTAGAATAGTCATTAGAAGAAACACAAACAAACAAAAAATGGATTTGATGGTTATTACAGATAATTCCAAAAATTACACAAAGAGAACTCTGGAAATGGGAACCCAACACATTGACAAACATGTACCGTTTACTGTATTCATTTAATTTGCTTTGATTCTAATATTAATGTCTGAAAATAAAACAATAAAAATAATCACTGCCTCTAAATTACTCTTACATATATATTTCTCAGGGGCTAAGACTTTTGCACAATACTGTATATACACCTATTCAGCCTAAAGCTGTTTATTTATTTGTTTATTTATTTTATGGTTACAATTAGGGTTTTATCCTGGATTGTTATTTTTGTGTTTCCCCTCAATTTTTGCCCATTTTAATTGACTCTTCCCAATCATACATTATCACCAACACTGGGAGGATGGAGGCTTGGACAACACTAACCAACAATTCTGTTACATCAGCTAACAGACGCCCATGCTACCTAGCAATACCCATCCAATTGTGCTCACTTGCATTCACAGGCATGGACACTTCCAGGAATCAAACCTGCAATCTCCCATGTAGGGTCAACACAGTTGCACCACTCGGGAACCCAGTATTGCTTTAGGGCAGCCAATTGAAACTAAGGTCATTTACATATTTTAGTCTTAAAAGCACAGTCACTGAAGGGCTAGATACTTGGCGTGCAAATAGTTGCAGGATGAAATAGAGCCTCCAGGTGCTAGAAAATTTCCCTCTGGATCAACAAAGTGTCTGTCTGTCTATCCGTTCATCTATCTGTCTGTCTGGATTAATGGTTCAAGAAGTGGGTTTGTGACCATAAAGTTGGTCCCGGGAGCAGCCAGCAGGTTGAAATGCCCTTGAGCAAGGCACCCCTACTGCTCCCGGGCACCGCTACAGTGGTTAGGGCAATGCCCTTGAGATCTAAAGTACAAATCTGCTTCAGTGCAAAGAATCCAAATCGAGAAACTGATTAGCCTGGAGCTGCTAGCTGTAGCCTTGGATCTTTTGGTGAAATCAAAATTCTGATCCCTAACTACGACTGGAAATATCGAAAAAAGACGATCCTGTACTTTTAATGGAAAGACATTTCACATGGTAATAAGAGGCAAAGCTGCCTACCTCCGGTCGTCCCGATACCACTCGAAGGACGCAGTGGGTACTGCCATGGCTTCGCAACGCAAGATAGCCGTCTTCCCTAGCTGAGCTGGCATGTTCTTCACATCTGTGATTGTAGGTGGATCTGGAGGAGGAGGAGAGCGTTCAAAACTGTGTCACAACGTGTGGATGATTAGGGTGGTTTACTATACAGTATTTGGGACAACTCAATATAAATATTGAGTAAATGCAATTTTTACACTTACAAAGCAAAAGACAAGTTTGGCCTCCAATAACAAGTAATGTATGCTAATAGCCATTGCTTAGCATCACACAAGCCAATTTTTCTTTACATATTTTTGGAAGCTGGAGCCGATCCCAGCTGACTATGGGCAAGGGCAGGGTTCACTCTGGACAGGAGGCCAACCCATGGATAATGTAGAGTAGCCAGTCAACCTAAACCACAAGTCTTGACAGTGGAAGGACACTGGAGAACCTGGAAGAAACCCAAACAAACAAGGGGACAGCTTGTACACAGAAAGACGCCTGGGACCTTCTTGCTGTGATTACTTAATATATAATCAAAGAATTAAATTAGATACGCATTCAGTTTGGTGTGAAATGCTCTGTTCTGCTGACACTTGTTCTTCACAATGGTGGTTAATGGAACCAGTCCAGTTTCTTCAAAAGCTCAAATCATAAAATCTACTTAATACATGCAATGATTATGAATATGCTTCTGATCTGAGGCATATTTCTTATACTAAACTATTGCATTTTCTCCTAAAACGTTATTAAACCTATTCATGGTGGAGGGGTACATGCGGGTGTTGTGAGCAAAATAGTCCCCAAAGTAATTTAGGGCAGATTTACTGTTTTACCATCATCAGTATTCCATATAAACAAGATGGTAGATGTGTAGGTTCACAGGGATGGAACATAACGCTGAAATCTGAGCCACCAAACCCACTCTGAAAGATTTCATTTCAGCTCAGCCATTGAATTATGCAGAAATGTTGCATAATCAGTAATCTCAAATAGACTTACTGTGTGTTTGACATGCTGTTATTTATATCTGTCTAGTGCTGTCTCGAGTGGTGAGTGTGTTGGCATAGAGTTCATCAGTTGAGTCTTCCTCTGTGGAGCCTATCAGGGGCCTGGGTGTCTGTCTACGTTTAGCCCATCAGTGGGAGGGGCCTGGATGAATCTACGTATGAGGAGCCATTCAGGAGGTGGGGTGTGGATGAGTCTACCTAGGTGGAGCTCATCCCTGGGTGGGCCCTGGGAGGGTCTACCTACTTGGAACTCATTAGTGGCTGGGGCATCTCAGTGAGGCACAAATACCATGATTTTCTTCCAGATTTGATTATACCCTAACATATGCATATGTATATATGGAGAATGTACATGATAGATCTTAAGACATATCTTCAGTAATTGACCAAATTGTGGAATTAGATATTCACTGAACCAGGTGAGACCTGGGTGACTTTACCTAGGTGGCGCTCATCTGTACGAGGGGCCTGGATGAGTCTAACTAAATGGAGCCCATCAGTAGGTGGGGCCTGGACGAGTATACATATGGAAAGCTCATCAGTGGGTGGGGCCTAGATGAGTCTACCTATGGAAAGCTCATCAGTGGGTGGGGCCAGGTTGAGTCTACCTATGGAAAGCTCATCAGTAGGTGGGGCCTGGATGAGTCTACCTAAATGGAGCCCCTCAGTAGGTGGGGCCAGAATGAGTCTACCTATGGAAAGCTCATCAGTGGGTGGGGCCTGGATGAGTCTACCTATGGAAAGACCATCAATGGGTGGGGCCTGGGTGAGTCAAACTATATGGAGCCCTTCATTAAGTAGGGCCTGGATGAGTCTACCGAGGTGGAGCCCATTAGTGGGAGGGGCCCGGGTGAGTCTACCAATGTGAAGCCCATTAGTGGGAGGGGAATGGGTGAGTCTACTGAGGTGGAGCCCATCAGTGGGAGGGGCCTGGGTGGGTCTACCTCTTGAGGGGGTAAATTACATAATTTTCCTTCAGATTTCACTATAACCAACATACTTTAGGCCAAAACATATGTCTCTGCATGGAGAAAGGACAGTAGACAGGCAAATTGTGCAAATCTGATTTGTAGCGACATGAGTGGCTGAACTTTGCATGCAGGACACCCTCCATGCTCATCTGATCATCTAGTTACTCGGGTTATTTTGTCCAAAAGTGTTCTATTTTATCTCAGCCCTGAGTGTGGGAGAACGCCCACTGCCTCCGTAAAGAGCCTGTCCTTCTGCTACAGGCCCCGATGACAAGAGTCACTTATTAAAATGCTAGTGCGTATGTGTGTGTGTGAGCGAGGAGACTCACAGTTAACGATGACCTTGACACGGCGCGTGTCCGGCGGGGCCACACCGTTGTTGGTGATGCATTCGAACTCTTCTGCCTGGTGCCGCTTGATATCCGTGATGTCCAAGAACTCTCCCTCATACATGCGGCCATCTGCAAGCAAACACAGACGACAGACGCAGGGGTCAGCGGGCGCCCGTCAGGAGCTCGGGACGACGTGGAAGGAGCAGGTGAGCCAAATATGCTCCCGGTGCTGATAATGAATAAAGCGGCGCAAACTGAGAGCAATACAGATGAGATGGAGCTAATTACCGGCTGCTGGCTTTCACTCACTGTCAGCCACGCTAACGTTTTTGATCAGACTATTTGCTGAACATGGACGGGCCTAATTGGTGGCTCATTTGGCCGCACTACTGCAATGCTTGGACTGTGGCCGGTCTGAAGCGCTGCCAGCACTGATAACATTCGGGAGACGTAGAGTCGCACTGCACAGAAATGGGTTACAGCGCATCTGACACGGACAGATGACGAGGTGACCCAGCTGTAAGTGGACAATGGGAGAAAGGAAATAAAAATTACTCCAACAGAGTTAAAAACAAAGCATCTGTATAGAGTAATATTACTCCTGAGATCTCTCCCTATGTATATTGCCTGATTTATATAAACAGACTTGTGTGTTGTATATTTTCATATTAGAGTCTAGTATTATATAGTTTGTACTGTACATTTTACAGTATATTGCATCTTGTGTACTGTCTTTTATATTGTCTGTACTGCATGTCTATTGTAGATTGTGTGTGGTGTACGGCTTAGTGTATATTGTATATAGTGTGTGGTGTATGGCTTAGTGTATATTGTATATTGTGTGTGGTGTACGGCTTAGTGTATATTGTATATAGTGTGTGGTGTACGGCTTAGTGTATATTGTATATAGTGTGTGGTGTATGGCTTAGTGTATATTGTATATAGTGTGCGGTGTATGGCTTAGTGTATATTGTATATTGTGTGTGTTGTATTGCCTAGTGTATATTGTATATTGTGTGTGGTGTACGGCTTAGCGCATATAGAATATAGTTTGTGGTGTATGGCTTAGT
>JBBIGC010000001.1:1072614-1083873 GCA_037576955.1 Lepidarchus adonis
TGGGGCTTGTATAGGTTTAGATTAGACTGGGGCTTGTGTGGGTTTAGATTAGACTGGGGCTTGTGTGGGTTTAGATTTCCAACCTCTTGCTGTTTTTTGGTTATAAAACTCCTACATAATATTGTTAGAGCGAGTTGAGTTTTTTTACTGCTCCCTCTGCCTCCACCTTGGCTTTTATTCCTGAAAAGTTCATTTCCCTGTTGGTAAGAACAGATGGGCTTCCTCCCCACGCGTTCTAGTCGTTTCCTTGTCTTCCGTCGTGCATCACACTTGTTCTTTTCTGATGTATTTGTGACACTGTACAATAGCGCATCAATGCCACCGCACCTCCTGTTACTCCACCCAGTAGAACAGTGTCAATGCTGCTGCTCCTGCAGTTCAGTGCTGCATGACTCTACAGTGGGACCCGTGGAGGAGCCTCTATATGGGGCAAAGGGGTGATCGTCATAGCAGCCCTTCAGTTTCCTCTGTGGACCCATTGCGCCACAGCACTGCAGTGTCCATTATTCATATGGGCACTGCAATCTCACACATACACACACATTCTTTTACACACACACGTGCGTACACATGCAGGACGAGGCCTTGGTGTACCCTCTGAGTGTAAAAGTGAATCTGAAAGTGGCTGTTCTGCTTTACCCATTTTGGATAATTCACAATGCATGAAAATGGATAAATCAACGAGCAGCAAACTGACAAAAGCAAAACCACCGTAACAATGAGATGGAGAGGCTACATACGTGGAGGAATTAGAAATGTAATGTTAATGTCATTTTTATGCTATACGCACAGCATTAATATATATATATATATATGATATATACAATATACACTTAATGACGCATATGATATATATGATACAGTACATACACTCACATATGTGATACATATGACAGTTTTATATTACTTTAGTAATTAAGTAATTCCGATTCAAATATAGAAATTTACTGTGCAAAATTAGGAGTCCCTGAAATTCATTATGGATATTGATGTTCCATTGTTACATGTATATGACAATAGACATGAAATTTAACGGTTTAACTGTGAAACGCTATTTCAATACACTGTGTACACTGTGTATACAGCTGTATTGACAATAAAAACCTCTTGAATCTTGAATCTTAATGATATATGTGCCTAATGTACAGGGGGTCCTTGACTTATGAAAATTTGTGACTACAAACCCTGTGTAAAAGCGTGAAAGTACCTTTAATAAAACGCTCAGAAAAGTGCAATACAGAGCCGCAGGTGGGTGAGTGTCTCCCTCTAGTGGGCTGACAGAGGAATGGCCCCAGGGAATTACACACGTAGACGCTTATATAAGGGGTTTCGACTCGTGTCGAAATTTGACAAACGACACACGATGAGGAATTGAACCGCGCTGTAAGTCGAGGACCCCCTGTATATGTAAGTGAACTATAGGCACTTTGAATTTGATTTCCAGATCACTAATATAAGTATCAATACTAATAATATTAATACAGTGAACAGTACGTTTGTTAATGTGTTGAGTTCCCATTTCCAGAGTTCTCCTGGTGGAAGAGAGTTTCACACATCCACTGTGAAGCACTGAGGTGGAACCGTAAAACCTGCACTGTTCTAACAGCTTCCAACACATTTTAACTTCTTTCTACCCACAGAACTCATTTAGATTTCGCTTCATTTTTACTGCTTCTTCGTTTCTATTTATTCTAATGAGAACTTGTGTTTTTGCTGCAGAGAGACGCTTACTGCTGAGATAAATGGGAGCAAACACTTTGTACTGTATTATGAATAATATGTACACCCTTGGGGTGAAACATCTCACTAGACATTGGTGACTGTGTACATGATTTTTATGTTTAGCTTCATGCAAACATAGTGTTCACATGATGAAAACAATGCTCCACTACTTTGTTTATTTTTTTATTTTGTGTATTTTTTGAAGAGTCCATATCTCTTTTTTTTTGTTTTTCCAGTGTCATTATATGTACCAGAAACGTCAATCAATTACCCATGACAATTTTCCAGCCTCTTTTTATCCATTAGGGTGAAATTTGCATTTTCTACTGTTCCTTAAAAAGTTAGATTCAGATTAAGTCCAGGTCCGAAACACACCATATAACTTCCTGAATGGGTGGAGCTTAACATGCACCACATATACAGACTGTATGGAGTGAAAGGCATGTTTTGAAGCCTCAACTGTGTTTACACATAACATCAGATTCAAAATTTGGGGCCGTTTAATAATTTTTTTACCTCCTTATATAATTTAGAAACATTCCACAATAAGCAGGTGAACAGTCGAGGGGATCAAGGCTGGTATAAGTGGAGCATTCACCAAAGGCTTTGTCGTCAAAGATGGGTTGTCACTCACCACTTTGCGTAAAACTTGTAAAAAAAAATGCCGGTAAATTGCCATTTATCAAATATCACACACCAGATCGATCCGCTAACGTATTGTTGAGGAGCAAGTCTTGTATGAAGAATTCCACTCGCAAAACTGCAGCAATTTGTATCTTCAGTTCCCAAACATTTAGCTGTGGTCTAAATTAAAGGTAATGTTAACACACTTTCCAGCTATGTTGAGTGAGCTGCAGGGATCAAACTCTCCATCTTTATCTTCCCTTACACCACCTTTCACACTGGACAAATCTGTAAGTATTTCCCATTCAGAACCAATTCAGAATTGTACCAAAACCATAGAATTTGGGCAGTAGCACATCCTATGCAGATACATTCTGCAGTGTTATAAATTATGAGGCAATCGACCATTCACAGCCACAGCATGACAAACACATTAACCACCCTCCACCCCCCTCTCCATAAACACAGAGGCAACACCATTAGGACATATGCTTGTAGGAAGCTCCACTATGTGGATGAGGAGTGGGTGTGTGAGCGGCGAGGAAGTCATGGGTCATTAAAGAACAGAGGTGGTGGCAGGAAATGGAAGGAGCGAAGGAAAGAGGGAGGGGGGCATTACAGGAGAGAGGGGGGAGGGTGTCGATGGGAATTTAGCAAAATATCACATGCAAAGGGTGGCTGACCACTGTCCCATTACAGGGGATCAAAGCTCAAGGCCGAAGCGAGAGGCCAGGCGTCCATTAGGCTGGTAGGAGGGAGGCTGTCAGCTCTGATGATCCAATAATGAAATTATCCTGCCAGGATCCACTCGCCCGTACATGACACTTAGCCGCATGAAGATGGGAGGGTGTTCACGGATTGGTGACTGTGCTTTGACATCACTGTGTGATCTAGGGCTGCAAGTGACGATTACTTCTACAATCGATTAATCTATGGACTATTATTTATATGATCCATTAATTAAACCATTACGCCGTCGAACTTTTCTTCCCTCGTTGCCTCGGTGTAGCGCTGCTGTGCTGTTCTGTCTGAGCAAAAAATAAAGTTTATTTCAATCTGTCGGAATAGCTGTGTGCTCATATGAGCATTACAGAGGAGGACAGAACACTTTTTTCAATTAAACAATAGAAACTATATCACCCCCTGTGCTTCCTGTAGTGTATTGCAATCTGTCAGAAAGACACTGTGAGTCGTATGGACAATCTAAAGCTTTATAGCACACTATACTGCCCCCTGTGCTTCCTGTAGTGTATTGCAATCTGTCAGAAAGACACTGTGAGTCGTATGGACAATCTAAAGCTTTATAGCACACTATGCTGCCCCCTATGCTTCCTGTAGTGTACTGCAATCTGTCAGAAAGACACTGTGAGTCATATGGACATTCTAAAGCTTTAAATCACACTGTACTGGCCCCTATGCTTCCTGTAGTGTATTGCAATCTGTCAAAATGACATTGTGAGTCGTATGGACATTCTAAACCTTTTATAGCACACTATACTGCCCCCTATGCTTCCTGTAGTGTACTACAATCTGTCAAAATGACATTGTGAGTCATATGGACATTTTAAAGCTTTTATAGCACACTATACTGCCCCCTATGCTTTCTGTAGTGTACTACAATGAGTCAGAATGACGTGTGGGTCGTATGAATATTATAAAGCTTTATAGCACAACATAATGCCCCTGTACTTTCTGTAGTCTATTAAAATTTGTTAGCATGACTATGTGGGACGTATGGACATTCTAAAGCTTTATAGCACACTATACTGCCCCCTATGCTTCCTGTAGTGTACTACAATCTGTCAGAATGACATGTGGGTTGTATGAATATTATAAGGCTTCATAGCACACTATACTGCCCCCTATGCTTCCTGTAGTGTATTGCAATCTGTCAGAATGACACTGAGTCATATGGACATTTTAAAGCTTTATAGCACACTATACTGCCCCCTGTGCATCCTGTAGTGTATTGCAATCTGTCAGAAAGACACTGTGAGTCGTATGGACATTCTAAAGCTTTAAAGCACACTATACTGGCCCCTATGCTTCCTGTAGTGTATTGCAATCTGTCAAAATGACATTGTGAGTCGTATGGACATTCTAAACCTTTTATAGCACACTATACTGCCCCCTATGCTTCCTGTAGTGTACTACAATCTGTCAAAATGACATGTGGGTCGTATGAATATTATAAGGCTTCATAGCACACTATACTCCCCTCTGTGCTTTCTGTAGTGTACTAAAATCTGTCAGAATGTTGTGTGGGTCGTATGAATGTTATAAAGCTTTATAGCACACTATACTGCCCCCTATGCTTTCTGTAGTGTACTACAATTTGTCAGTATGTTTGTGTGGGTCATATGAACATTATTAAGCATCATAGCACACTATGCTGCCCACTGTACTTTCTGTAATGTATTACAATTTGTCAGAATGACCCTGGGATCACATGGACCTTATAAAGCTTTACAGCAGTCTATACTGCCCCCTGTGCTTTCAGTAGTGCATTGCAATCTTTCACAATGATTTTGTGGGATATATACACATTATAAAGCATTAAAGTGCACTATACTGCCCCCTATGTATTATAAGTTGACAGAATGATTGTGTGAGTCAGAAATATTACAGTGCAATTTTAAGGTAATAAAAGAAACTATAATACCTCTATGCTTTCCATAGTGTATCACAATCTGTTAGGGTTAGGACTCTTTTGGTCATTTCATTATGATTATCAAACTGCTATACTGCTTTCCTTAGTCTAATACACTATCACAATGACAATGTGGGACATATGAACACTACAGCACGACCGTGTTACCCCAAAGATAAGCTGCCATAAATAATAAGTCGCCCCATTCTATAAACCGCAGAAAACGCTCATTTATGTTTTTCCCCATGTTGCAGCTCTATAACGTTAGTGACATTATACTGTAGTTGAGTGTTGATAAAATTTGGAACTTATCGATATCGTAAGATAACGCAAGAACTACGCTGTAGAATTTAAGCTCCAGGTCATTGATTTTGTGAAGCAACGTCTGTAATATTCGAGAGCAATACCGGTAACAAAAGTGTGTCTGACATTAGTCACAGCGAGCAGCACAAATGGAAAAGTTTAGCCGACAACAACTGTAAGGTCCCGGAGTGGAGATAAATACAGAGCCACTCCAGGTCACCCAATCCACTCCCGGACTCACCAACCACCTCGCCCACACAGATCAGCTTCACCTGAATTTTGAACTTTAAAGTATTGTTTTGCCCAGTGCACTTACTAAGCGTTTTCTCTGTGTTTGTCTCTCAAGTTCAGATCTGACCTGTTTTGGATTTTGGAGTTCGGATTAAACTTTGTTGCTGCATTTTGAGCCTCTGTCTCTTTGTGACAACAACATTTACATATTTGATTTTGGAATATCTTTGCTTTGCGAGGCTTTTCAAAGTGTTTGTCAATGCGGTAAGCTGAATATTTAAATTCAATTAATCATTTGGGGATGTCGTCTTTTTGTCACTCAATTATACTTTTAGCAAATGCATTTTCATGTTTTTCGGCCGCTCCATTTAAGCAAACCGCACGCAATACCAGGTTTGTATAATCAATGTATAGGTCGCATCCCATTGTTTTGAAAATACAGTGCACTGCCCCCTTTGGTTTCTGTAGTGTATTACAATCTGTCACAATGACAGTGTGGAGCATATTAACACTATTGAGCATTATAGTGCACTATACAGCTGTTTTCTGTCTACAGCTGTTCAACTTTAACATCTTTGTTGTTGTGGTTTTAGAGTGATCTATTTTGAACCCCCGGGAGATCGTAGCAGTGCTGTGCATGGAATCGTAAGGAAATTCCAAGGTTTTCATCATCTTCAGAATGGTCTCATACCTAAGGTAAGTCCCTGCCAAAATGGGTCAAGCACCAGCCTTGAAACTCAGGTTTCTGCTCTAGTCTACTCTGAGCTGCCTTTTAATGAGCTTATTGCACTGCATTGCTTAATGCTTTCTAGATGGTTCTCTTTCCGCCCTGGGGCTGAAGAACCAATCGGACTCATAATGGTACAGGTAATTTTCCAGGAAAGTCATGACAGATGAAGGCCAGGACAGCTGCTGCATGGAAAGAGTTCCAGCAAGCCTCGATGAAGGTGTATCTGTAAACGAACCGCTTTTTGATTGGGTAAAATAAAGCAAAATTGTCTGCAATTAAAGTTTAATAAGGGAACACTTACTTCTCTTCCTCGTATCATTTGGAGAGGAGAGATGGATGGTGTGGGCTAAAGAGGAGAAGAAAAGGAGGGATGGCAGTGATGGATAGAAGGTCTAAATCGGGCTGAATGCACATCAACAGTTTCTCATTAAAACGCAATCGCTCAATTGATCTTTGCCGAACTGAACACTACTTAAATAGTCACAGTCACAATAGTGTGACCTCGGATGATAAAAGGTGAGGCGGGTACTCCAGTCCTTCCAAACATGCAAGAGATAAGACCTCCACGTTTGTCCAAAGGGTCACTTGTTGCAGACCTCGGGTAAACAGTATGGTAGACAGTGGGCAGCCTTGTAAACGGAATTGAATACACTTGTGATTCAAGGGTCAAGACTCTGCACCCAAATTACTAAAGCGATTTTTACAATCAACGTTGTCAAAAATCAGCTTTAGAGAATCCAGATCCGAGGAAATAAAGAATGACAGAGGCGTAGAGCAACTGATCTAGGATATGCATATGAAGCATAAAGTACAGGAAGCGGATCCACGGTGGTTGGGACAGGAAAATAGAAATATATGGCTAGAAATCAAACAGTAAATCACTGCAGCCCCAATTACCAATTCTGTTTTTTTTGGAATAAGGTACAGGATACAAGGGTAATTACCACATTTCCACAGTGATAGACCGTAGCTTACAATATTAATTTTACAAATCTGGAGTTGGGTGAGGTTTGGTTAAATGGGACAGCCTACCTAAAAACATGAAAAGTTTAATTTACATTAAAATCAGATTCGTAAATGTCGTCGTCATTGCGACCCGTGCAGCTTTGCTGTCGCTGATGTTGGACAAGCTTTCATCACTGGTATGGATATTGCAGATATTGCTTTGTGAAAGCAATGACATGGTGCTTAAATTCTGCAGCGTAGTTCTTGCGTTGAGACATGATATCGGTAAGTTCCATTGGTATAGAGCTGCAAAGGTCTCCAGGAGCCCAGATGACGATTTTAATTCAGATCAGTAAAATCAGTAACACTGTGATTAACAACATGGGGCGACATATCTTTTAAATAGAGTTTTAAAACAAAAATGAACATTTTCTGCGACTTATAGAATGGGGCGACCTATAATATGGGACAACCTATCGTTGGGGAAATGTTGTAAAAATGAGGCCAGATTTCTATTCTACGCCTTATTCTATTCTATGTGCAAGTAAACACTTTCTAGTTGTGGATGTTGGTTTCCGAGGTCACCAGTAGGTAGCTCTGACAGGACAGTGGAAGTCTCAAGGTGAGAAAGTCAAGTTTGAGGAAGACAACTCTGGCCAAGACTAGATAACAACAACCATCCATTTTCCAAACTGCTTATCCTTTCCAGGTTGCAGGGAAGCTAGAGCTGATCCCAGCTGACTATAGACCCAAAGAAGAATTCACCCTGGACAGGAGGCCAACCCATCGCAGGGCAACACAAAAAATAGCCAACCACACACACTCACAATTTAAAGTAGCCAGTCAAGCTAAACCACAAGCCTTTAGACAGTGGGAGGAAACCAGAGAACCCAGAGGAAAGCTTGTACACATCACATGGAAAGGACAACAACGACAACCAAAAGGAAATTAATGTCTCAGTTTCTAGAGGTGGAGCTAGATGCCTATAGCTTGGTCTAACAGATTCAACATCTGCATATGAGGCTTAAAGCACAGGGAGATGGTCCACAGTGGTTGAACTAGTATGGGACAGGTGAATAGCACAAAGATGGCTAGAACCTGAATCTGGACTAGCAGTTTTGGTCTGCCAACTATGACCTAAACCATTTCAGTCCCAAACACTGATTGTGGCTTTTTGGTAAAAAGGTAGAGTATACCGCAGGGTCATTTAAAAATGGCCAGATTTCCATTTTATGTCTAGTAATCAGCCAAAATAAACGTTTTCCAGTTTTGGGTGGTGGTGGAGAGGTCAACAGTAGTTGGCGCTAATAAAAAAGGGGAAAAATCAGAATCAGGAAGCAAAAATCCTCTAAGGGACTGAGAGACTAGGTAGAACCCCTCAAATTTGGGGCAAGAGGTTTTTGATGGGCTAACACCGGCCACTGGACTTTACAAGAAAAGTGTAAAACTGTTTTCTCCTATAATGGAGGTGAATGTGAAATGCGCTTGTTGTTTAGGTTCATTTCTAATCTCTGCTGGTGTTTTCAAATTCTGTAAAAATGTAAAACACAAGTCACAAGGTTTTGACCCCACAGCATCTCCAGTGGCCATGGTGGCTAGTCTGTATGTGAGTGGCAGCGTCCTCTGGAGGGAGGGGCTTTAGAGGCAGGGCTAGAGCACAGCGGAGAGGGAAGGGGAGGGGCCATGTAGTTCAACGGCATCAAATTTTTAAGACAAATCCACCTTTATGTCAAATGCATTAATCAGTTTTCAAATTATATAATTTACAATAAATAATTAAATGAAAATGTGGGGACATCATAATTATATACAGCCAGTTCAACAATTATTGGCACCCTTGATCATAAATAAAATGTCTTTGTGCAAAAAATATATTCCCAAGTATTATTTCCTTCTGTTGCAGTCACCATTCATAACAGTGGAACAGAGAAAGGAGCCTGTCTCCGCCAAAACATATATCACACTTCCAAACCATGGAAAAATCTCCTAAATGTGAAGAGAGGGTGAAGCCTTTGATAAGGCCACCACCGTCCCCTGACCTGACCCCTGACTAAAGGGTAAATCTGAAGAGGGCAGTCCAAAAGAGAGGACCCAGGACTGTGATTGGACTGGACTGGTGTGACTCCATGTTGATAAGTAATAGAATATTGACGGGTTGAATCAGACGGGTTAATTTTTTCCTTGCGCTGCAAATGTTGCCATGGTGACAGCATCATTCTTCTTAGTCAATGAAAAATGGATGACGATCGAAGGAGAGCCTTGGCAGTCTGGATTACTTATTTAAGGTGCGAAAACACGGGAGTTGTATCATTTCTGCGGCCCTTTTCTTTCCCCTTTACAAAAGCAGCATCTGAGGAGAAGAGTCGAGAGAAATGATTAGTGTCGGTGGAACGTTGTGGTGGGTTTTATGAAGTTCTGCTCCCACCGAGAGAGTGGCCCCGTCGGAACACATTGGAACCAATGACTGTGTAAAAGATGGACGACGGGGCTCAACGTCCTTCTGCTGTATAGAAACAAAGCCAGAGTTCTTCCGCCACCTAGCCACATTTGGCTTGGAGTAGGGACATGTGTAGGCCCCGCCCTCTTCTTCCCCTTTACCTTCATTGAACTTTCAACACCAACAACAAGATTGGACCGGCCTGACAATTATATTAGTCAGCGAAACACATGGGGATGGGCGGAGTTACACACTGTACTGCACTGTCAACCTGTTATACAGGAACTAGCCCGTTTGTTATTTCCTATGTCCCATGGTAACAGATCTGGGGTCAGGGCCAACGAGGAAGAGCCCAATTTCAATGGAAATTACCAATTTTTTGCAATCGGAAACACCATCATCTCTGGAAATCTCGGGCGGTTATAAAGTGATGGCTGTTGTGTTGATAGGATAATTTATTCATGGATTCTTTTAAACAGCACTTAAATGGTCGTCTGGACTTTAGACTTGGGGTATTTCGCTTGGACGCCAATAATGTTTTTATCCGGAGAGAAATTTAATCAGCAACCAAACGGCGCCGTGGCCATGTAATCATGGCAACAGCACATCCCTGCTGCCTGGTCACTTAACTGCTCATCTGTTCTTTGTGAGTGGCCAAGGGGGTACGGCTCCCCCCCCCCCCCCCCCCAACATTTTTGGCCTGTCTCCCAGATAAAACTAATGTCCTTGAGCCGCTCTAGCATAGCAAGTGAAGCTAAAGCCTCCATTTCTCCCTTATAGCACTTCTGTTTTGCTACACCACCTCCTCGTTTCCTATACGTGCGCCGTAGACTCAGATTTACTCCGCTCGCATTCCGACTTCTTAAGTGGCTTGGCCCACTGTTGTTGCATCTCAAGATGCTGCTGGCATGGACCCACGTCTGCCCTTGTCCTGCTTGGCCATTACTGTTATTACCTCCTTCCCCAGAAGAATAGGAGCGCCGCCACGGAGCATAAAGCGAAGATGTCATGGAGGACAAGGCCGTGGGAGAGTTCGTCTCTGGCCTGAGTGTGCTGAGCGTGACGGCCGGTGGTGCAAAGAGCCGCGTTCGCTCGCGCTCATGAATAATGCATGACAGGCCAGCCATGGCTGCCGCTGCCCGTTTGCCTTTTGCATGCTTGGTGTGAGCCATGGAGGAGGCCACAGTAGAGATGTAGAGCTAATACTAATTGTTGGATCTGATCGATGCACCTTTTGGGTTGTGTTAACTCTGGTTCGCCCAACGTTCAGGTCATTTCTTGCTTTGAGCACGGATGGATCATGCAACTACGCTGCTCTAGGCATTGTAAAAACATTGAATTCTGTGTCAATTTTGAGAGCAATAAACACTTGTATTGGGTTTACATGGCGATAACTTAACACGTTGAGCAATCTGAGGGTGAACCCAGTAGGGGGCGATGTGTTCTTAGCCTATTAACAGAAGGACATCAAGGTTCAGCTCAATGAAGTATGAACCTCTAACCCAACAACTTTACAGTCTGGACTGACTCATTACTGCCTTCACAGGTCAACACACAACATTACAGTCTGGACTGACTCACTACTGCCCCCACAGGTCAACACACAACATTACAGTC
>JBBIGC010000001.1:1083973-1106895 GCA_037576955.1 Lepidarchus adonis
CTCATTACTGCCCCCACAGGTCAACGCACAACATTACAGTCTGGACTGACTCATTACTGCCCCCACAGGTCAACACAACATTACAACAAAATTTCAAGGTTGTTCAGAGTGCATAAATTTATCCAAGTTTTGGCTGCCTGTGTAGACAAGGCCTAATACACGAATGCCAGGCTTGAATGCAGCTTTTAAAATAATGGTCTTGGGTGTGGAGGGGAGGCTGCTGGTGGATAGTCTGACTAGGTGACCTCTATTTTATACCTGCTCTTTCATACGAATGTATGTATGTATGTATTATCCATGATGTTTATCCCTGTACTTTTCCCCCATGGATATGACTAGTTAGGAGCCTTTTAACTTAACATCTGTATAATAATATAAATGAGCTGGACTTGATGAAGGTGTTCACACTGACATCTTTCAGCACTCTACAATTTCTCTGCTTGACACTCAGCATTCTGCCATTACAGCATTCAGTTCAACTCTGAATGAGCCATGGGGAAAAACATGCAGCTCAATAGTTCCACCAAGACAACCCGTGAAGTATTTTATGCTGATGCCATTACCTCAGCCAACATGACAGCCTACTATCTTTTTGGAAAATGGTATCAAAGTGAACTTGAATTTGGCGATTACGCCGATCAGCCATAACATGAAGTGAAGTGAATACCATTGAGTTTCTAGCTATTACACTACAATGACAGCAGCTTGTGGGAAGGGGACAGCAAATTAACAGTCAGTTCTTAATGTTGGTGTGCTGGAAGCAGGAGCATGAGGATCTGAGCCACTTTGATGAGTGATGGCTAGAGCTTCTCTGCAATGGAAGGTCTTGTGGAATGTTCTGGGAGTGCACTAAATAGCACCTACCAACAGTGATCCAAGGAAGAACAACTGGTAAATGATGCTAGAGTTATGGGCACCCAAGGCTCACAGACCCATGTGGGTAGGCCCATCTGGTCCAATCCCAAAGGGGAACAGCTGTTTCACAAAATATTAATGCTGGACTGGGTGTTACAGCAGCATAAGGAGACTTACACTCAAGCAATTTTGTCAATATAGTGATTTCAGAGGATTACACTATTTTGGTAAAATTCCTCCCCAAGACTCTCTCATCACCACAATTTAGACCTATGTCGACAAATACAACAAATACAAACCCCTACCTGAGCACAGGCGCCTCTAATTCTTCAGACAGATGCCCGTGACTGTATCTAACAGCTCCAGCTTCCTCCCACAGCCCACAGACATGCACATCATGGGGGCCGGACATTCTAAATTGCGCCCAGGTGTGACTGTGTGCGTGTCCTGTTATGAACTGGTGACCTGTCCATGCTGTTACTCCACCTTTTGCACTATGAGTGCTGAGCTAGGCTTGGAAACAGAATAAAGGAGTCTTGATAGTGGACATCCCTGCTGTTACTCTGGTATTTCATCACTGTCTGGGCCAAACCTTGTATATCCAAAATGGTAATTTTACACTAGAGGGAACAAAACCATTGTAACTTTTCGCAGGAGTTATTGCACCATGACATTTGGACAAATGTAAAAAGAAAGTTCCACAATCTGCTTAAGACAAATAAATAAATAAATAAATAAATAGTAATAACAACAAAAATGCAGTTTTACACTGCTTTATCCCAACCAATTTGTTCATCTTTAATTTAATTGTATTTTTTAATTATTAAGACTCACACATTGGTAGTTCTTTCATGTGACATGAACAGTCTGGATTTGCACAATTTGTATGTTCATTACTAGTATTTGCATAATTTATACAGCACCAGCATCACCTTAGGCACAGTGTACATTACCTGAATGTGTGAGCATACATATGTATGTACAGAAACCCTGTTTCTTATTCTTTAGCCATATTGTACGCAGTGTACTTATTGTTTTTATAGTGTGAACACACAGTGTTATATGGTTTGTATATGTATTTATACATTTATATTTTCTAAAACTTCTGGCTCCCTGATACCTATATTTTATAGTATCTATCTGTCTGTCTCTACAGAGTTGTCTGTCTATCTATGTATATATATCTGTCTATATATCTAGGATATAATTTAGGGTCCCTTAATGGTCAGCAATTGCCCTGGTCAGTGATATGAGACTGGCCAACAGTGAATGCAGTGTCTGAACCCCTAGTATACCTCATGTACTACTACCAGCTTAACGCCCCTGACTCATCACTGGCCACAACAGTTCTGGGTAAAGTTTCATTGTAATTATGTGCATATCAACCTTCAAACTTTTGTCAGTGCCCAACCCCATACAAATCACACAACCTTCGTTGCCTCAAAACAGCCCAGGTTGCATCAGCCGTCCCTTTGCAAAAACATTTTAATCGTGATTAACATGACAACAATCTGGCGGAGTAGGCAACCGATCGCTGAGTATTACATCCTCCGGTTTTATGCAATACAAACAAGTGCTGTCTGTTTAGTGGAAGAAGTGCAGCACTTCAGAGAGCGAGGAGTCTAGTGGATCTGTGTGCCTAAACCATGTCATATTTTGCCTCGAGCTGTATTTTGGGCAGACAAGAGCACTGAATCCAGACTCACCTCTAGTTAGCCATTATCAGACAGTGGCCAGTGTCACTACAAGTTTTTGTGGGAGATCTGTGTCCAGACACACTGGAAATAACATGCCTGTGGCGTGTTCCAAGCTGTACAGCATTTACTGATATGAGGAAAGCCACTGTGTCCAAAATCAAAAGGTTTTTTAAGAGCAGATCTAATTCTTGGATGGCAAATATTGGAGGGCAGCAGCAGATTAAATCTAACCCGATCTGAAATAACACACTCACACTGGGTTATATAAGGCTGGGCTGTATAACGGTAATGAGGTATACTGCAGTATTTAAAACTGGTGACCGTATCAAATGTCTTTTTCAAGTCTAGTAAATGGACAAATGTTCTGCACATTTGTATCTTAGTTAGGCTCATGGATTGGTAGTATAGGAGCTCACCAAATAGTGGTGTAGGAGCTCATTGATTGGTGGTAGAGGAACTCACAGAGTAGTGGTGTAGGAGCTTATCGATTGGTGGGAAAAGAACTTACAGATTGGTGGTGTAGGAACTCACAGATTGATGGGGTAGAAGCTCACAGATTGGTGGTTTAGGAGCTCATGGATTGGTGGGGTAGAAGCTCACAGATTGGTGGTTTAGGAGCTCATGGATTGGTGGGGTAGAAGCTCATAGAGTGGTGGTATAGGAGCTCACTAATTGGCAGTATATGAGTTCACTGAATGGTGGTGTAAGAGCACACAGATTGGTGGTGTAGGAGCTCACACTTTTGTGGGTAAAAGCCCAAAGATTTGTTATATAGGAGCTCACTAATTGGCAGTGTAGTAATTCACTGAACGGTGGTGTAAGAGCTCAGAGATTTGTTGGGGTAGAAGCTCATCGATTGGTAGTATAGGAGTTCACTGATTGGTGATAAAGGAGTTCACTGATTGGTGGTAAAGGAGTTCACTGATTGGTGGTATAGGAGCTCACTGATTCATGGTGTAGCAGCTAACCAATTGGTGGATTGGAGCTCACTAATTGGCAGTGTAAGAGCTCACAGAGTGATGATGTAGGAGCTCATGGATTGATGGTGTAGGAGCTCACAGGTTGGTGGGGTAAAAGCTCAATAACTGCCCATATAGGAACTTACCAACTGGTGGTATAGGAGCTCACTGATTAGTGGTGTAGAAGCTCACAAATTGGTGGTGTAGGAGCTCACTTATTGGTGGTATAGGAGCTCACTTATTGGTGTAGGAGCTCACTGATTGGTGGTATAGGAGCTCACAAATTGGTGGTGTAGGAGCTCACTGATTAAGGGGGTAGAAACTCACTGATTGGTGGTGATGGAGCTCAGTGTTTAGTGGTGTACATGCTCACTGAATGATGATAGATAAACAACATCCAACACTTTAATATGAATCTAACTGCCACTAACTTCGCCACACATCTCAACACGCTTGGAGGAGAATGTTAACTGTCAATTCTCTTGTCAGCTACCAAATGCCTATTCTGCCTAGACTTACGCTTAGTGATGGGGAGAGGTAAGGCCATCTGTTCCACCTAGAGAGAACCAGGGCACCTGTGATGTTGCGGATGACTGCAGGACCATCCGGACTTACAACGTATGCATAAAATTCATGGTTATGACACTGCCCGAAAACCCTTTTTTTTAGGTTGTGAAAAATGAAAGTGAAAGTAACTTTAATAAAATGTTAAAAAATTGTAATACAGAGCCTCAGGTGGGTGAATGTCTCCCTCTGATGGACTGACCCACAGTAGACACTCATGTTAGGGGTTCAAAAAACTAAAAAATCGACTTACGTCACACGTGAGGAACGGAAACCCTGAATAGATCTCCTGATTAAAAGGCCACTCAGGAGACCTCCTTAAACCTTTACATGGTACATGATCTCCCTATCTAGGTCTACCATCTTAGGTCTCAGATCAAACCTCAGCAATGCTCCCGTCTTTGTGTCGGGGGCTGAATCAAGAGCTCAATGGAACCACATGAGGATGAGTCACACATGGCCCTGCAATTATGCCAGCAGAGCAGGTGAACATGGCCCACATGCTTTCCATCTCTCTCTGGGTGAGCGCTGTGTTCTGGCAGCAGCACCTGGCACCCGTTCTTTCCTCTCTACTCCTACGGGCACTCATATCGATGTTTTTGAACGATTTAGAATAATGTGCCAACATCTTTACGGTCACAGCTTTCGCGAATCCAATATGGAAAAAGTCAGGACCCCCTTCCCCCACCCGCCGCCACCCACAGGAATCGGATTATTGGGTGTTACTTGGGAGGGAAAAAAACGGATAGAAATATAAAAAATCTGAAATGGTCTTTAAGTATTTCTGCTCAAACCGACAGCGTGGAATTGGTTAATGATCGCAGAGAAGCGCATCCGTCTGATATCCCTGTGGGAGGTCACGCTAACATTGATCTGTCTTTCTCCCTCCTGTCTTTCTTCTCCTTTTTCTTCTCTCGTCTTTTCTGCCAAGACCAAGGCGCATGAAAATCGATAGGAAATCAAGCAAAAAGATAGGAGAATTCGTTGTTCGTAAAATGTTACAGAGTGAACTTTTACATCAAAAGAACTTCTGAAAACGAAGAGTGGGGAAGGGAGGGTTTTTATTTCCCGTCTTGCTTTTTTAGGCGCCAACTTTGATGCTCGGGCTCCGGGACAGGGAGCGCTAGATTGGGGTGAGGAGCCAGAGGTGGGATGCCGTCGAGATTGCTTCAGGATTAGAGGTCAGTGGGAGGAGGGAAAAAATGCTATTGACAGATTGTTACAAATGAGAGGTGCTCTGTTATCTCAATCTGCCCAGGGCCGACTGTGTGGGGTGTGGAGCTGGCACAGAATTATCTTGTGATGTGCTGTCTTAGCAAGAAAAGCACGGAATTGGCGTTCACGGCACGCAGAGCCGTCCCTCTTATGGATACGGGGTGTCTGGTCAGCGTCTAAAGCCTGACCCACCTCACAGTCTTATTATTTCGAGGCTTAATGATCGACAGTTACCGGACCTCGAATCCCACGGGCGTTGGAAGGGCATTCCGGGAAAATTCCCATTAGGAACTTGGGCTGCCTTGCAGGAACGGTCTAGACAAACCTGAACGTTATTTTCAGTGTCCTTCAGCTTAACTGATGATTTCCCTGCTCAAACACACCTGTTAATTGCCTAGTTTAGCGGGTATATTTGAGGAGTGGAACTACCAAAACTGGACCACCAGGATTTGAATTGCCCACCCCTACATTACAGGATCTTTTTTTGGTCTTTGTCTGAAGTTCCTTAGGAGAAATTATGCCGAAATAGCATTTATAACCTCTCTAGATCCTTTACAATCAGACCGACCACTTTAGTTCCTATGTAAATGAGCTCTGTTCTGATTGGCCTGTATTATTCCTCATTCCAAAAGCAGCACTTGCTAAACAGCTGTAGGTTGAATGAATAATTATTAATTTATATTCTTTGTCTGTTATCATGCTCTGGTGTCAACCAGAGGAGGACGGGTTCCCCTTTCTTCCACTTTTAGGGCATTTTTCCTCACCTCTGGTCAATAGGGGCTTGGACCCAGATTCTATAAATTCTGCAAAGCTGCTTTGTGATAATGTCAGTTGTAAAAAGCGCTATAAAAATGAAAATTGACTTGACTTGACTTAGACATATGTAAATGTGTAGCATTATGAAACTAGTCCAAGTAAAAATGGCCTGTTTTTGGGGGGCTAAATTTGCAAAACTGTCTAGACTAGGTAGTCAATGTACATTTTGAAAGAATAATAGTGTTTACATATTACATTTAACTCTTTAAATGTTTTATTCAGGTTTGTATTATGCGGGCCCTTTAGAACCAGGGTTATAAATACGTCTGGGCTTCTGCATTATTCATCGGTTAAGATGCAAAGTCTTTCAGAGTGGTGTGAAATGGTGCTTCAGAGAAACTCTGACTTCTTTACTTGGCAGTGTTGTTGCCTGACTTGAACAGGAAACCTGAATTTGACACCACATACACTCATTAGTACAAGATGGTTTACTAAAATGATATAATTTGTAAATAATTCTTAGCGTCAGTAATTAAAAGTTTCACGTTACTGTGCATTTACTATGCCATGATAAGTACATGCATTTTAAGCAATATTCTGAAATTGTAGATATAATAATTAATAATCATTTTTAATATAATTATCTTTAATTAATATAATATAATTGTTTCAGCTGTACAGCTTTCATCCATCTATGTTTCTAATGAAGACAGTGCGCAATGACACTCTTTCTTGAATAAATATAATGAACTATCCTATTAGGACCATATAATAATATTTCAAACCTTTATCCAATCAAGCTTTTTGCCAAATAAGGTGTTACAAAATATTACAGCTTGAAAGGAATGGTGTAGGAAGTAAATGTGAGAGTGTTGAGGTTTTATTTATGGTAGACAAACATAGAAATAACTATGAACAAATATAAACTAGAAATAATTGACATAACCTGGTGCATAATTGCGCAACATATATACAACCGACAAACAACAGCAATGCAGCAGACATCAGACAAAGACATGACCCAACATTATGATTATGAACGGGCAGGGTAAATGCGGGGCTTAGATGTAAACTTAAACAGCAGATAAGTACATGAGCACACGGCCATACAAACAAAAGCAGCTCAGACATTTATGATACGATGGGATACAGGACAATATAATTGCATTAATGACTAATGGTAAAAATACAGGAAATATTTTAAAAATGTACCTATTTTCTACAACAACTTATGAACGTACGTGACTTACAAAAATACACGGTTATGACAGTGCACCAAACCCTGTTTTTATTTTTTTTTAATCGGGTTGAAAATGAAAGTGAAAGTAACTTTAATAAAACGTTTAAAAAATTGCAATACAGAGCCTCAGGTGGGTGAATGTCTCCCTCTGGTGGACTGACAGAGGAATGGCTTAAGGGCAAAACATGGTAGACGCTTATGTAAGGAGTTTTGACTTTATCAAAAATCAATTCCGTTCCTCGAATTTTGACATAAGTCAAACCCCCTTCCATGAGGTCTACTGTATTATTTCCATTTTTTGGCTTTTATTAAAGTTACTTTCACTTTCATTTTTTCGAGGACCCTTTGTATTCTTAAAGTTATAGATCAATACATAAGAATACGCAAAGCGAGTTACCAGCAACTGTCATTCAAAGCATATTGTTTCGGATTATAATACAGTTTAGCATCTGGATGCAAAAATAATTTGACTGTAGTGTTTGTGCTTGGCCTTGGGTTGGCACAGACTCTGGAGTCTGGGCTCATTAAGTTTTAAACCAGACGTTGTCGTAAAATATGCCGTAAAAGACGATGCCGCACACGATGCAAATTGCTGCACATGCATACGTCCAAATTGGGTTTTCAGTTCAATTTGCGTAACGACATTCAGCCTCAAGTTCCTGACAAGGAATCTGCCAGTACTGCACCAGAAGGGGGTGCTCAAGAGCAATGAACCTTGTAAAACCTGGGCCTTCATATTAGCTCTGTTCCAGGGTGAGGCTAAAGCTTCACAATCTTGATGAACGTCCATAATAAACAACTTCGTTAAACACAGCAAGCAAGAGGGCACTTGTTCAAGGCATGTGCCTGTTGTTCACAAGATCTACAGTAGACCAACGAAGGGAAATGCTACTGAACATTTGGCTTAGTCGAGCAAGAGACCTCAGCATTAACTGCCATTAGACTGCCAAGCAAACAAATGAGAGCGAACCACACAAACAAACAAGGGCTGCTCCCCGTATGCCGAGAGGGATGAATGTGTGCACTCGAGCAGAAAAATCCCACAAGGCCATGAAAGGCACGGGGAGTCCTGCAATGCATTTCTGCACCAACAAAAATAAATGTGTTACGCAATGAACTGATGAAGTGGGAGGAAGAGTGGGGACTCGGATTAGCTGAGCTTGCCTACAGCTTTGCTTGCTTGGACAACCCATCCATCCTTGCCCCCTCACATATAAAACAAGCCTTGTGTGGAAAATTTAGTCTCCCCTCCGAGCTTCACGAGTTTCGCAGTGACGTCTGGATCCGGGACAATTCCTCCGTGGCATTTAGTAGCGTGAGTCAGATTGGTGGCATTGAAGAAAGCTTCATTTGCTACTCTAAATCCCATGTCACATCTCCATGGTTGTTTAGTTTGGAGGAAAATGGCTGACATTTACATTAAACACTTCCCCCTTTTCCAGAATGGTGTTGCACAAGCCTGTGAAACAGTCTGAGGAACAAAAACCAAAACGGCAAAAAGATGATATATTGTCAGGAAGAACAATGCAACAAGATGTCAGTTTAAAACCTTTTTTAAGGATTAAAGGAAACGTTCTGCAAAAACACGCCTCCAAAACCTCTCAAACTGCACTCAATCAAAACAGCTTCTTTTTAAGGTGGTGCACAATTACGAATGTGGTTTGGCTACACCTTCACCAGGACTAGGAAGGAGCTGGATTTTCTAAACTCTTTGCTAGAAATCAGATTCGAGATCAGAACTCATGATCTTGAGGCAGTTTGTGAAAACAGACCCTGTTGTAGCATTCCGAGGGAAGGTCATTTTTGCAGCCCTACACCACATTCCCAATCTTCTCCACTTTAACAAAGAGTGATTTAATGATGTGTTAACAAAAACAAGGCTGTGAAAGATGGAGAACGGGTCTTGCAGGTTCAAGACAACTTGAGTGACGATTGCAATCACTTGAAATTATTGCAAATGTTTGTGAAATATTAAAAAATGAATAAGATGGGATTTTTGAGTAACAAAAAATTAGCTACAAGCTGAAAAATGCGTCACCAAACCATCCAAACCCACTACGCCCAGAAACTGAGATTTGGGGTCATTCCATTATTGTAGCTTTAGGTTGAACCCCTTTGCATGCTGATAGAAAGATTTGGGTGAATTCTAGTGTTTGTTAGTAATGTTAGCCTCATATCTACAGTAATAATAAAAATGGATTCCAACATGTCTTGATTATATGTACAAATAAGTGGAAAATTGTGTTGTTAATAATAAAAAACAACAAAAAAATGATTATTAAGTGTTTGATTATTAAGTGTTGGAGCAACTGAGTGACTCACAAATATTTCATAACTTGTGTATGCTCAGACATGTCCTCATTAATACAAATACAACAGATTGGTCTAAAAGCTCCAAACTTACTCTTGCACTGGAGCATAACAGTGATACTCCAATACAAATATGTGACTGTGCATCACGAAGAAAAGACATTTGATTATGGAAAATTTGAGCACTAAAGTTGATGACAAACTCAATCACTTTTCCTGCCTCTCAGCTCATGATTAAGGTCACTTTTGTCTTCAAACTGTCCAAAATATTCTGAGACTGCAGAATCATGGCTAGAATCATGAAATTACTAGCTTAGCAGATTGCTACACTCTTAAATACTAGGCCTACAAACAACCTAGGATTCAATTAATAAATACATACCATTTAATTTATGTTTTATAATTTAAACACTTATTTTTAAAATAAAATTATTTATCATTATAATATATTTTAAATAATAATTTAGGAATATAACATTGGGCTCAGAATGCAAGAATGAAACCACTTGGAACAAACCATTTTCCTTCCTTTCCAGTGTTGCCATCTATCCAGGAGATACTACCAGGCTGGTTTACATCAAGCACTTAACACCCACAGTTTTGCTTCAGTCCTAATCTAAAGTCCCCAACCTCAGACGACCTGGAACAGGGGTGTTAGATTAGTGTTGGAACTACACTCTGCAGGAGGGTGCCTCTCTGGAAGTATCTACAACAACCGCTTCTTGAGCGAAAAATGTAACATTAATAGAATCTCACAAAATGGAGAAATGCGAAGAAGAGTCCAGAAAGGAATCATTGTGCACTGGTAGCGTTAATTAGTGGATCACTAACAGGCCAAAGGGGGGATGAAAGGCAGTGGTACCTATTAGACACCAGGAGGGTAGCACATTCCTCAGACAGAAATGAGAGTTTGATGGGATGCCATTCGGCTAAAGCAATGCACCCAGACTATGAGTAATGAGTAACATGCTCGCGAGGAACCGGCAGGAAAAGGGGCCTTAATTAAACCAGCAAGCAGGTGCCCAGCAACCAGGGAACACGTACCTCTGGGAGTTGGGCAGGAGCGAGATGAAAGAGGAGTATTCCGAGAACATGGGTAAGATGTCGGGAGGGTACTGTGATAATTGTAATTGTGCGGAAGGTGGTTGGGAGTGGCAGCGAGCAAGATGAGTGTTGGGGTGAGCGGCAGGGGAGGGAAGGCTAAGACAATCAGGAAGGGCCCGGTGGGAGGGCACTGTTTGTCAGACTGGGTAATTGGAGGTGATGACGGTGGTGTTGTGAGGAAGGAAAGAGTCAGAGCGGAAGCGAAGATAGTGGGACTGCTCTGGGAGTCTCTTTCGGTGGTGGGGGTCCAACAAGTCAGGGTAGTAATTGATTGGCAGGCGAGTGGCAAGGGCGCACTTCCTTTGGTTCGGGTCAGGAGAGACAAGATCGATCATCAGATTTGTTCAGTGCCGCGGAAGCCCCCGAGAAACAGGACGAGGGACGCATCTGAAGCCGAATTGAAGTGCGTCTTCCCTCAAGAGGAAAGGGAGACAAATAGATTCGGTGGGGTGGTGTTAGAGTTGGAGCGAATGAGCTACTTGGGGGGGAGGGCAAAGAGCAAGGGAGAGGAGAAGGAGGGAGGCAATAATGAAAGCTGGTCAGAGCGGATGACGAAGGAGGCGGTGGAGAAGGCGAAGAGAGACGGGAGCAAATAGAAAAACAGAAAGAGGCGAGAAACACTGACTCACGGGGGATTAGGAGTGAGATGTGGGAGAGAAAGAAGGGAGGGAGAGCTCAATTAAAAGAAGTGGGTCAGGGGAAGCGAGAGGACAGGTTTGAACGGAGGCACATGGGATATCACAAGGGATTGTCCTAAGATGTCCTCATATGAGGGCAAAGGATCTGTGACCTTCTTGACCTAACGTATCTCATATGTTTGTGAAATTGAATGTGCTCTGGATATTCAGTGTTGCTGTTAAAATGGCCTTGATGTGAGCTTTAGCATGTTCGACCGGGTTAGAAGTTGATATATTCTTGACAAAACCACTCAGGCCTTCAAAAACCGACAACGTGGGCAATTAAGAAAAAGCGACGGTTTGACCCAACATGCTAATGCCGCTAGTCATGAATGTAGCAAATAAGCCAATAAGCTTGATGTCATACATGATGTCATTACGCAAAACTAGCGATGTAGTAACTGTTCGTTTTCTCTACTCTTGATGTCATTTGTTATATTAATTCCGGTGATAAATACCTACTGAACGTCAACAAAATATAATAAATTAATGAAATACATATCCTCCCTCCCTGATACCTTAGCTTAGCCTGCTGTATGAATTTTGGTTACTAGGTGTAGGTATGTGTTTTTTTGTTTATATACTTGTTAATTGTAAAAGTTTTAAGCACAAATGATTTTCTCTGTATAAAAACCTTTCTGGATAATTATTAAAACAAACATGTTTGTTCTTGTTTATCGTTAAAGGCATTATTTAAATGCAGTTTTCATGAACTTTTTGTTAATGATCACATATCTTCCTTTCCATATCTTTTTCATTAATACTGATGTTCATTAACACCTCATCCCTTACTGCCCCCCGAGCACCACTATGGTGTTGCCCTCGCTCGGTGCGCGTGAGTTCACTGCCTCGGATGAGTAACATGCACTTATTATTTCACCACATGGGACAATGAAGGAATCAACTTTCAATATGAAGGTACTACTAAATTATTGTTTACATCTTTAATTCTCCCTTTTTAAAACAAAATTTTCATTAAAATTATTTAAAAACAATTTTTTAATTAAAATTATTTTTAAAATAATTTTTCGTCTTTAATCTTTCATTTAAGCAGACAAGTCAATTATCTATTTATTTACAATGTAAGGTTTGCTTATGTTTATCAGATTGTATAATCATCTTTTGCTAAATTTTACATAATTCTTAATTTATATATATATATATACATACATTTTTAATTTGTTTTATGTGGCTCAGTACAGATATAGCAAAACAGTCAGAGCATACATTCAGTCTGAACTGAGAAAAATGCTCACTGACCTGTAAATGTACACAGAGCTGACCTTTAGAAGTTCATAAATAACTTTGCTGGTCAGATTCGTCATTCAGAATTGTTTCGTTCTGGCCATTTATTTTGCTTTTCTCAGTGAACGTGGACATATTTTAATCCCTGCCATACTGTTTTCATCTTTAGCACCGGTATTTGTCGTACTGCTGTAGCTGGAAAGCTCTGTATCAGATGCTGATGGGGAAACTAAGTAAACACTTATATAATTTATCGAGTGTTGAAAAACTGAATAATAATGAACTCATCAATATTCATTCATATGTTTGTGTATACGAAATCATCCTTAGCTATATGTAGGTCACCAAGTACATGGAAAAATCTTTACAATGGAAGTATTTATTAATACACAGTAATTGCCATCTGTCAGTAACAAACCACTAGATAAAGACTTTAAAAACTTTATTTTAGATAAAGGGTAGTATTCCTTTAACATGTCCAGACTAGTGGCAATATGGCCTGTAAATGATAATGTGAAATGTATTGTGTGCTACATAAATTACTGTGCAAAAGTCTTAGGCGCCTGAGAAATGTATATATAAGAGTAGTTTACAGGCATTGAGTGTTTTTTTGTTTTAAGAAAATCAGTTATTGAGTTTTCTAAGAGAAACACCAAACATACATTAACTACGTTTTACACAGTTTACATTTATTTCATGTTTTACTGCATTTTTGTTTGTTTGCACTTATTCTAATGAGAACTTTTGTTTTTGCTAAAGAAGGACACTCACTGCCGAGATATATGGAAACAAACATTTTGCAAAACTGCCGAAGACTTTTGCACAGTGCTGTAAATTGATGTAAATTGATTAATCTCCACTTCAAACATGCTGGATTAAACCGTTTGATCGCAAAAAAGGAATCATGTACCGAGGTCATCCAATGAGGGTTACAGAAATAAAAAAGTGCAAAAAGAAAGAAAATATAAAATTAGGAATAGAATAAACAAGAAAGAAAAGATGTAAAATAAATTCATACACACAGAAAAGTAGGTCAAATTAAATAAGGTGTGTAAGATGTAATGCCTTGGGTTAACCGCATGTAGTTTTTACAGTCTGGCTCCATATCTGATCATTACAGGAAGCTGCTTCCAGCAGTAGGCAGCACAATGGCCAATGCCAATTCACCATGTTTAGTTGCAGGTCTGGACGCCATTATCTCCTGCTGTTCTAAGAGGCCTTCTAAACTAATGTTCTTCAAACATTACAGATATTTGAGTAAGACTTTGAGTTGATGCACACCAGCAGTCGCTTACTGCTTTTTAGCACCACAGACCAGTTCAGTGTCAGACAATAAAGCCTTTAAGGTGTCGTGGATAAATAGCAGTAGGGGGTTAGGTGTCTTGCTCAAGATTCTTGCCCGAGATTCGAACCTGCAACCCTTCGGTCACAAACCCACTTCCCTAACCATTGGGCTACGGCTGCCTACAACCAACACAAAAACTGTGGTATTTTGTAAATATAATGATAAACGTGAATCCACTGTGTAATTATGTAACTTTATTAGCAGCGTCTTCTTGAAATGCGGCAAGGACATTGATAGTAACATCCTCCTCTCTGCCTCCTAATGCTTTATGGTAATGCGTAAATATGCGTCAAGAGTGGGTCGAAGACGGAAGTAACGGAGAAACTTCAGGCTTTTTTCAAAATAAAACACTGTTCAGACTCAGATAATAAATAAAACAGAAACAATGTAAATTATTTATTCTTTCTGTGCGGCCCGGTACCAAACGACTCATGGACCGGTACCGGTCCACGGCCCCGCAGTTAGGGCCCATAGGCTTACTGTAGTTCCCTGTACTTCCTACTACAATTTGTAATACTTTTGTATTACATCGAATGTTGAACAAGCCGAGTACATATATCGTCCAGCCCTAGTCCAGACTCGCAGCAGTTTCTTCCCTCACTCTGATCTTGACGAGAAGCTCCTTGGCATGACCCAAAAAACAATGCTGTCAGTGTGCCATTGTTCACTACTGACGTCCGCTTCTCCACACTCCTCTCTCTCACCTTCTGAACTGACTGATATGCATGTAAACATGTAAATCCGTTGGGAGGAAGCAGCGGAAGACGTGACGAGCGACACGTCGCTTTAAACGTGTGTACGCTTTCGCTTCCATTTAAAAAGTGCTTCTTTTTTAAAGTCAAGTGCTTGGGGATTACCCTTGATATGTCAATCAAACCCATTTTGAGGTTCGGGGGGTGCGGGGTAATAGAGAGAAGCGGGGGATGAGAGGATGAGAGGACAAGAAGGCTCTCGCAGGCCAGGCTGTTATTCAGGGGCGTCTCTGGGGAGATGGTGAGAAGGATGAGAACGCTGGTCCTTATCTTCAGCTGTCTGACACAGCAAACACCTCAGCAGTGCACTCTCCGGGCCGCCGTCAACAGCACTTAAGGCACTTAATGCTCTTTTTGACACCTGGAATACAGTCAAGCTCCTTTATCTGCTAAATGTAATGAGTTTGTTATTTGACAGAGTGCCGCAAGGCATCCAGCGCCATCGTACAAATTAAACAATTATAACCAGAGCTGTTTTATTAGATTTGGTACAAATGTTGCGAAAGGAAATACAGGCGATACGCCCATCTCTAATCTTCCTCATTTATTCACTTAATTACTTTCTTTATATATTTATTAATCATTTTGTTTATGGCCGGCTCATGGGATAATAAATTAATTTGTGCAGAGGTCTACAAGTTCAGCCCGGACATTACAACCACTGACGATCTACGTTCAGTTCTTGAAGTTGATGTGCTGGAAGCAGGAGAGTAAGGACAGAAAGGAAGGGCACCCAAGGCTCACTGGTGAACAGATTCAGTGGCTGGATAGGAAAAGGTCAGAACACATGGCACCACAATCTGCTACCCGATTACCCAACTTGACTTGAGTGCACTCATGGATTTTGGGCTTTCCATTTCCAGTACCTAGAACCTAGAACCCAGAGCTACAGTTTTTACCTGCTCCACCACAGGTACCAAAACATGACGTAATAACTCTACAAATCGATGATCTATAGTCAGTGTCAGTAAGAATTTTCTGGAAACCTCCCACAATGATTCTCTGGACAAGTCGTCTCGGCATCACGGTTTTCTGTCCTTACTCTCCTGCTTCCAACACATCAACTTCAAGGACCGACTGTTCACTTGCTGACTTTTTTAGCATGTTCACAAACAGCCTCAAGAACGATAAAGATCTTTAGCAATTCATCAGCGACCCTTGGGTGCACTTGACCCTGTTGCTGTTTGCCCTTCCACTGAATTCTGAGAACCTTTATTCCATGACAAACATGGGCTCCCAGAGCAATCATCTCCACCAAAGCAGAGTAGATACCAAACCAGGACGCAAGAACTCTGCAGATTCTCAGAGAAGAGCTTGAAGCCACTCTATTGCTGCTGTGTTTGTTGAATGTTCTGGAGATGCTCTAGCCATCACTTGTCAAATGGCTCAGATCTTGCTCCTTCTTCCAGCACATCAACTTCAAGAACTGACTGTTGTGTCTCACCTACCTGGCAGGTTGCATTGTAATGAAATTACTAGAGCAAGGGGACAATGTCCAGTACAGTTTGATAGCTCCACTACTCGAACATACCCACTATCTGGTAAGGAACAGGTGAGTCACGTTTGAGCTGGGAGACCCCAAACTGTGCTGGACACCCGTCCTGAGTTGCCCGACCCTAAAATAGAATGGCGACCCAATTTTCTAATTAAGGGAGGTTTGTTTATTGAGCATGTTTATGGATTAATATTTTCCAGCCTTGGTCCTGGAGGACCCCTATAGAGCAGACTGTAGTAATTTTCCTCCTCTGACAGCCCCCCACCTCAATCCTGAAGGCATGTTAATTAGCTGATTAGTGTTCAGGTGCGGGGAGCACATGCAGAATCCTCCAGGACTAGAGTTTGGGATCATTGTTGAGGCTGCTTATGGACTAATATCTCCTGCCAGGCAAAAAAAAGGTTCTTAAAGCTGATGTTCTGCAAGCGGGAGAGTAAGTACCACACAACTGTGATGGTGAGATGACTGGGCCACAGCAAGGTTGGGGGGGGGGGGGTTTGAATGCAGTGGTTGGTGCCTACCAGCAACAGGGTCAACCTGGTACCGTGAGCTTAGTTATGGAGTTATTGATGGACGAACTTCCCCTAATTGACGTTATTGGCCAGTCGAAGGTTATTGAACAGTATTTTTGAAAAGATCTTTAGTTTTTCATTTGATTTGGCCACTACACCCACCTTATGGGCGATTTTAACATTCAGCTCATTTGGGGGGCACTGTAGACTGGTCAGATTGCAAAGTGCACATTCTTACATTCCACTCGTCCTGCAGCTGAACTAATCCCAGCAGCTGAAGCTATTGATCACTGGAGCGACATGGGCCGGTCTGCCAGACTGGCGAAATAAATTGACGTAATGGGCGGATCTGTTCGCATTTGGCGAAACAGTGAAGAGGGTAAACAGCGCGGGCGATGACGGTAAATCAGGTTGAAGTAATTCAGTAAAGCTACGTAATAAACGCTGGTAGTCAAAGCCTGCTGATACCATGAGTAATTCTCCCCAACTTCTGTCATCTTCAGCTCACAGTGCATCCATCATACGGCACCTGCTCTGCTCCCAGAATTCATCAAAGGCTTTATGTATTTCTCAATGAAATCACAAGGCCGACTTAAAACATTGCGGGCGACAGGATTTCCGAGCGACGCGGCACAGTGTGGTGTAAACCACGGGCTTGGAGATGTCTTGGTCAGTCATTTTTCAAGAGCACCCCTGCTTTAACCGAAATTGAAGCTTTTAGCGCTTTTCCCACAAGTGAGTATTGCGCTTCAGACCAGGTTTTGATGTTTTAATGGGAATTTGTTATAGCTCAGGCTCAAAAATACCTCAGCAGTACGAGAAGGATTGACTTTCCAGAACTTCTCAGACAAAATAGAAAAACAGACTTCTTTCAAGTTTTTGCCAACCAAAACCCTTACGGCCTAATATGATTGGGAGTGGGGCCAAGTAGGGAGTATATCTGGGGGTCTCCTGTCCAAAGTGAACTCTGCCTTGTGACCATAATCAGCTGGGATTGGCTCCACCTTCCCCACGACTTGAGACAGATAAGGCATCACATCCAACAATAAGGGCGGCATGAAACACAGTAGCACACAGAAAGCTCCTGATGCTTTTGTCCAAAGCGACTTCCAGGTACAAGAACATTATTTTCCTCGTTAAGCTGCCAACATCGCCCCTTGCCTTCACCACAATGTGCAACATGTCCAGTGCATGCATTTCTCCATCTATAACTCGCCAAACTTGGATCTGTGTTAGCGATGTAGCCTAGAACTCGCTCAGTTGTGCTAATTCTACAGTTCAGCAGCTGCTGCTACTGCTAATGCTGATAATGCTACTGCTAATGCTACTGCTGCTACTGTTCCGGCTGCCGCCACTGTTTTCTCATTATTAACTCATGCCCGATTAACTCATGCATGTAATGATGCTACCGAGGCTTTATTAACTGCCTGGAACATGCTAGCATCATGCGGCATGCGAGCACAAAAAATGCCCAGAAATATCTTTATCTTTTAAAATAGATAATATATTAAAAATAATATGAATATCTTATTTTATAATTAATGTCTTGACAGGAAATTGTATATTTTCTATATTTAAGATGTTTATTTGCTGTATTAACAGTATAGTAAAAACACTGTTTAACTAAATTAATCATTAGCTGGAGCCAATCTCAGTTGTTTATGAACAGTAAGCCAAACATCCACACGCAATTTAAAGTAACCAGTCAACCTCAAGCCTTTGGACAGTGGGAGGAAACCCACACCAACACAGGGAGAGCGTTTACACTCTTAACAGAAAAACACCTGCGCGACGACAGCACCACCATCGCACCACCATACCGCCCAGTTTAAACTAAATACGTTCATTTATGATATATTTTGTGAATTTATTCCATCAAGTCCAATAGATTACATTAGAGACAGATAATTGTGTTTGAAATTTGAAGTTAATTAAAAAAGTAATTATTTTTTTTTTTACAGAACACTGTTCTGTATGCCGCATGTACAGCGAGCAGAAGGTCCTGACTACCTGATTCAACAGCACATTTTTCCCATTTTCTTTCTCCTGTTGAAAACTGCAGAGTGGAGGTGCAGGTGGAGGCGGGTGGGGGGTTGATGGTGGTGCAGGAGGTGAAAATCAACAGTAGCGTATCTCTGAACCTTTGACCACACAGCAAGTCCTACAGCCAAGGGCCATTTAAAGAGGAGTAAATGTTTTGGTGCCAATCAAAGTCCAGCCCCCAGCCCCCGGTCCCGTTGTACAAACACTGAGGAGGGAGGACGGAGGAGGGGGGGTGGGGCAGCATGATCATTATTCCAGCCTACACCTGCTCTTTCATCCCCCCCCCCTAAGCCCCCCCCGCCCCAAGTCAGTCCAGCCCCCCATCACTCTCTAACCCACCCCACTCCGGCCCCCTGGAGGCGGCGTGCACTTCCTGTCAGTTTCCACTTTTCAGTGCCAGAAACTGGAGCTTGTTGCTATGGAAACAGGCACGGCAAAAGGAGGGGGGGGGGACTGCCGCATTGCTGGACTTATGTGCATTTGCGTGAGGGTGTGTGTGTGTGTGTGTGAGAGAGAGAGAGCGAGAGAGAGAGAGCTCCTACTTGTATGAATGAGTGTATATGTGTATGATTTTAAATAAGTATCTAGTGTGGACAGTCAACCCACCTGCTTGCGTGGGGGCTCACATAAGTCGCCATTAAGCTTTACAGTACATATATACGGCTTATGACATATGTACATAAGAACTACAGCTTTTCACAATGTTTTCCTTATGGATTTTAAAAAATATTGAACAAAAAAGCAAAATATCTTCATACCTCGCAGCGTTTGGCGCTGTCGCCTCACAGCAAGAATGTGTTAGGTTCAGTCCACAGGCCACAGGTGTCTTTCTGTCTGGAGTGAACAAGCCCTCTTCATGTTCCCGTGGGTTTCCTCCAGGTTCTCCGGTCTCCCCCCACCGTTCAAAGGCTTTAGGTTGACAGGCTATTGACCGTAGATGTTTGTGTCTGGTTATTGGTCCGTAATGGGCCCATGTCCAGGCCCACAGTCAGGTGGGATCGGCTCCAGCTTCCCAAAACAGATAAGGTATTTGGAGAATGAACAAATTGGTTAATCTCATGGCTTAGTACATGGGTAAATCAAAAATGACCTTCGGTCCAGCTTCTGAAGGACTAACCAATGAGAGAACCAGTTTGGCTGTATCTGTCTAGACATTGGTGGGGAAATCCTTGGGGGGCCCAAGGATTCAAACGTCTCCCTACAATGCTTGTGGAATTTACTTCTAACAAGCATGATTTCTTCCAAAAAAACAACAACTAAACATCACAGCCATATTGCTTTTGTGCTCATAATGATTAGACCTTCTCTGAAGGCCTACAAAGCCCCGAGGGTGCTGTACCTTAAAAATAACTCAGCCAATTTGCTTTGAAGTTAATATTGCTACTGAATAATGAGCCTTAGGATGTACTAAGCCCTAGAACTTCCATTCACTCATTCATTCTCCAAAACATTGACCAATTTCAGATTGCCGGGAGGCTGGAGCTGATCCCAGCTGACTGTGGGTTCGCCCTGGACAGGAGGCCAACCAATCACAGGGCAACATAGCAACAGACAATCAGTCAGCACAAGCCTTTGGACTGTGGGAGGAACCCGGAGCTGCTGAAGGAAACCCATGGGAACATACCTGTAACCCTGGAACTTTCTTCCTGCGTAGCCGCCATGCCGCCCCTCGGATGTTAAAGGGTATTGTAGTTGTGTTGTATCTGAACATCTGGTTCCAAACCAACATTGCAGTGTGTTCAAAAAGTCCATCTGCAAAGCCTACTGATCCCCTACCCATCCCTACTGAAGCACCCGGCCTCAATAAACACGTCTACACCACTTCCTCGGACGCAAGCCACCCAACTGAATGGTCAATTTACAATCTGGCAGTGAGGGGAACTGACGCGTCCAGATGCGCAAAGGTCGGACCCCTGCTCCTGTTTGGCGACGCCGTGACGAGGCCTGTTTTATTAGAGCGACGGAGGGAAGGTTAGCCAGGCTCATTCTCATTCTGCCCCACATTCCTTTCTCTATTGATCCCACAATCTCATCAAGCACGTTTTCCTTGAAGAAGCAATTTCCAGCGCGTCGGCACCAGGGGCTGCGGCGCTTTGTTCCAGGAGCCATTGATCCCGGACACCCTTCACCAGGCCTGCCAGCGTGTGCACCGGCAATCATGCCAACCACTCCAACCACCCCTTGTCCTCTCTCTCCTCCCTGATCAAATGTGCCAGTGAACTGGACTGATGCTTGTTCTTATAGACAGGGAATGTCGAATGCACTGTTTTCCAGGAAAGAATTTAGTTAGTACTGAACGCATTGAGTTTGGATGCCTGGGTCGAATGGCATTTTAATGATAGGCCGCCTCACATTATAGGCCTCCTCACATTATAGGCCGCCTCACATTATAGGCCGCCCCACATTATAGGCCGCCTCACATTATAGGCCGCCCCACATTATAGGCCGCCTCACATTATAGGCCGTCCCACATTATAGGCCGCCCCACATTATAGGACGCCCAACATTATAGGCCGCCCCACATTACAGGCCTCCCCACATTATAGGACGCCCCACATTATAGGACGCCCCACATTATAGGATGCCCCACATTATAGGCCCTCCTACATTATAGGCCGCCCCACATTATAGGCCCTCCTACATTATAGGCCGCCCCACATTATAGGCCCTCCTACATTATAGGCCGCCCCATATTATAGGACGCCCCACATTATAGGTCACCCCACATTATAGGCCGTCCCACATTATAGGCCGTCCCACATTATAGGTCGCCCCACATTATAGGTCACATCACATTATAGGTCGCCCCACATTATAGGCCGTCCCACATTATAGGTCACATCACATTATAGGTCGCCCCACATTATAGGTCGCCCCACATTATAGGCCGCCCCACATTATAGGCCGCCCCACATTATAGGCCAACGCATATGTGTACAGGGCTTTATGGTCACATTTATTTGAGTGACAAATGATCACTTTTGCGTTTTTTGACATTTCCTCACACACAGTATAAAATTGGAGGTGTACCACTGACTTGGTAGTGTGTGGTACAGGGACCCTGCTGGGGTTTTCACTCCGCACACTCAGGTCGAGGAGTTCCAAAACAGTACAGTTTGCAAAGATCAGTTGATAAGTAGAATATTCCAACTAAGGCCATTGTAGGCAGCACTCAACTACTAGAGAACAAATGCATATCTACAACAACAACCGCCATATTGGATTATTAGGAGACCAACACTGTGCACAGAGCCCCTCCCCTATACACGCTACACAAGTTTTGGAATTGTGCAACACCCAGATTAAATCCACATGGTCAAAAAAGTGGGAAAATTTAAATCAGGGATTAAAATGATGTAGGGTAAACTTAACAAAATGCAAATGAAAGACTTCCGCACATCTCATAGCTTACACCACAGTTTCTGCCGTCACCCACAGTCTCCATCAGCAGGTTTAACCAAGACAAGTAGACACAGGAAACCACACAAGGCCTGGACCTTCGTTTGACCTTCATCATAATGGCTGCATTAGTGAAGAAATGGTCAAGGTTCCTGCACACATGCGCTTTAGCGACGTCTCGTTTTGTTTGACCTTCGCCACAACAGCCAAGGACGTGTTGCTGTATTAGTCAAGAATGGTGAAGGTATTTCCACACACACACACACACACACACACACACACACACACACACACACTCCAAGAAGAATACAAGCATGTTTGACCCCCGCGAAGGTTGCCTTCACCCAGACAGCGGAGAGGTGCTCCCACCCCTCCCTCCCAGGATTCTCTTCTGTTTTCCCTCTGTAATCATGTCGCTAACGCATTAGCGATATGACTAACACCTTCCCCCGTCCGCATTCTCCCTCTCATTCTCTCTTCCTCCTACTCACCTTCTTTTCTTAATTACCGTGGCAATCACATTTCCCTGTCACCCCACCACCACCACCGCCGGGTCCTGTTTGAATGTTGAGATTTTTTTTGTCTCTCCCGCTCTTAGGCTCAAAAGAAAAAGGCAAATTCCTAAATTAAATTGAGTGGGTCGGTGGCTTTGGGAGACATTAAGTCCTAAATAAAAATACAAATAAGGTGAATAAATGAGTGAATTAATGCATTAATTAATAAATAAATACACACAAATAATTAAATAAATAAA
>JBBIGC010000001.1:1154431-1171400 GCA_037576955.1 Lepidarchus adonis
GCATTTCAGAAAGACGCTGCTAATAAAGTTACATAATTACACAGTGGATTCACCTTTATTATTATATTTACAACATATCACAGTTTTTGTGTTGGTCGTATAGTTTTTTGTTGTTTTTATCCACAACACCTTAATTGCCGATCTTCAAAAATATTGCCTGACATTTTTCGTGGCGCAAAAAAGGTTGGGGACTACTGACCTAAACCACAAGGCCTTGGAATGTGGGCGGAAACTAGAAAACCTGGAGGTAACCCATACAAACACAGAGAGAACTTGTACACTCCACACAGAAAGACACCTTTGGATCGAACCCAGAACCAAATACCAACATAAAACTGGTATTTGCTCAACAAAATATCCCCACTTCCGGCTACCGAAAAATTCCGTTCCCAGGTTGTTCTCAAATACAAATAATTTACTCTGCTGATCAAATACAAACAAAGGTTTAGCCCCAGAGAGACGGACTGAGGTTTCGGTAAAGGTGTTATTTTTAGGGGTGGGGATGTACCAGAAACAATCAATAGACCAGAACAAATGTGTGGGAAACAATACAAGAATGTCAATGATCCACATTAGTGACAGCCGAAAGACTCTCGTCGTGAACAGCCTGTAAAAACACTGTGGAAATGCCCTTAAAACTAAACACACAAACAACGAATGTCTAACCTTTCCTGGAGCTTCTCAACCCTCTACACCATCGGCGCTTTAATGGATCTGTGTGTGATCACAGCTTTCATAGATGTGACAAGTCACGGATCGAGTTAATCCGCAGATCAGAGCGGAATGAGTATTTGAAGACAGCGTCTGCTGCATTGCTGTCATGTCGCTCTACACTTGCTCGTTTCTTTCTCTCCTCCACTGCTCTACACACACCAAGCAGCCAGTTTATTAGGCATCCGACAAGCCGGAGCTTCCAGCGAGCCGAATGCCATTGTAGCAGGCCGAAAGGTGTTTCTACCATCATTCGAGAGCTGGAATTGGAGAAAGGAGTGACCTCAGTGACTTCGAGCCGCGGCGTGATAGCTGACGGTTAAAGGTGAAAAGGGCTGTTCACTGCAAGACTGTGCAGCCGTCCAATTTGTAGCAAAAGTGCAACGCAATCATTCCAGCATGGTACAAACGTGCAATGTTCCTGCACAACACATCCAGCATCTTGTAGAATCAATGCCCAGGAGAAATAACGTTCTCAAGGTTGAAGGTCAAACACAGCACTGTGAAGGTGCTATGGGGCTTTTAACCTGTGGGCCGGAGGTTTTGCTTGTTGGCTGTAGGTAAAAAATGTTACCGTATTTCACCGATAGGCAGTGGCTTATACGTTGATTATACTGCTGTTGGGTAAAGTTTGCTTAATTGGGGCTTCCTATCTAAAAACATGAAACACATTCACTAAAAATATAATTCAGTACTAAAAGACGACATCCACAAATGACTAGTTGAATTTAAATGTACTGTTTACTGCAGGAATAAACAGTTAGAAAAGCAGCGCAAAGCAAAGACAGATCAGTGACGATGTCCTCTCATTTATTATTCTTTACATTTGTCTAGTTCAGTGCTAGAATGTAAAAATGTAACTTTTTCAGCCCTTTGCTACATTACATTACATCCTAGTGTATAATACAAGCTGAAAACAAATCAGTTTAACAGAAATAAAGGAAACAAAAGTTTATCGTCTGGGAAAAGATGAATTTTTAATTTTCGCTAGAAAATCAAATCTGTATATGTTGTTGTCGTCGTTGCTGTCGTTGCTGTCACCGAACAACTGAATTGCTTTCGAAACAGGTATCACATATCGCTCTCTGATATTGCAGACATTGCTTCGCAAAAGCAATGACCTGGAGCTTAAATTCTACAACGTAGTTGCTACGTTGTGGCATGATATCGGTAAGTTTATCAATTTAATTGTTTACACTCAACTACAGTATAATGTCACTGATATTGAGCTGCAAAGGCTCCAGGGGTCAAATTAGATTCTTCTACTTCTAATTCAGCAACACTGTGGCTTATAGAATGGGGCCTATAATATGGGCCGGCCTTTTGTTGGGGAAATACGGTACATAAATGTACATAAATACATTTTAAATTAGACTAATATCAATTCAACACGGATCTCTTAGAATAGTCTGGGCTAGACTAGTCACTAGTTGTCTTTCATTTTGGTGCACTTCAGGATTTCTGGAACGTAAGAAGTGGAGGGGGAGGTAAACCAAATTTGACAGTTTGGGTACAAATGTGGGGGCCGGGGTGGGTGGTGGCAACTGGTTCTCATATCTGTTGACCAGGATGAGAAGGTCACATCATATTTGCTTGGGTGGTGATCAGCACAGGTGTCAACTTGGAATGAACAAGGGCAGGGGCGTAAACAACGATGACGGAGGTTGATCATATTTTCTGACACTTTGAGTAGAAATGGTGCAATTGGTTTGTATCTCTTACGACCTAGGTGGGAGGATTTCGATTGTGCCTGTCGAAAAGAGGTGGGGTTGTGATTGGAAGAAGCATAAGTTTGGATTAACAAGTGCTGGGTAGTGAGCAGGGTTTTTTTGACGATTTAGGGTACAGTGGAGCTGTTGATTCTTGTTTATGTCAGTCAGGGTGGGAAGGTTGGGGTGGTGATCATACTTGACCTGCTTATCGAATTTGTCATCTGGGACTGGGTTATGGTGGGGTTGGGATATGGTGGTGGTATGATGATCATATGTCACCCTGGTGGTTTGGGGTGGGGTTCATTTCAAAATGTTTTGGGAATGAAAAGGCTCTTGACAAAAAATGGTGAAGACTTGTCCTTACTGTTCCTAGTCTAAAAGATGCCTGTGCACAACTGTGTAAACCTCTATTTTTGATCCATTCAATGAGTAAATGGTTACAACATCTTAAGAAAGGAAGATTTCTGTAGATGGGCCATCGAAAAGGAGTGGAGTGTTCACTGAGAAATCAAGGACACCAATCCTAAACCAAATCAAAGAAATATCAGCACTGTCGCCAGGCTTCACATACCCAGGAAGTGAAAAATAGCTTGTTGTTTGCTCAGAGGTCTTGACAAACTGTCAGATGAAGCTTTGAAGATCATTTAATTGGAGACTAAACATGCTTACGCCAGCCCCCTCATTTGCAACTTCTCTTCGGCTTGACACCCAGCACTTCTCAGCTGCCAAATAACAGAAATTGTTCAGATATTTCTGTGCTTATTATGTTGCGTTATTGAACAATCAAGCAAAATCCATTACACTTCATAAATTATGTAATATCTGCTCTGTTATATCTGGGTTGCAGAAGCTTTTGTGTTGATTGTAGGCCTCAAAAGACTGGGAACCCATGCACTGTTCAAATAGTGTCACAGTGTTTATTATTTGTAATGTGTATTAATGGGTCAATGTTTTATACGCCATTGTCTTAAAGTCTACGCCCCTCACAATAGTGACCCCTTTCTATCATTTGTAGCATTAACCTTTTGTGAAACCCCTAGTCTTTACTCCCCATGTGCATCAGTGAGCCTTGGGTGCCAAGGGATCACAGATCTGGTACAGGACTTACGACATACTCAACTTACAAAAATGTGTGGTTACGATGCTGCCCCAACCCCATTTTTGTTTTTTTTTAATGGTGTGAAAGTGAAAGTACCTTAAATAAAACGTTTAGAAAAGAGCAGTACAGAGCCTCAGGTGGGTGAATGTCTCCCTCTGGTGGACGGACAGAGGAATGGCCCCAGTACAAAACACAGTAGACACTTATGTAAGGGGTTTCCACTTACATCAAAATTAGACTAATGACACACAATGATGAACAGAACCCCGTTGTAAGTCGAGGACCCCCTGTATTCTGGAGATGGTCAAAGTGGCTCATCAACTTCAAGAACTGACTGTTCACCTAATGAAATGACTAGATAGTTAGTGTTCCTGTCAATGTTTTTACGTTATGGCTGGTTGGTGGTAGGCTGGCAGATTTTTTATTTCACTTGCCAGCAGTGATTAAGAATGGAGGTGAAGGACTGGGCCAGTGGTGAGCTTGAAGACTTTACCTGTAAAACGATATCGGTGCTTTTCAGTTCTTCAAACCCTTTCTTGCCAGCTCTTTGTGTTTGGGCTGTTTTTATCTCTCTTATAAAGTGGATCGTTCGCATCCTTTCCTATTTGCTCTCCCTCGTTCACTCCCTCTCTCATTGTGCCAACACATATCTCTGCAGAAGCTCTCCCTGACTGCCCATCTCTCTCTCTCACTCTCTTTGTCTCTCTCTCTCTCTATCTCTCCCTCTCTCGCTTTCCTCCTTCTGCACCAACCACCCTCTTTTTGATTGCTGTTCCCTTTGTTACAATCCCGAATCAATTGCGCTCATTTTGGACAGAATTGATTCCGGCATCTCTTATCTGCGAGACAAGCATACGTACTCCTCCCCATCTATCTCTATCTCTACCCATCTCTCTTTTTTCCTCTGGCCTGCTGTAACTCATTCCGAATTGCTCCCCCGTCCTCCCCCAGCTTCTCCCGTGAGTTCTGCAACAAAGGCTCCATCTGATGCTGACGGAACATCGGCACCCCGGTGCATTTTATCATATAGAAAGAAATTTCCCATCGCTCGCATGTATCAGCAGCTCCGAAAAGCTCGCTCAAGCAATTCTGTTTGCTTGGCCATCCTGAAGAACTCAAGTTGCAGCTCAATTTCGGAGACACCATAGAGTGGGCTGTCCTGGAGTCTTCTTCTAATAGTCTCTCGTCCCAGCTGGAATGAGCCAAAGTGGCTAGGAGGAAATCTGCGCTATCCCGAAGAGGTTCTGCTGGGTTAAACGTGTGATTGATGGCTTACTGACAGATCAACGAGTGCGGGATGGAAGCTGACCCGGACTCGAAGGTTGGGGATCCATTTGCCTCCTAAACCAGTTCGACACACATTCTCCTTCAGCGTTGGGACTCGAGGCTTAGCGGAAAACGATTTGCAACCATGAAACCAGAATACTGCGCAGCAATATGTAGAAGAAGGTGAAGAGGCGCAGTCCTAAACTGTCCTGTTTCAGGGCGTAAAGGAGAACATTGCTGTAACAAGTCCTGAACTCAGGCAGAGGCCGTATCCGTCTCTACCGAATCCTCCCCATCAATCACAGTCAAGGAAGCCGCTCTTAAGGGGATTTGCTGTTTGGGTGGCCTTGAGAGTCTGAGAGAAAGGCACGGGGAGAGCGAGAGTGAGAGGGCGAGAGAGGGAGAGTGAACCAAATATATATATATTTTTCCAGGAGAGCAGGCAGTCTGAATATGGCATTAATAATCAAGGGAAGGAAAACCTTGCCAGAGAATGTCTGAGTAAATTCAATACGGAGATGTTTATTTAACGACTCGGCCATCGATTTTTATCCGGCTCTGAAAGTTAAGAGGACGGCTCGCATGATTAAGCGTTTGATTTCGCGCTCGCCACATCATCAGCTTTCTGAAGTCGTCGTTTTGTCGTTTGTTTTGAAACAAGCACGACTCTGATCTTCGGCGGCATGGGGTCCCAACGGGCCCCAACACCAGCAGAAAAAACTATGTAACGCATGCATCCCTGCTATATGCGGATGCCCAGTGCGAGCATTACCAGAGGAATCGGTACAGTCATTAGCATTTCTCGGTGATCACTGCTGTTATCACACCAGTTCAATTTATCTATTGATTGAACTCCCTCTCTCGGTCCCTCTCTCGGCCAGGCCGGACCGAAGAGGGGTCACTCTCTTGGCCTCCTACTCGAGCCTCCCCCCCGCCCGTTAAGCTCTTAACAGACATGTTCTCTCTGCCATTAATTAAACACGTCCAAGCCTCCATCAGGGTCTACTGGTCGATGCGGTTGCAATCAAACTCTTTAGTGCTGACGCTGCCCTGGCCAGGAGCTTCTGCACGGACAATCAATACGATGGCACCCTGCCCCTTTCACCGCCTGTCTATCCACTGGTCAGGCTAATGGCATGTTCAGAAGAACCTCCTCATGTCTCCACGTCAACAAATCATAACTATTATTCATTTGCACCACGGTGGTCATCGGCATCATGGAAATGTATGGCATGAATAACGTGAATTCTGGCTAGGTCTGCTACTTAGCTGTGGTGTCAAACAGGGTTCGGGTTCCATTTTCTACCCAACCTAGGGATCTCCAGCTCTACTCTGTTGTCACAATTAAGTGACATCACCAACACTTGAAGAGGTGAAGGCAAACACAGGATTCCTCCAAGCTCCACCACATGTTTTCACTGAACAACTCAACACGCTTGGAGGAGAGCACTAATTCTGCCCATTCTGCTACCACGGCTAAGTTATACGACTATTTGTACTTAGTACTGAGTACTGAGTATTGAAACTTGTTTAAATAAGCACTCTGTCAGTCCACCAGGGGGAGACATTCACTCACCTAAGGCTCTGTTATGCCCTTTTCTGAGCGTTTTATGCTATATATTTTCACACAAAAAAATGTAGTGTCTAGGACCCCCTGTGTTTTTTGCATTTGCATTAAGCCCAGTTCTACCGAGGACTCCACCAGTCACACAATAGCACTAACAGCATGATGTCTTTGGCTAATGGAAGGCAAACCCTGCTAACATGCTAACAGAAACCGTGCTTCAGTAATATGGGAGAGGGAGGGACATCCTACCCACTCATGGATGGTTGCAGCACCACCAGTGACCAAACTAGCTGGCTTATGTTTAAGGCTTTTGAGAGCAATGGGCATGTGCTAAGCTCTTGAGCTCATACCATCTGGACGAACCATTCATCCAGCTCTCCTTCTGTTTTTCTTGCATTTTCCCATCCATTCTGCTAGCATTACGCCTGAAACTGGGGCCTATCCATCATGTTGAAATGTGACATATTCAGGCTCAGTTTTTTTGCACTAAACACTCATGATTTTTGTGAAAAACGACAAAACATGAAATATACCGTCAACTACAAAACAGGCGTCTTTTATACACCATTACATTGAAAGCATATGTTACTGTCGTCTGTATACAGTCGTTCTTTGCGCAATGAGAAACTACCCATCACATTGTTTGCATTCTTCCCCCAATTTTGTCACATCCAATGCAACATCACTAACAACTCATCACGCTTGGAGGAGAACATTAACTGCCAATTCTGCTACACCAACTAAAAGGCTTCTGGGTAGTATTACGCTGAAAGATGGGGGAGAGGCAGGACCACAAATGTTGAGGCCATTTTTTGTCAGAACACATGGAAAAAGGTTGGACTTACAGGCCTGAACCTGCGGATGCAGAATGGATAGTGTGCGTAATGGTAATTCATTATGTAATTTACTGTATATAATGGTGTAATTATGTAATTACATTTAATTAATAATACCAATTATGTAAAATCGATCATGACAATGGCAACAATAGCTCTGGACTTCAAAGGGCTGCTTTTCATTCGGCGAATCGGTGCTCATAGTTATACAAATGAGCGACTTCCATTCAATTTCGGGCCCTTCGTTTTCATAATGTGAATAGATGTTCATGGTCAAACAAATGAAGTCCAGTTTGGACTCTCTCTCTCTCTCTCTCTCCCTCTCTCTCCCTCTCCCTCCCTCATTCATGGACGACCATATGCCGCGAGCCAACCTGAGAGATCAGAGACTTGGAGAGAACACACACATGCACACAAACACAAACACGCGCAGGTTGGCGTCCAGGAAAAGCCGGCGCTCTGGCTGATGCTCCACACTGCAATTTAGTGAGTGAACACATTTGCATTGCAGCGCGACTCTCGTTAGCATCGACTTGGAGGCCTGCATTGTCCCGGCCCTGGACTCGGCTGCTCGTGTCTGGATGCAGATTGAGGAGCGCGTCTGGAACGGGAACGTTCCGCCAGCCACCTGGAGCGGGGAACCTGAATGGTGGAACCAGCTGGAATTATTCATCACACACACACACTCCCACACACTCATAAAGAGTGTTTATTTCCCACTGTGTGTTCAAAAACAAGATCTGACCCAGAAGAAGTTGAGAAGTTGATTTGATAGACAGCTGGAGCTGTGGTGATAAAAGCATTCAGAATTTAATTAAAGCTAATGAATGTTTAATTGTCCTTAATTTGGCAAATCTTCTTACTGGTTCGATTTTTTTGGCTCAACAGTAGTTGATGAAAAATAATATTCACTCAGCCACTCACACATCTACAGTGTATATCTGTCTGCCTGCCTGCATCTGTCTGTCTATCTAACTATCTGTCTGGCTGTCTGCCTCTCTATCTACCGGCCTGTATGTCTTTCAATCTAACTATCTGTATGTTTGTCCGTCTATCTGTCTGTCTATCCATCTATCTGCCTCTCTATCGGTCTGTATGTCTTTCAATCTAACTATCTGTATGTTTGTCCATCTATCTGTCTGTCTATCTGTCTTTCAGTCTAACTATCTGTATGTCTGTCCATCTTTCTGTCTATCTGCCTCTCTATCTGTCTGTCTGTCTGTCTGTCTGTCTATCTGCCTCTTTATCTGTCTGTATGTCTTTCAATCTAACTATCTGTATTTCTGTCCATCTATCTGTCTGTCTATCTAACTATCTGTCTGTCTCTCTATCTATCGGTCTGTATGTCTTTCAATCTAACTATCTGTATGTCTGTCCATCTATTTGTCTATCTGTCTGTCTATCTGCCTCTCTATCTATCGGACTGTATGTCTTTCAATCTAACTATCTGTCTGTCTATCCATCTATCTGCCTCTCTATCGGTCTGTATGTCTTTCAATCTAACTATCTGTATGTTTGTCCATCTATCTGTCTGTCTATCTGTCTTTCAGTCTAACTATCTGTATGTCTGTCCATCTTTCTGTCTATCTGCCTCTCTATCTGTCTGTCTGTCTGTCTGTCTGTCTATCTGCCTCTTTATCTGTCTGTATGTCTTTCAATCTAACTATCTGTATTTCTGTCCATCTATCTGTCTGTCTATCTAACTATCTGTCTGTCTCTCTATCTATCGGTCTGTATGTCTTTCAATCTAACTATCTGTATGTATGTCCATCTATTTGTCTATCTGTCTGTCTATCAGCCTCTCTATCTATCGGACTGTATGTCTTTCAATCTAACAATCTATATGTCTGTCCATCTATCTGTCTATCAAGCTATCTGTACTGTATGTCTGTCTGTACTTGTCTGTCTAACAGTGTTTCTGTCTGTCTAATTGTTTGTCTGCCTGTCTATCTAACTAATTGCCTGCCTGTCTCTCTGTCTATAGGTCTAACAGTGTTTATGTCTGTCTGCCTGCCTTGATTTTATTAGCTCAAAAATAATATAGTACACTCACACACATCTACAGTGTATGTTTACCTATTTGTCTTTCTGTCTATCTTTCTGTCTCTCGGGTTGCCTGTGTCCATCTGTCTAACCATCTGCCTCTCTGTCTGTGTGTCTATCTATCAAGCTATCTGTATGTCTGTCTGTATTTGTCTGTCTCTCTAAATAGGTCTGACTGTTTGTCTGTCTGTCTGTCTGTTTATCTATCAAGCTATCTGTATTCCTGTGTGTATTTCTTTCTTTCTTTCTTTCTCTTTCTTTGTCTGTCTGTCTGTCTGTCTGTCTGTCTGTCTGTCTATCTGTCTATCTATCTATCTATCTATCTATCTATATATCTATCTATTAAACACACAGTGCAGCACAGTCAGCAGCATAAGGGACCTGTTCACTGTTTTGCAGGTGGTGGCTGATAGATCAGCTTTGTCAGTGACCACTGGGACACCCCCACCCACTTAAAAAAACACACCACCAACTAAATATAGTAAACTTACAAAAGTATTAAATCGTTTTATTGCTCTAATCTGTAAATGATCTGTTTTTCACAAAGTTTCTTATACACACACACAAAATTGTGAACGACTTGTTTGTTTTTTCCCCTTTTTGTGTTTGAGGCGATGAGCTCTAGCAGGTGTTGCTGACCAGCCAGGCATGACTCCTTCAGCAGCGAGGGCCAGGCCTAATGAAGGTGCTAATTATCCAGGTTTCTCCCATTAAATCCACTTCTATTAGACCATTAATGCAGCGAAAACAACCAGCCCGGCTGCTCGCTGCGCCCAACGTATGCGTCAGATGTAATTTTCAGCCGCTCTCCGTTCATATAGTTATGGTAATTCGACTGGACCGCTGGAATGGGCCGGTGTTTGATCTTCTTTAGCTGTAAGTGGATCACGTAAAAAAAGGCCCATATTGAATCTATGGGAGAATGAAGAAAAAAGAAGCAGAGGCCTGTCTTCCTGCCTTGCCCCAGGAGAGCTCTTTTATTTCTTTTTCTGGCCCCGGAATCAGCCGCTGGATGATTTATAGATGGTTTGTGGTGAAACCTGCGCTGAACAAACATAGTAGGCCGCAGTGGAGGAAGCTGATCAATGTAAATTGGTGTGTGAATGGGCCCGACGACCTCTGGACGTCCTTGAAGGGGGAGGCGATGCGGGGCCTGCCGTTTTTCCAGCGCTTTCTCCGCAAGCGCCCCCGCCACAGTAGACCTTGGCAGCAGAGAAGCCCTCAGCCCTTGCCCCTCCCCCTCCCCCACCGCATTAGTGCCACTCAGGCCCAGCTTGTTATGCAGCCTCCACACTGAGAAAACGGCGCGTCCTCGATTCATCAAATGTAAAACACTTAAAGGAACGTAAGTGAGTCGAATCACTTAACCTTTAGAAGTGCAGAGTCATGGGTCTGTATCATACTTGCGTGTTTAAACATGATTATGTAATTACGTATTTCATTACATAGTGAATTACGCAGTTAATTACATTTGTAGTCCTTCTGCTCATCTACAATCAGCAGTCGCCACCTTCTTCCATGTTTAGCTTAGAAATGGTAACAATATTTATGAAATGGCAAAATTTATGGCAAAAATTCTGATGAAACACTGTAGCTCAGAAATTCCACACTATATAAAATGTGTCAGGAAATTTTGACTATTTTTCCACCTTTCAATGAGCCAGCCAGAGCTAATAAACAGCAATTTTCCCATTTGCACTAAATATAATATGCTGTTTATACATATTCACAATCAATGTGAAATAAATCAAAATTTTCCAACAAAATTTTTTCAACATGCAAAATGTTGTCTTTATAAAGAGAAATGTGATAATGCGCATCACAACATTTTGTATCATTTTCATAAATAAAATCAGTCACATGGAAAGTGGAAGAGCCTAAAATGGAACCCTAGGTGCCATTGTATCTCCTGCTGGTGGAACCTGCACATCTTATTTATACAAGTCATCTAGGGTTTGGCATATTGAAGTGTGTGGTTTCATAAAGAACTCTCCAAGGCCTTCAGATAAAAGGTTATTATAAATGTAAGTAATTGAATCAGTTTGTCCAGGACTGGTTGCCCCAGCAAATTCAGCTTGAAAACAGACAATGTGATGGGAAAAGAAGTCTCCAAGAACAGCAAACTTTAATGAGGGCATTGGCAGGTAACTTTTGCAACTGTTTAAAACAATATAGGTCAACAATCAGAAAGACTTGCATGAAGGAAAGCCAGGAAACACCTCTGTTCTGCAAAAAGAACAGGGATTTTATGTGAAAAAAGTCGACAGTTGTTTAGCAACAGCAACAGAACACATAAAGGAAGGTTTTTCAGGCAAAGAACCTTGACTTTACTGCTTCGGGGGCTAGAACGGAGCTCTGTGCCATATCAAAAACTGTTGGGAGATAATGTGAAGCCTTCTGTCCAACTGTTGAACCTTTATTAATGGGATTATCCAACAAAAACGATCCTAAGCACAGTAACAAATCCACTGTGAAACAGTTCGTTTTGAAGCCCACTGAAATACTGTGGTGGGATTTGTAAAGAGCAGTACTCCTCAAAGATCTGGAAGAAACATTGTGTGGTCAGATAGTAAATCAATGGACTGGTGGACAAAGAAAATATTTCTTATATATATCTGTATATGTATTTATTCATTTTTTCCAGCTGACCCAAGTTCTTTCTGTTTCTGCCAGAGCACCAGTGGATTCAGGCGCCTGGGGACTGCGACCCCTCTGGCGGTGATGTCACTGCCACATGGTTTTAGAGCACACACCGCCTCTGCGCTCCGTCCTGGGGCGAGACAGAATGAGAGCATGCGAAGGCCGACCTCACGAATAAAATATACACACATGAATTTCCATTTCAATGAATTTAGTATGTAGACGATACTTGTGTGTATCTATTCTATGTACCTACCAGACAAAAAATGAAGACCACTAACAGGTGAAGAACATTAGTTATTTCATCACGACGGTATATATCAGGCAGTGAGTGAACAGCCAGTTCTTGAAGTTGATGTGCTGGATGCAGGATTATAAGGATCTGAAAAGTATCGGTTGAAAATCTCTAACACAGCAGATATTGTGGAGAGTTCCAGATGTGCAGTAACAAAAGTACAGCTGGTGAATCACCAGCGGGGTCTTAGGAACCCAAGGCTCATTGATACAAGTGGGGGCTAATCTGGTCTGATCCCTTTCTTTGGAAGTAAATAAACCGTTAGCCGCTAACTAGGTGACTCTGCGGGAGTTTTGCACTAGCGCGCACGTTACAACAGATGACGCTTGATTGGCTGTACTGTATGTCAATCACCGCCACAGTGGGGATGGATGATTGGCTCCATCTGTACTGCAGTGTTTTCTGTGGCTCATGGATCACTCGTTTTTACGCTGTGTGGTCTCACGTGTGCGTTAGTTTATTTTGAAAGGCAGGGTTCCGCGATCGACTAGCGATGCCTTCGCGATCGACCGGTAGCTCGTGATCGACGTATTGAGCACCACTGCTGTAAAATAACTACACATATGCAAAATATACATTTGTTAATGTGACGATGTGTCGTTTTTGCCCTTTTACAAATTTTTTTATTGTGATCACAGTGCTAAAGGCAGCTGGACCTAGAACTCACCCTGTACCTTGTGTAGCGGGACGTTACCTTACTCAAGGGTTCCTCAGTGGTGCCTGGGCTAGGACTTGAACTTACGACCTTCGGAACACAAGGGCAAGCTCCTCTGCCCACATATACTACACAATATTATATACATATACATTTTAATGTGTAATGAAAAATGATTTAAAATTAAGTACATTTTGAAAAGCGTTTGTATGATTTCTGTTTATCATAGACATGCATGAAGGTGAGTTTACATTACTATTCTATTCTAAAGGCAGAAAAACTAAAATGGCATCAGTATAATCATGGCGCCATATTTCACTGATGTTTTTATTTTTCTTGAACCCACACTGCAGGTTGAGTGAGGTAAGCGCTGGGAAAACAGCCAAGACCTTCCTGCTCTACGTCACACACACGCCGAGGGTTCAGTGACCCAGCCAATGGCCTCGCAGCGGCAGAGAAGGAAGCACAGCCCTTTCTGAGAAGAGCACTTCTACATGCTGTATTTTAAACAAAAAGATCAGACAGAAATAAGGAAAACAGGAAGAAAAATGCATCTTTTTGTGCATAATGCACTTAGAACAGCCTAAGCAATTTGAAACAGTTCTGAGCTCATTAGTCGGGTCAGAAAAACACAGGGCGATTGAAATGTTACAGTGTCATTTTCAACAGTCAGTTGAGTCCCATTTACTTTAGTGCTAAAACACATTGGGACTCATTGACTTTTATTTTCATAAAAATAAATAAATATTATACAAGAGTACCTCAGCTTACGACTGGGTTCCGTTCCTCATTATGTGTTGAAGTCGAAACTACTTTCATAAGCGTCTACTGTGTTTTGCCCCGTCACCCACCTGAGGCTCTGTATTGCACTTTTCTGAGCGTTTTATTAAACACTTTCACACCATAAAAAACGACAGCACTGTAATCACAACTTTTCTTCATAAGAACCCCCTGTATATATTATATAATAATTTAAGCAGCTTTGTTACAGTAAATAACCTTAAATGGTAAAATCACCTAAATAAATGTCATTTTAAAATCTCTTTTTAAATGTTTTTTTTTTTTTTTTTTTTTACACTTTCAGAAATAAAGGACCTGGTTAAACTTCAGCTTACCTGAAGCCCTAAAAGAATTTCTAGAGGTGCCATAAGTTTTGCAGCTTTACTTTTACCTCCTTCTGTCCAGTTCATCTCGAACCTTCTGGATGGAGCTGAAGTCTGGAGACTGAATCAACTGAGTTATGTTCTCCTAATGTTTTGCCTCATTTTATTATTGTGTGTCTTTGTTTCCTTCTTTTCCTCCACATTGTGATCTCCATATACAGTACTACTTCCTGCTCTACAGTACTGTACTAATACTGCATCAGAGGGTGGAGGAACAATGTGTTCCAGCTCCACCTTCTTCACACAGAAGGGTGTAGATCATCAGCAGAAGGTGGAAACAGCACCTGTGGGAATTGTCTGCATTAACCTTCAAGGCTTCATTGACTTCCATTGCTGCAGGAAAAGCTGAGTTAAGCTAATGTTAAGCAGAGTCTTCATGCATTTCTGTCGTCTATGAAATCTACATATTATTTCAGTGTTTGGTGACCCAAACTTTTATTTATGATGTATTTATTTATTTATTTATTTATTATAAACACTTACCTTTGTACCATTTAAATTGTTTTTTAAAAACTTTTGACCCATAGTGGGGCAGAAATGGGATAAATAATTATTTAATAAATAATAACTATGGGTTTGGGCCACAGTGGTGCAGTGGTTATCAGTGTCCCCTTACAGCAAGAAGGTCCAGTGTTCAACCACAGGCTTGTGGTGTGTGTGTGTGTGTGCGTGTGTTTTTAAGATCTAAATCTTCTCGAGACAGAGTAAGTGGGTTTAAGGTGAGATACCTTATTAAGAATGGTTGATGAATGAGGCCCTTTGTTTTAATCACTATTATTGATCAACACATACAGATTACTGATCAATAAAAACAAGCATTGATTAATCAATGACAGTGCAAGAGGAAATGTCATGGGGAAGAAAGAGTTCTGCAATTTTACAGGAATGTTCTAGATCGTCCAAGTCAAAGTTCTAATGTTAATCCAACTGAAATTTTGTGGAAAGACGTAAAGCGAGTGGTTCATATGAGAAAACCCACCAACATCCAAGAGCTAATGAAGGAATGGGCTAAAATTCCTCGGATTCTATGCGCAGGTCTGATCAACCCAGGTTCACTTACTTTTGCCATGTGCAGATATCTTATTGGTTCCCCCCCCCAATATACACCAAATCTAATAATTGTGTCTTCTACTTAGGTCACATTCATAGAAAATATCAAACATTTGTAAATGCTGACCTGCGATAGGTTGGCCTTCTGTCCAGGCTAAACCCTGCCCATAGTCAGCTGGGATCGGCTGCAGCTTCCCCCAACCTGACAATGTATAGGTGTTATGGAAAATGGATAAGATAAGACACTCACACAACGATCGCTAATGATTAGCATGACTGCTAAAGCAGGGACCAGGCCAGATGTTTTTTTGCTATCTTAAGATACAGCATGTTGCCCAACATCTGCTGGCAGTTTTCAGCTTTGTCATACTTTGTGAGACATAAATACTGAATTAGTCAGCGCCTTTGTCCCCCACGAGGCTTATTATCAAGCTTCCGTCATCACATATCATGTCACCAATGAGGATTTGTCATAGTTTTTTGCTGACGAATCTACCACTGATACATAGCAGGCGGCTAACTCTCCAGAGCCTGCGGTTACAACGACCGTCCCCTCTGTTCTCCAATCTGCCAAGGCCTCCTCTCCCCCGGCTCCTCGGGAGTCACCTCCCCTGAACATTTCACTGTTTACATCGCTCTAATCAGAGAAGGGAACTTACATTTTCTTCAGGCGTCTGCACGAAGGCTCTTTCCACATTTACAACCGTTTGAATGCAGGTTACGTTTTTAATCAAACGCACAGGAATGTAAAAGGAAGCCGGTTCAACAGGGTAGAGGAGGTCAGAAATATTACACACCAGCATTTCAAGACATTTCTAAAGATTTAAAGCAGCAGGAGCCTTTAAAAGCCATTCAGGTTTATTATTCATTTCATTTTACAACTTGTTTCTACAATTCAGCTGCTTTAGAAACCAGTCAAGCTAAACCACAAGCCTTGGGACAGTGGGAGGAAGCCTGGGAAACCGCAAGAAACCCACGGGAACACAGGGAACGCTTGTACACTTCACATGAACCTTCTTACTGTGAGGTGGCAGCAACAATCACTGCCCTATATTATTAGCAGTTGGGAAAATAAATGTAAATATTCACAGACTATATCTTCAACAAGTTAGGGAAGTGGTTAGGACCTTGATTGGAAGGTTGCAAGTCCCGGGACCGTTGAGCAAGGGTACCGTCCTGCTACGCTATCATCCATGCCCACTGCTCCTCGGTGTGTGTTTAATTATGTTACTCACAATTTATCATAATTTAAACACTCATAGGTTTACTATTTCAAATGAATTCCAGTCCTGGACAGTCAGTGTCCAGCACATTTGGGTGATTTCCCTGATCAAATACACCTGGTTCAACTCACCTGTTCATTGCCAGGTGTTGTGGGGGTATTTGGAGCTTCCAAACTGGGCTGGACACCGGCCCTCCAGCTCTGGATTTGGACACCCCTGCCCTACACAGTTCATTTAGAACAGAGATGAGGTCAGCCAGGTGGAAGCTGCTGCAGAAAGGCCTCTGGTGCAGATAGGAGGCCGTCTTTAAAGAACAGCTCAAACAGCCTTGTCAACACTTGTGAATACTCGTGATAAGCAGCGCACTTCAGTGTCCAGCTGAAGTGCTTTGTGTTCACTGCCCATCTCATTGACAGGACTGGGAATTACTTTGAGTCTGGATGGGAAGCGTTAATAAAGATGGCACGGTGAAGAGAAGGTCATGGTTCTGGCTGTGAAGTTCTGTTCTGGTATTTATATCCACAAATGGGAAGTCGTTATCCTCTCTTATAGGATCAGAAATAAGTGGTTAGCCTCTCTTTTGGGATAAGAGGGAAGTGGTTAGCCTCTCTTTTGGGATAAGAGGGAAGTGGTTAGCCTCTCTTTTGGGATAAGAGGGAAGTGGTTAGCCTCTCTTTTGGGATAAGAGGGAAGTGGTTAGCCTCTCTTT
>JBBIGC010000001.1:1189657-1203915 GCA_037576955.1 Lepidarchus adonis
ATGTTTATCAGTACATTGCAGAAAATAATGAACTTTATCACAATATGCTAATTTTTTGAGAAGGACCTGTACATGAGTCTTAAAGGCACAGTAACAAGAGCAGCCATAATGAAGTGTTTCCTAATCCTACTTCTGGATCTGGGTTGGACACTGAATTAAGGGGAAAATTGAAGCTGGAAACGGTCCTGTAAGGATAGATGTACACCCCAATAAATAATAATCATTATTATTTTTATTAAAAAAATAAATAAATATATATATATATATATATATATATATTACACAGATATGAGCCACAACATTAGAACCACCTGTCTAATATTGAGTATTAGACATGCTCTGTGTTCTGACCCCTTTCTGTCAGAGCAATAACATTCTGTACTACAGCAGCTCTGCTGTGTGACCCAGACTGGTCAGCCTTGTCAATGAGTCTTGGGTGCCCACATCCCTGACACTGGTTCGCTTGTTCTCCTTCCTTAGAGCACTTTTGGTACTAACCACTGCATGCTGGGAACACCTCCACAACCTGCACATGTTCTGACCCTCGGGCTCCTGCTTCTAGCACATCAACTTCAAGAACTGACTGTTCAATTTGCTGCCCAACCCCCTGACAGGAGCCACCGTAACAGCGTTATCAATGTTGCCCACAGTGGTTTTAATGTCGTGGCTGATCGATTGTCGAGTCCGAAACTAGTGAAAGTTGGCTGTTTTGAAAGTGTGGTTCCATCCGTCACCACTTTGAAAGGAGAACGGAGACCACAGACGACTTTATGCGTGAATTGTCATTTTTTGGTTTGGTTTTGAAAAAATTGGGGGAAATTTGAAAATTAACCATTTTTTGGTGAAACTGCACAACAAAAAGGCCTTCCAGCCAGACTCCTGGACACAGGTATGACTGCTCTTAAATTGACTGTGTGTGTGTGTGTGTGTGTGTGTGTGTGTGTGTGTGTGTGTGTATCCCAACGGTCATGTGTCTGCCCCGGGTGCGTCCCCCCATGGTGGCACTGGCTTGGGAACAGCATAGCTGACCACGGCCTGAAAGAAAGTGTGAGCTTCAGCATGTTGCATTGACTGCAGAGCACTGTTACTGCAAGCCTCTGCACATCCACAGTTCTAGAACACCCAATACAACAACAAAAAAGAGCACCCACACACACACACACACACAGGCACCCACCAGCCCTTCCCCCATGCCATGACCACCCCCGAACACTGACCACAGGCCAGGCGTGAAAGGGTCACGTGGACCTGGCACCGGCAAGCTCAAGTGCATTTGTTCTACGCGGACAAATGTGTGTGTTTAAAGGATTTTGCCACCATCGACAGAAAAGCAAGGGGGATAACTTTTTGGAATTCGGCCTAGGGGGTCCTCTTTGACGTTACGCTCACTGCAGGCTCCCCACTCTCCTGTCTTCCTCTCTCTTCCTGTGGAAAGGTGCGCACTTAAGGGTGTTTCTTTCTCCTGAAGAACTCAGGTAAGGAGCCTCGGGCCCACGTGCCTTTGATCGGGTGTAGAAGTGTTGAAGAGTTGGGTTCAGGGTTAAGGGCCATGGCTGGATATGACTGAGCTGCTTTCAGGGGACCTCAGATGTATATATAGGAGCCTATAGCTGGATGTAGAAGTTTTATTGATTATCTAGGTTACGCTGGGTCAACAGTACAATGAAATGTGTTGGAATAAACATAAATATATATAATTTTCAAAAGCAATATATAAGAACATATTTAAAAGAGCTCAATATTAAGGTAGAGACAGCGGAATGTATATGAATGAATAAGACGGGGTGGATATGTGACGCACAAATTTTAACTATAAAATATTCAATATAAATATTATAGTAAATTATAGTATAGTAAATTATATGAATAAATAGTTTGCTGGTAATACATTTTAATATTATAAATATTTATTTAATTATAAATTATGATAACTATATATATTTAAAACTAAGTAGTTTAACATACTGGGAAAAATAAAAAAAAACCTAAAATACTAATTTTTTTTCCAGTCGGCAACAGTGATTCTGCATTAAAATGTATAGAAATGTGTTTTTCATTGAAGACGAGTACTTTAATACCAGTCCGGGTTAGATTACTATGAAACTTTTGGATTAAATCAAGCTAATTAAAAATATTGAACCAAATATTGCTGCAAAATATTTGTTTTATATTTTTCATTTTATATTTTTCATTTTCTCTTCAAACCAGTGCAAATAAAATGCTTATATTTATAAATGATAAAACCAAACATTATAAAATAATAATAAATTAATTTATTAAAATAAATGAATAAATCTGGTAACCAGACAAAAACACGGCGTCCATTGAAAGATGGACTGGGTTTTAGTTTTCTTTTATATATAACCATATATGTCCTACCCTCTCCCTCTGACCTCCTATTTCTATTAATTAAGATATATAGACAGATTTCTGTAATGTTTGTTAATAACCACACCATAATATGACTAGAGGTGCACATATTTTTGAATGGTGCGAATCTATGAGCTAGTTTCAGACGACCCTTTATAATCACAGAGCCAGAAAAACGAAAACAACAGGTTTCAATTGTAATTGAATTTACTTATGTACATAAAAGCAAATATTGCCTGTAAATGAAAGACTATGTGTATCCATGCTTCATTGTAGCTTATGGCTGAAATAATATTTAATGTACTAGTCGGTTTTTATGACAATAGCCTGTAATACCATTACACCTCGCTGCCGTTACCTGCTTCAGCATGGAAATAGTGTTACTGGCACCTGGCACCTCAGTTTACATCAGATTTGGCATCAGAGCTCAGCCTTTCTTGTGAAACTGTACTTCTGAGAGAAAAGTCATTGCGGAGGAGAATAGAAAACGAGAAAACACAGTGCAAATATGAAATCAATTCTTAAATAATGAATTAATTCATTAATTATTGTCAATTTGGCCAAACCGTAAATGCTTATAGTAGACTGAATTTCCATTGGACTGAACCCAACGGTCATGGGTCACTGTCAGAGACTTCAGGCCTATCAGCTTGACCATTTTATTGATAAAAATCTAGCCGTGTTCTCATTCCTTAGTGTTTTTATGCTGATGCCGGGTCAAAAATAGCCTCTTTTCAGCATTATCAGTATTACTCATTGTGATAGTTGCAATATGATGTGTCACATTCTCATGGACCAACCCCCCCACACACACACAAAATGTCAAAGAGGTGTGTCAAACGTCTTATTGGGTCAATGGCTTGAATGTTCATGGCTTGGAAAACTATGGGCCTCCAGGTTGCTTCACTTTGCTAGTTCCCCTCCTCAAACACACTCAACAAACTTGGCAATGAACAGGTGAGTCGAACCAGATGTGTTTGAGCATTGAGATCACCAATTACCCAATTGGACATTGGCCCTCGACAACCAGCGTTCCCTCAACCCTCAGTCTTAAGTAACTGATAGTACTGGGAAAGTACAGGACAGATTACTGAAAGTCACTGGTTTGCATCAGAGATATTTAAAGGTTATTTGTCACAGTTTGTTTCTAAAAATGACCTGCTTTCCCATCCCATATCTGCTGTATCTAGCTAAGATTATCCAAAGAGGAAACCAAATCAGCTCACCAGTCATTTAGTCATTCCTTAAGTAAGCAACTATCTCATTCTGTTTATTATTAGCACTGGGGTTTGCCGTCCATTTGAATTCAATGTCCACTATATCCAATAATTAGCCATGTAGTCGTTTGTTGATTCATGAATACAGAGTAAATGTACATCACCGCCAAATGGAACATTGAAAAATACTACGGCTAACATTCTTCATTTGATCTGATCACAGTGTGTCGAGCTTGGCAGCCTCCACAGCGTCGATCAGGATGTATAGCTTCATGGGAGGGGGCCTATTCTGCGCCATTGTGGGGAACATCCTCCTGGTGGTCTCCACTGCCACGGACTACTGGATGCAGTACCGGCTGTCGGGCAGTTTCGCTCACCAGGGTCTGTGGCGCTACTGCATGTCTGGCAAGTGCTACATGCAGACAGATAGCATCGGTAAGTTACAGGGTAATCAGGTTTCATTGAGGGAGCATGACTTATAGCGTTTCTTTACTCTAATGCTTAATCAGACTTGTTGTTAGTGAGGCTAGCTGACAACTGATCAGTTTAGCCTCTGTTTACATGAGTGTAAAAGAAAGTGAGGCCTAGCCTAGCGCTTCCATAAGCATCCAAGTATTTGCTAATGGCTAACATGGCTAACATAGTTTGGTGAGGACCGCATCAACCTTACAACCTCGGATCAGTTCTCGATGGTACAAGGATCCCATGCGAGTGGTTTATTGTGCTAATCTAATGCTAATCACATTACCCTTTCTCTCCTCTTTTTAGCCTATTGGAACGCCACGAGGGCCTTCATGATCCTGTCTGCAATGTCGTGTTTCGCAGGAATCATCGCCGGCATCCTATCCTTTGCTCACTTCTCCGCTTTCGAGAGATTCAACCGTTCCTTTGCTGCAGGGATCATGTTTTTCGTTTCAAGTGAGTTCCTAGCTCTAAGGCGAAGGCTGCTAATAGTGAATGGACAGATGCAGTTAGCATAACAGTAAAGGCCTTAGCTTACTTCCTGCAGAAGTGACGATCTGCTCGTGACATCAACACAGTGAAAGTGAACAGCCTGCAATGTTCTTCAGGAACTTGGTTCACTGTGTTGCACACACACCACCACCACTAACCTACAGAACAAACTGACTAGGTGTTATCGCCTGTGGTTTGTTACAGCCAGACTGTCTATGATTGGTTATTACCAGACCATCTGTGATTCATTATTGCTAGACAGTCTATAATTGGTTATTACTAGACCTTCTGTGATTCGCTATTGTCAGACTGTCTATGATTTAATGACAGACCATTGAGGATTGGTTATTGCCAAAACTTCTATGATTCGTTATTGCCAGATAGTCTATTATTAGTTATTGTTAGAGAGTACATGATTGATTATTGCCAGAATATCTATAATTTGTTATTACTAGATTGTTCATGATTGGTTATTGCTAGACCGTCTGTGATTCGTTATTGCCTGATTTTCTATGATTGGTTGTTGCCAGACAGTCTATGATTGGTAATTGCCTGATTGCCTGTGATTGGTTGATGCTTAACAGCCTATGATTGGTTGGAGTCAAACTAAACATAGACATGGAAAACAGACAAATTTGAGGAAATACAACATAAGTACAACTGCCAACCGCCAAGAAACTACAAGCGTGAAGAAATTTCTCACGAATGGTGATGAAGCTCAGTACTGTCACAGTGCTAAAGTAATTAAGCTCAATGACTAGGTCACCTCACCGTTGCAAATCCTAACTTTGCTCACCTCTGCATGAAGAAAACCAAAGCCTTAACTTATTTATCGCCAGTTTGTAGTGGCGATACATTTTGCGGTGAAGTTGTTTAAACCTTTGAGGCCTCACTTTGCTGTTGACACTGTTGTATCCTGGCAGCTCTCTTTGTTCTGCTTGCAATGGCTATCTACACCGGGGTGACCGTGAACTTCCTGGGAAAGCGTTTTGGTGACTGGCGTTTCTCCTGGTCCTACATACTAGGATGGGTGGCCCTGCTCATGACCTTCTTCGCAGGTGAGCTGACACAAGTAGAAAGGATTGATGATCTTGCTTCTGCACTGTAATGGGTGCTAATGGTCTGGTTTGCTTCGCAGGTATCTTTTACATGTGTGCCTATAGGATGCATGAGTGCAGGCGAGTGGCCGGCCCGCGCTAGATGGATTAAAACAGATTCATTAAAAACAAAAAATACAGAAGGAATAAGGACAAGGACGAGTCTGCAATCAACAGGCCTGTTCACAGCGAATTCTGCACTTCAGGCCTGTCCCACAGTCCCACAGTGAAGGGAAAGTCAACGCGGTTAAAACCACTGAAAAATAAAAGCCTCAAGTTCTCTGCTTCTGCGGTTCTTGCTTCACTCTCACATAGGCTTCCTGGCTTTCCAATTAGAACCAATAGCAATTATGTAATCAGCTTAAAAGCCAGCATGGCAATGATGAGAAATTAAAGAAGTTAAAACCATAAAATATGTCAAATTAAACATTTTCAAACTGGTTAGATATTTAAATAAATTTTCAGACTATGAACATTTTGTAAATTGTTTTTTGTTTTTATAATTTTGACATTTTTATTGACGTTCACATTCATGTAGCAGTCCTTACTGTGTAAAAAGGAGGAGGGTTCATGTCACCTAAAAGACGAGGCCTTTAAAACAACCACGGCCATGTTGTATGCAAAAGTTTAAGCACCCCAATCAAATGACGTTTTGTTGATTTTCACACTTCTGCACATTTTAATGCACAGTGGCTCATTCGGAGGAAAAATAAAGCATAAAACATGCATGTGATAAAGTTATGGCACATTAATGTATTAATGCATTTTATTTTCAGCCTAAATTACTGTTCTCTGTGTAGATCTAACTAGGGATCCCTTCATCTTTCTATACAACCAACACTGGGAGGGCGAAGCGTGAAGCGCCACTGCTACTACTTAGTGATGGGGGAGAGGGAGGGTCACCCTTCCCACCCAATGAGCATGAAGCAGGTTGTTTTAACTGGAGATCCCATCCACTTTAGCTCCACCAGGGATCTAACTCATGCTCTCCTGATTATAGGGCCAATGTTTAGACAGTTGCACCACTTGGTAGTCCAAGTTATGACACATTTTATGTATTTTAATCTATATTTTGTGTGTAGAACTCAAATATGTAAAAAACTGTAACCAAAATCTGAAAGAAATTCAAATTATAAGTGTTTTTGCTTTCTTGAGCAGGGTTCAAACTTTTGTTTGTGACTGTATGCACTGCTGATAATGGAGCGATCTTCAGGTTAATGATTACTGTCTTGGATCTTCAGCATATGCCTTTGAATTGCAGTGGGATGGTGTCATCAATGTGGGGCATCACAAAATCCATAACCCAGTTCAGTTTAAAGACAAGGCCGTATTGATCATCTACATGCATTTGACCTTCTTCCACTAAAAGATGTGATTTTTGACCAAATTGTGTATTTTTATGGTATATCGCTCTGGTTACTTCACCCACACATTCCAGGTTGCTTACAATGGAGTTTAACGCCCAATGTTAAATGGTTACAGTTTCAACATACACTATCTGTCCAAAGGTTTGTAGACACCTGCTCCAGCGTTTCTCCTGAAATGAAGCGTATTAATGGAGGAGGGTTTTCCCTTTTTGAAGCCACAACCTTCACTCTTCAGGAAAGGCCAGATGTTGTCCTGCTGAGAGGACCTGATGGCATTGCAGCCATTAGTGAGTGATGTTGGATCACAACTCGTCTCACAGGTGTTAGATGGAGCTCCATCACTCCACAGCTCAATGTGGGGTAGCGTTATCGCCCTCTAGCCCACACTTGGCTTTCGGTATTTGTGACCTTATTGTCGCTTCCTGCTCTGTTGGTCAGTGTGGAGCAATTAAGCCGCCAACAATGGAGGCAACTTCGAAAATGAATTACGTGATTAAAACAGATTATATAAATACATTTGAGTAATAATATAATAAAGTCATTTTTAAAATGGCATTTAAGCATTTAAGCAAAACGCTGCTCTCAAGAACGTACTACCAAGAGCTTTAAAAGGTTTTAAAGGCACATTTAAAGTCATGTGCAAAAGTTTGTGCACCCCCGATCAAGTGATATATTTTTTTCTTGGCTGAAAATAAGCCCAACGTATGTCTTCTTGCTTGTTGTAGTGCATTTTTTGGCAATAAAATAATATTTTAAAATTGACAAAATATAAAATATGCTGTAACTTTTGAACAGAGCACATTTTATGTTTTATTCTCCTCCCCCATTCATTTAAATTCAGCAAATAAACAGTAACTGTGTATTAAAACATGCAGAGGTGTGTCTCTGTAGATGATTTTCAATGGGAAAAACTCGAATTTTTCTCACATTTTAATTAAAAGTGTTAAATATAGTACATAAATGCTGTAAAAGTTTATTAAAAATTCATACACACTAAGCTAAGAAAAAAGCTCATTCACTTTTTTGTGAACAAAAACAAGCATATTTACATATCGGACTATTTACGAATATTTAGCCTCACCCATTCATTTTGATATTCTTTTGGAGGAGCACTTCAGAGAGACACAAAACAAGGCAACCAATCAGAACATAGTACATTTGCATATCTTTTAAAAGCACAGTTTCAAAAATTGCCTGTTGAATTCTAGAGGTTGTAAGAGTGAATTATAACATTTTTTGGTATGTAACCATGGGATACAAGGGAATCCAAGATATATGAAGGCTATGGGTTCTTTAAAGGCACAGGCCTTGGTCATGTTGAGATGATGTCATAAGTAGACACGATGGTGTAAAATTCAAGGAAGATGATGATTATGAGCCTTTATGTAGACAGAACAATGGATTATGGTCAAACTAAAGCAATGGCAAAGGAGCAGCAGTAGAATGAAGCAGGAAGTCTCCTAGTTTGATCTTGGGGGGCTGGAGGCATGTTGGCCTGCTTCATGTTTTCCTGAACAACATTTGATGTAGATTCAAATTTTAGCCCTACATTTTGTATTTTAGCACATGGTGTTAAGCGAAATGTAAGCACGCTCAGATTTCAGGCCTGATAAGCCTCATCAGGAAGTTCTGCAGCCGAAGCTCAAGCTATTAACACTTTTCAGATTTCCTTTAGTCTTGGGGCCAATGCTGGAAGAGCACAGACAATGTTTGACTTGCCGTGGGACAGCTTCTTCACCACAGCTGCTAGATACAGTCTTGGGCATCTGGCTCTGCTTCTTTTGAGCTCTTTGCATTTGGGCCTTTGAGGAACCTGAAGGACAGGAGTCTCCAGAAAGAGTGCTTGGTGGTATTGCGATAGGTGCTGGAGGAAAAGTAGAAGATGATGGGGTCCAGGCAGGTGTTGAATGTGCTCAGCAGCAAGGTGTAGTATCTCCACTGCGGGCTTTTGTTGGTGCTGTAGCCCACCACGTGGGAGAGGTTGTAGGGCAGGAAGCACACCAGAAAGATGATCAAGGTGCCCACTGCCATCCCAATGGCTCGCTGCTTCTTCTCCTTGCTTATGCGGGGCCTGGTGTAGAGCGTCCAGATGCAGTTAAGGTAGCAGAACACGCACACCAAAAGGGGCACCAAACAGAGGACCACAAAGAACTCCAGGCGTGTGGGAAGAACTATCCTGCTCTGGCTTTCGGTGAAGTTCTCGTAGCAAGTGGTCCCATTGTCGACGCTCAGGTGCACCACTGCGAACACGATGGTGCAGTGGGCACCACTGCAGAGCCAGATGAAGACGCTTCCGGCTATGGCATAGAAGAGCTTGCGGCACTTCCGGTAGGCGATGGGGAACACAACTCCCAGGTAGCGGTCGACGCTGATGGCCATCAGCAGCAGCGAGCTGGTGTAGATGGTGGTGAAGAACATGAATGACGTGATGGAGCACAAGGTCTTGGATAAGTGCCACTGCATGGCGGACGCTGCCTCGTACATCTTCAGGGGCAGGAAGAGGAGGAAGAGGATGTCGGAGGCAGTCAAGTTCAGCAGCAGGATGTCAGTAGGGGTGGGGCTGTCGATGAGCTTCCTGATGAAGGCGTAAATGGCCAGGATGTTGGCTGGAAGGCCGATTAGGAAGGTAACGACGTAGGCAGAGAGGAGCACCCAGTGGTTTATCATGTTGCTAACTGCAGGAGGCTGGAAAAATGAGAAGGAGATGCTGGAATCAGTGCATCACAAGGCTTGTTTTATTACTGTTATACTAAGAAACCAAATGAACATCATGCAGCTTTATGGAAAGGTGTTCTGGCTCTTTCTGTTGGAAGTCCGCACTAATGCATAGATTTGACAGGTTTTTGCAAAAATAAGCTTAGTCTGAAGCTGGTGTTGAATATACTGTAGAGTTTTACAATCACTAGGACAATGTGACCGAAAAGCTCATGATATGGAAACTCTTAACATTTTTCTAAAAATCACATTATATATATACATAAATATACGTTAATAACTTTTCAAAACTTTCCATCTACCATTTGCCAAACATTCCACAAATGGGAAAAGTTTTGTAATGTCATATGTGTCAATGTATTTGATGTTTGTAAGTTTAGCCCCGCCCATTCACTTTCATTTCAGTTATAAGTGGGTCAGGGTTTTAATACTGCCTGACATATTTCGAAAGCCAACCCCCGACCTGCAAAAATATTTATTATGCAACCAACCGAAACTGACCTGACCCACCTCGCCAACCACCGTGTGATATTGTTGGGGTGATAAGGGAGAAGGAATTTTAACGTTTTTTATTTTATGTTACTATATTTTATTTTTTATTAATTTTTTTTATTGTATTTTATTTTATGTTACTGTATTTTATTTTATTTTTAATTTATTTATTTTTATTTTACTGATATTCAATTTACTAGTTTCCCTACCTGCCCAAACCCACACAACCTTCTGGTAAGCCAAACCTACCGAACTCGTGGTTCAACCCATGGGACCCACTGGCAATGGGCATCACTTCAATTTAGATTGCTTTATGAATGAGACCGCCAGTCAGATTGGGGATCATTTACTTATACAAGTCTTAGAGGCAGAGTAACCAGAACAGTTGGTGAGAAAGATTCTTTTTCTGAGATACGTCCTGGGTCTGAATTGCTCACAGTGCTGGTGGATCGAACCAGACGTCAGAGGGTTTAAGACTCTAAAAGCTTAATGATGGTTCTGCTGTTCTAAATTTGAGACCTTGTTTCACCAGACTTTTGAAGCTTCTGCGTTAAACGGTATTAAATCTATCATCGGTGGAGGGGTATACATAGGGCATTGATCTCTAAAGAAGATATGCTGCTATTTTACCATCATCAGCATTCCATATTAATATTCAGACACGTGGAGGTACACTAGGAAAGTGGTTGTATTGGAAAGTGGTTCCAGTCTCCATCCTGTATCTCTGCAATAAACCATTTCACAGCAAATCCACTCTAAATAGCAGAAATAACTTTTTAAAAAAATCAATGGAAGTCCCCATTACACCATTGGCAGCAATAAGACAATTACAACATATTTACGATATTACAGGGTTACTACACATATATAAATCAATACAGCATTTTCATGAATATTCTTTGTAAATATGGCTGATAATACGTATTTAGGCTGATAATTTGTGTTTCCTCCCTGTGAGAATCCAGGCCACTGAGATATCAATCTTCACAAACATGTTTATCATAGAAACAAATACATCTGGTTAAATCTCGCTCTCACCGAGATGCATCAGTTTCTATGAGCAGCTTAAACATTAACTCAACACTGCCTTAGTGTTCGTGTGGTTTGATAGGAATAACCACATTACAAATAAAGAGCCTTCTGGCTCGCGTTTCAACCTCCTTTGCTCTCATTTCCTGGATTAATAGTTAACACCTGTCCATTTTAAAGCAACACGAGCTATTAATGCATTAAACCCTGGAATTAAAATGCAGAATATCCCAAAAAGAGATCATTTTAAAAAGAAAGGCACATGGCGTTAATGTTGATAGAACATTTTATCACAAAAAACTCAATGTAACGATGTTCTGAGATGGGTTCTTCTTCTCTACTTCAACTTTATGAAGATAATGGAACTTTAACAGAAAGCCAGGCGCCTATAAATAGAATTAAACCAACCAACAAACTAAAAAAACTTACCACTGACAGGGATGTCCAGTCTTGCAGTGCTTCTTTAATTCTGTGGTCTTCAAAACCCAAACCCAAAAGTTCTACACACAGGCCCAGCTGTGGTCTGCAACAGCTTTGAAGAGCTCGAAAGCCACCGCAACCCTCAGGATGCAGATGTAAATGTTTTCCCGCTCATGGCACTCAGGCACGTTCGCACAGCGCAACCGGAGATGCTACCTGGAGAAATCTTCACCGCACTGCAGCTCAGAGTGACAGCTGAAAGGCTCGAGTCTATGAAATGTGATTAATGTCTTATGGAAAAGACATGACCTCACAATTTTATCAGCAAACCTGTGACTGTTTCCAACTGCTTCCTGTGTTTTCTGAAAGCGCTTCATGAATCCTCAGCAGCACAAGAAGAACAGCAAAGCCAGTTACCTTCTTGAAAGTGACTAATCTAAGGTGGAGCTTTCAGTCAATCTAAGCCATTTTTGGTAGTAGTGGTCTAGTATTCCGGAAATCCCCATAAAATCTTCTGAAATGTTTACTTGCGGACAAACACTTCCGCAAACACTTTTTGGAAGCTGCTGAGAAGCATGAGTAGAGGTGGTCCTGACATCTCTGGGGGCCCAAGCAAAACTGAGATGTTTTTCAGTGTTTATTATAGCAAGATGCTCTTCACTGCCCCCAGTGAAGCAGTTTTCCAGGCTGAACAACCGCTGGTTTGTACATCTGCGTAGAATCCATGTCGCTTGTACGACATAGGAACGGCATGGTCGCATGTCTAAATGTCGTGGCCTGTTCATCACAGTGATGTAGACCCCAGCAGTTGTGATTGTTCTCCATCACATTTCCGGTGGATCATACCCACATTCTCCTCCAACAGCTTCTCTCTTTTCTACATTGCAGTCATTTTAGTGAACGTAACATTTAATGACTCCAACCCCAAACATGAAGCACTCAGTTTCAGTCACTAAGAAACATAACACCAAGACCGAAAAATCCCAACGCCAACTTTGCATGTACTCTAAACAATAGGAGCTTAAAAATAATTCACACACACACCTAAGGGTAATGTAGAGTAACCAGTCAACCTAAACCACAAGCCTTTGGACTGTGGGAGGAAACCCTGGAACCCGGAGGAAACCCCACAGGAAGAGCTTGTACTCCACACAGAAAAGCACCTGTGACCGACCCAGGGATCGAACCCAGGACCTTCCTGCTGTAAGGAGATTTTCCCCTTTTTGTGAAAACCGTGGAGATAAAGTGTCATTATGAACACACCCCATCACAGAAAAATGAGAAGAAGAAAAAAAGAGATAAACCTTGCTCAAGGGTTCCTCGCTGGTGCCTGGGCTGGGACCTCTGTTCACTAGGGCAAGGTCCTCATCATATAAAGATAAAGATCAATTCTATTTGATCTGACAGTCATAAGCAAAAATACAACTCGGCCAAATGTAATTGGTTGATCTTCTACAGAGGAAAAAAAACTTTTTTCCCTGAAAATTAGGATAAATAAATGTAAATGTTATAGATCTATCAAAGCCTGGACCACAGATTAATAAACAGTTTCTTCCCATGGGCTGTAAGAACATCAAACACTGTCAGTAACAATAACAATAATAAATACTACTGAACCAAATCAGTGCGATATTTATTGAGCAATAGGTACATTTATTTTTGGTATTTATTTAATTTTTCAAAGTCATTACCACTTTGAGAATTTCCCAGTTGTGGGACAATAAAGGATCTTATCTTATCAAATACCTTACACAATCTTGCTAAGTCACTGTCTAAACGGAATATGGTCTCATCTTTTTTTATATATAATGATGCACTGTCTGGGAATAGTGCTCAAATCTCAATAAACAATAATGCTTTCAGTTTTATATTATTATAATAATTAGTTTATTATAATTAATAAATAGTAGTAGTAGTTTTTGTAGTAGTAACAGTAATAGTTTTAGTAGAAGTAGTTTTAGTAGTAGTAGCAGCAGTTGTTTTAGTAGTAGTAGCAGGAGTTTTAGTAGTAGTAGTTTTAGTAGTAGTAGCAATAGTTTTTGTAGTAATAGTAGTAGTAGCAGCAGTAGTTTTAGTAGGAGTAGTAGTAATAATAGTAAAAAAGTTTTAGTAGTTGTAGCAGTAGTTTTAGTAGGAGTAGTAGTAATAATAGTAAAAAAGTTTTAGTAGTTGTAGCAGTAGTTTTAGTAGTAATAGTAGCAGTTTTAGTAGTAGTAGTAGCAGTAGTTGTAGTTTTTGTAGTAGTAGCAGTAGTTTTAGTAGTAGTAGTAGTAATAATAGTAGTAGCAGTAGTTTTAGTAGTAGTAGCAGTAGTAGTAGCAGTAGTAGTAGTAGCAGTAGTTTTAGTAGTAGTAGTGGTAGTAGTTTTAGTAGTAGTAGTAGTAGCAGCAGTAGTTTTAGTAGTAGTAATAGTAGCAGCAGTAGTTTTAGTAGTAGTAGCAGTAGTAGTAGTAGCAGCAGTAGTTTTAGTAGTAGTAGCAGTAGTAGTTTTAGTAGTAGTAGCAGTAGTTTTAGTAGTAGTAGCAGTAGTAGTTTTAGTAGTAGTAGTAGTAGCAGTCTTTTTACTAGTAGCAGCAGCAGTTTTAATAGTAGCAGCA
>JBBIGC010000001.1:1215203-1232574 GCA_037576955.1 Lepidarchus adonis
CTGAATTTATGCTGATTGTTCCTGAACCTGGAAGTCGCTTTGGACAAAAGCGTCAGAAAAATGAATAAATGTAAATATAAGAAATATTTTTTCTGGCAATTCCCCATGACTGCGCTGCACTAAAAGTAAGACAAATCACTTTTTAAAAGTGCAAAGTGTGCAAGATAAAAGCAGTAATCAGAATCAGAAATGTTTATTAATCCTGGGGGGGAAATTGTTTAATTTTTTAAAAAATCTAATAATTAATCAAAAAGAAATATTAATAAATAATGGTGTGGAAATAGATACAGAGGAGCACGGTTTCCGTTACTGTGTGCGCTGTGTACATGGTTGAGAAGTCTGACCACTTGTGGGTAGAAACTTCTCCTGAAACGTTCAGTTTTTTTCATTTAGGAGAAAGTTTCTACTCACCAGAATCAATCACCATCTGTCTGGTTTTAATAATGTGGCTGATCGGTGTTGAGTCAGAACTATGCAGATGGTAACTTGGAGAAGCATTTTGAAATCCAAAAAAAAAAAAAAAAGGCTGTGTCTTTTTATTTATTTATTATTATTTATTTATTTATTTATCATGCGCTATACTCTCCATGGACCTTTATCAACCCTACTTTCAGAAACTAGGCCTGGGTGCGTTTCTATCCAGCACTATTCAGTAAATGCTGTGAGCCCGAGGCAGCACTAGACTACTTGATTCCCAATGAAAAATAAAGATCTAATTTGGACGGCGTTTTGGCAGCACAGCAGAACAGACTTTTCCCTGTGCCGTCAAAACCATCGAGATCCACAACGCTGAGCTCAACAGAACATAATTCCTTTGCTTTCAGACTGTGTCTGGGCTGAGCCCCTAATTATTGCACAAAGACCAGAAAAAAACCCAAACACAATGAAACAATGTGTGATTATTCACGCACGGGCCGAGGGCAAGGTCAGGCAAACCGTCAATGTGCAAAACTAATTGGCTGGAGATGCATTTCGCTGGGAGGCCGGGGGAAGACGAGCTGAGGCTGCAATCGCTGCTGCAACTGATGAAATCAAAGTGGTTAAGGTCCTTCACTGGACTTGCACATTAGATCAGACATTTTGTCAGACACAGACCCTATTAAACCGCTCACAGGAGCAGACACGTCCCGTTTACCGTTTGTGGGATTAGCTAAAGCTGCACCGCAACTTTTTCCACAGCCACGTACAGTAGAAAACAATTATGGGAGAAAAGGACGGATCGGTTAAAAGGTGTTAATCCTGATCACAGTAGGTTGTCTGCTTTAGCTGAAAGCATTTGATCACATTATCTCGTTGAGACACAAAGCATGTGACTTCACCCTCGCAGTCTCTCTAGCCTCCTCCCTCTCCTCCTCCCTTTTCCTAATGGTGTATTCATTCAGTTAAGATCTTCCATTATAGAGAGCTGAGGTGATTATCAGAACAGGAACTTAATGAAGCAATCTTCTCTTCCTCTGACCGTGAAATACCCAGCTACAAATTACAGCCTCAGCGCAAAGGGGGTTCGGAGCCTGCCCTGGATTTCCTCATATGATACGGTTCATTTTAATGCCGTCATTTTATAGCACAAATGCCACAATTATATGTAAGCAATTAGAGCTGAAACAAGCGCTTAAGAGGGAAATATTTGCTCGGCCTGGGGCCGAGAGACTCTCCCGTTACTGCCGGTCTCTCAGCGACAGTGATGGTAAAACAGAATAAAATGTACTCTGCCTTGGCCTCTGCCATGGATTCTATTTTGCAAAGTCGCTTGATTAAAACTAGACCTGCAACAACAAATCGATTAAATGTATAAAAAACGATTACTAAAAGAGTTGGCAACGAATTTCATAATCAATTCGTTGTGTCGCGCGCCGCAGACGTTTGATTGTTACTCAAAATTAAAACTTTAGCTGAACGCGGAGCGTAGCAAACACACTCGGTCTCCCTCTCGCGCACTGATGCTAGCAGAGTCAGCGCCTCACAGACAGGACGGAGCAAACATTAAAAAACAAACCAGCGGAGGAAGAGGAAAGATATGAGGGAGAGAAATCTGTGACACATGGTGGGAGCATTTCACACTAAATAAACATAAAAAGGTGTGTTAACCGCAAAATCTGATGAGGAGGAAGGAGGGTAAGGGAACAGCAGGTAAGTGAGGAACATAATGTTTACTCATTATAACAAGTTAGCGTTAGCTCATCAATAACAGTAGTAAAGCAGGGGAGTATTGTTACTTTGCACTTTGCATTGCAAGACTAAAGACACGTTATTATTGGCTTTCTTGGACCATTCATTGTTCAATCTGTTGTCATGTAAAGCTACACTGCAAAAAAGATTTTCTTACTTAGTAATTGTGTCTCATTTCCAAATATCTAAAAGATCTTAAATCAAGATTACTAGACCAGATAAATGGCATGAGAACTTAAAACATCTGACTGAGATTCTCTCATTAAGTTATTTTTCTTACCCCATCGGTAGATAATTTTGCTTGTTTTAAGTGAACAGTCACTTAATTTTGAGGTGTTTTTTCAGAAAACAAGACATATATTTCACGTGTCTAGTAAACGTATCTTGATTTAAGATTTTTTAGATATTTGGACTGAAAACAGGACAGAACTACTAAGTTAGCTTTGCAGTGTATATTCTGTGCTTTGTCCCATATAGGTTATTATTGACAAATATATTTGTGTGTGTTGTACTTTTTAATTTAATTTTAAAGTTCATCTTTAGCTGTGTTTAAATGTGGAGTATAACTGAACTATATTATAAAAGCTCAAGCAGCAACGTTTGTGCACTTTCTAAAGATTGTCTTTGAATAAAGGGTTAGAATTGAATGATTTTCCTGTTTTTTTGTTTTGTTTTTTATCCGATTCATCGATTAATTGAAAAAAAATAATTGACAGATTAATCGATTAAGATAATCGTTAGTTGCAGCCCTAATTAAAACCTTTGAGGCATTTTTATTATTCTTGTAATCTGTTTTCCATGTGCATGTGGTAGAAATGCCAGGGGTGGGGGGGACCTTCGAGAAGCGGGTGGAATTTGAAGGGTGCATTTCCTCACTCCCATTCAGTTAAGCCCGCCTGCAGCAATCCAACACACCAGCCAAAGAGCTCGCCCCAGGCCATTTATGTTTAATACAGCGCAGATCATTATTTTAATAAACATACGCCGCACAAACTCTTCAAATGACAAATAAAACAAGCATGAAAGAGCCTGATGGGAACTCTCATGCTCAGCTGCAACCAAATTGTCTCCGCTCGCTGTTTTTTTGTGTAGTGGTAACACATAAGATGGAATTTTGCAGCTCTGTGGTTCAGGGGAGTAATCATAGTCGTTGGGACAGCGTCTCCTGCTCAAAAGGGGTGACGTTTACTGTTGACTGATTTGTCAGTGTTCAGAGTTACCGCTGTGTGCTTCCGTATGGGCTGAGATCCATCAGCTTGAGCAACCTACACTGCCTCAGAGAAATACACACAAAGTCATAGGGAAAAAAAAGAAAGGACTAAGCAAACGCTCACAGATTCACAGGCTAATGTCTTTCTGATCAGACACAATAATAACACTAAATTCTACACCCACTACAAGCGCATACAGGCTGCTAAACAAACAGCATGACTCACAGGGTAATGGACGTTAAACAACTGTGACACTATCATGAAAAGCAACCACTTTAACTTGGCAAGCGGCAGATATCCCCCGCTCAGAGCCTTGCAGCAGTGGTCCAGGTGCAATACCTTCACCGTCCTGTATTGATCTGGGCTATTTAATGTGTAGCCTCTCCTGATGCCAGGTTTACAGTTCCATTATCCACACTGAACATGAAATTAGCCGAGCTGCAAGAGCTACTGGATTTACATCACTGTTATTGACCACACCTGCTCTCAGAACTGACAACAGTTCACTTATTCCACCTGATCACAAATAACCAGAAATGTGTTGAAATGTGTGTTACATGGTGAGTGGACACACCACTGTCAGGTCCTTTCAAGAGTGTGTTCTGATCTAATACAACGTAATTACAGCTGTCAGCTAGTGTTGGGCAATATGATATTGTGATAGTCAGGAGGGGTGGGATACAGCGTTGTTATTGCTCATGCGATACAACAATTGTCAAAATCGACATTTTAATTCATAAACATCGTCTCCTCTGGGTGGCGCTGTTCAAATGAGTGCAGAAAACTTGGGCGAAAGGAGAAGAGAAAATTACCAACAGGCAGAGAAAGCTCGGCTGAGAGACGCCCCGGCCACATTTAAATCTAAAGAACATTGAAGGAACAGAGAGCATTACTGTAATCAGAACGGATTTAAAACATTGTGAAAATAGCATTGCTTTTATGTAAATTAATACCCCCCCCCCAGTTTCTGTGATGCATCAATGTATCATTGTCTTGCAATATATATCGATTATTGTAGAATATATATATATATATGATATAATTGTCATCAATGGCCAGGTATTGCTCATCATATAATTCTAATCATCAGTACACGGTTTCATTTCAAAGAGCATCATTAGTTTCGCTTAAGTCTGTGAAACAAAATAAAAATCTTTTTTTTTTTCAGAATTAAAAAAAAATAAAAAATGTATACATTTTTAAATAAGGCCCTACTAGCTGTTTTTCGTCCATCTTCAAAGATGAAGGAAAAATAAATACACGAACAATAAAAACAAAGTTTGACATATCCACCCATACTGACAGTATTACCATATATTTTTATTTTTAATAAAATTTGTATTTTTTATTTTTTTTTTAAATACATTTTTATTTTAACCAATTATTAAAATAATTTAATCGACAGGATAACTAATCACAGCTCCAGATGAGTGGCACTAGCCATGGTGCCCATGTTCTATAGTTATTTCTAGATATTATATTCATTGGTTTCCCTGTACTGCAGCTCATTTAAAAACTGGGTGTTTTTGAAGCTTAACTTCCATATATGAACTTATGCATTAGAGAGTGAACAAAAATTACATAAACCTTCAAGAAAAGTGACAAGAGCTTTTGATAAAAGACATCACAATCACAGTATATAGCAGAGGAAAAAAAATCACAATACCAATATTAGGTTCGTGCTTTGCACCCAAAACAAGTGGTCATTGTACCACAGGTATTTCCATTGAGCAATTTCTCCATTCTACATTCTCCACAACGGGGAGCGGTTAGCAAATAAATTGCTTTTGTGTGCATCACTGAAAGGGAGGAAACCCACACTAGCAGTAGCTTCTGAACGTGTTAATAGTTCCGTGTTTATAGCTACACATTTCTAGTATATGATGTAAAATCTTAGTTCTTATGATTTGTTGGTGTATGATTAGTTAAGTACTGTCAAAAATCACTAGATTATGCATAATAACTACAGTGATGGCCCTATATATAAAAAAAAAAAAACTGTGCACCGTATATTGGCACAGCTTGCACTCCATGGCCTTTGGATCAATTTAACAACAACAATTCTGTACCCATTAAGCATTGATGCCCATCACTGCTGTCTCACTGCAACACCCAGCATGCATAATGTAAATACTACATCCTACAGCAACATGGACTGCAAGCGTAGTCACCAAGACTGACGGCCCAAAGACAAGAGCATGTGACATTCCCTTTGTAGCTAGTTAAAAATAATAAATACATTTCAAGTATCCACCCCAAAGCAGTCATGTTTTTTCCGTAGGGTTTAAATGGGAAAATCTCACTCTAGAGACAACGGCAGTAGTGTTAAAATATCTGACTAGGCTCAAATACAACAAGCGTACAAATGGTTAAATTTTTCCTTTTGGGCCCGAGTTTCTCTTCAAGCTTGTTCCATTAATGTGTTGTTAATATTGCATTAATATATGCACATTAAAGTAGCTGAATTCCTGAATAGCATGTTGTCAGTAATGTTCCACTACAGAGAACTGCACCACACAACCCTCTGTTAGATCTCCTCTCTCTTTACGCAGAACTGCCAGTAAAGCTTGTGCTTGGGAACTGTTATGCAAAAAATAACATCAAAAAAAGAACATTGGTAAATAAATTAAGCTCAGTAAACAGTCAGCTTAACATTTCTCCCTAGTTCTAACTGGCTGCCTGTTTGCATTAGCCAAAAATCCCCCCAAACACCATTATTCTTTGTTTTCCTAGATCTCTCAACACTCAGGTGCCACTTCACAACATTACACTTGGCATTTATACAGCGGGTAGAGATGCAACACCAAAGAAACAAAAGAAATAAAAGACTTTCACATCCACCCTCCTCTCGTGTTCATTTCAATTGTGTTGGCTGATGGATTCCCCTGCAGTGGAAAAAAAAGGCCTCAGAAAACACTGATCATGAAGATTCCCCCCGAGACCCCGTCTGATCCTCCCTCTTATGAATATGGATGCCTGCCCCGCTGCAGTTAATGGTCAAGACGTGAAAAATTGCTCAGATTCAGGGCCTCGGGCTAATGCCCCTGGGACTCTGGTGCTAATCAACAGCCGTGACTTTTTCCAGAGAAAGAGAAGTGCCATAGATATCAGCTGTAGATGCAAGCACCTCGTAGATGAAGACATTAGTAACAGAGACACTAACATGCAGGAGAGAGGGGGTGGGGATCTGCTGGAGGAATGGGACCAACGGTCATTCGATGGCTCTGGCAGTAAAAAGTTGAAGGCACTTTCATTTAGCGGCTCTTGGGATTGTGGAGGGTTGTGCAAAACTGGACAAAAGACTTGTGTTGTGATTATACCGCGACAAACGATGAATATGACGCCCTGGTGAATAATTTGCCACCTAAATAATTGACGTGACGACCTTAAACATCCCCATAAATATTCGTCTAGAACCGTGATTGGTTAAAAGAGCTCATTTGCATAAATAAGTATTCTGCAATCAGACCAATTTTCCAATAATTACAACATCGGGTCTGCAGTCGGACGAACGGTCACTCGAGTCTGGTCATCTTAAACAGCATTTCAAACGGCTTAACGTCGACAAAAGCAATGGCAGATAAAAAGCTACAGTATTTATTCTTCACCAGCCGCATTCAGAATGAAACGGCGCCTCTTATTCTCTTTGTCAGCGAAATCCTATTAACAATGGTTGAGCACACAGACACAATGACCGCCTGCGCATAAATATCGAAATGGCATCTACACGTTTCTCTTGCGGTGGGCATGAAAGCCGTGTCGATTTGAAAACACTAACGCAACGAGGCAGCCGACGTTTTTTCATCGGGAATAAAAACACAGTTTCCACATTTGTCGGCTCCAACTCGAGCCTAATTGATCTGTAATGAGGGCAAAATGATGGATCAATTTTAAGAGCGTCGTCTTTGTTCAGCCATTGGGTGAAATGAAGACGAGAAGTCTGACAAAGCCCCTGTAGAAATCACAGCTCACATTTACAGAAACATGCACACGTCGGTAATTATGGGCCAGAGGCATGAAGCAGGTCTGCAGTTAGGAGAAACGTCGATCGAGAAGAACCTATGGAATTAACCTTCTTGTTGCCCACTAACAACTTTCCGCATTTTCTGACTGAGTCTGACCGCCAGCTTTAGATTGGACGGCTTTCATGCAATTTATAATTCTCGAATTGGTTGCTTGATGGATCCAGTACCTGGAAGTCGCATTGGACAGCCAAATTAATAAACGTAAATGTAGATATTGATATATTTAATAAAGGAAACCATAATCAAGCAGCGCCCCACTAATGAAACCAGAGCATCTGACCAGCTCAGTGCATGTTGACCCCAGTCCAGTGTCCCTACTTTAGTTTATACAGTATTTGAAGCTTTAGGGGGTTTGTGCAAATTTCAACAAGTATGTTCTAAATATAAATTTCTAATTTGTTGGCTGCTTTTGCATTTCCCCAAGTCATGCTCAGCGCTTGGCAACAACCCCCCTTCCCCAAAGCAGATTTCGGCTGTTTACCCAGATAGCAGCAACGATACCCAAGTTCTAGAGATAAATCTTTTGCTTCATCAGTTTAGCTGGCTCATCAAATGAACAGCCAATTCCATCATCCAAATTTACTGCTCTAGGTTCATCGTCTTGCTAGAATTTCAGCCGGTGCACAATTTAAGGTGGAAGAGTAAACAGTAGTGTCATTTAAGGTAGGATTGAACAGAAGAATCCAATTTCAGTGCATTATATTAAATTCATGTGTTTGCACTGTCGCCTCACAGCAAGAAAGTCCTGGGTTCGAGCCCCAGGTGCCTTTCTGTGTGGAGGTTGTGTGCTGTGGTCGTCTGGGTTTCATCCCAAAGGCTTGAAGGTGGATTGGCTGTATTTCCCCAACGATAGGCTGCGGCTTGTTCATTGATTTTACAAACCTGGTGTTGCGTGTGTCTTGCTTAAATGGGGCTAAAAACATGAACACATTCACTAAAAGTATAATTCAGAGACAAAAAGACGACATCCCCAAATGATTGATGATTAAATGTAGTGTTTACTGCAGCAACAAACAGAAAGCAAAGCAAAGATCGATCTGTGACGATGTTCTATCAATCGCTGCTGCTGCTTCCGGCCTCTTAAACTTTTTCAGCCCTTTGCTACATTACATCCTAATGTATAATACGAGCTGGAAAAAGCTCCATTTCACAGAAACTAAAGAAATAAAAGCTGGGAAAAGAGGAGTTTTTAATTTTTGTTTGAACGACTGGAGGGTGGAGGTGCTGCAGTACAGCGATGCCAATCATCTGTCTACATGTAAATTCTTCAGTATGAAATTAGCAACACTGAAATGCTAAAATTACTAGGCTTACATTTCTCCAAATCCTTCAAAATCTGATCTGTAAACACCAGCGCACGCGGACTGTGGTGCTCTGCTCGTGGTGGTTTCCAAATTTGATCAATTTAATTGATTAAATAACACTACGGTATAGAGCTGCAAAGGTCTCCAGAGGCCAAGTTAGATACTTCTTCAGATCGATAAATTCAGTAACACGGCAACTAATAACATGGGGCAGCTTATGGTTTTAAAACAAAAATGAACATTTTCTGTGGCGTATAGAATGGAGTGGCCTATTGTTGGGGAAATATGATATATTAGTTTGCGAGAGAGAGAGAGAGAGTTATCTGCTTCTGTGCTGCAGTGGGATTGGCTCCAGCTTCCCCATTGCATCAGAAATGGATAAGACTGTAATATTCATTTATTCATGTTACAAACAATTACACATATTCAGTGGTTAGCTGTACTACAGTTTTTCCTTTTTCGGTGACTGGATGAATGACTGAAGACAAATCTGATCCCTGGTAAAGCCACAGCTGTTTATTGCTGTGCCTAAGAAAACACAACTGGAATTGTTCGCACGTTAAGAAAGATAGCACTTCCTTTTCCACACACCCAGCACAATTCCAACTCGTACAGGCATCTGTTAGTGGACGTTGCTCTGATCGTGTTTTATCAGCAGTTAAAAAACATGGCGCGTTGCTTCATGGGACTTTAGATGGATTTTTTTTTCTTTTTTTAGATTTTTTAAATACTCTATTAATCCCCAAGGGGAAGAAGAAAAAAAAATAATCAACAAACAAACAACAAAGGGAATGAGCGCACACCTCCTAAGCAGTTGGAAAAACCCACAGAGCAGTAGGGTGTTCGGGGAACTGTTAGCTGGTTCCAGGAGTCAAACCGGAGACCCTTCGGTCACAAACCCTCTTCTATAGCCATTAGACCACAGCTTTCACAAAACAGGCCTAAATATAAAAAGCTCCATAACACCTTGTGAGTTCACAGGATTGTGAATTGTGTAGTAGCCTCCACCCTCTCAGCAGAAAAACATACTGCAAGAAACTCATTGTCCACCCCCAATTTCAAAGTGACAAACTACAACATACAACACGACATCAGTGAATAAATGTGACCTGGTTAGACTGGCCTGTTGAACTTTCCTTATATAAACATCCAAATAAAAGAAAGTCATCTAATCGACCTTCTGAAGCCCATCAACGTTGCTGATGTAAAACTGTGACAACGATTAGCACACAACGCATTGTGTAACTCTTTTAGAAAGTCTGCGGTTTTATGATCCCTTCATTTTCTCCCCTAATCGCTCTCCAAGCACTGGATTTGCTGCAATTACTCACCAGATATAAACATGACAAATAATCAATGACCGTGTCAGCTTGTGCTATTTGGCTTTAACAAGACCAGGTTTTTTATTCTGAGCCTCATGGGGGTCACAGTCTTCCAGCATGGCTGCTGGCACACTTTCAAATCCACCCCTCACTTACTGGAATGACTAACTCATCAACACGTAATATCCATTATCCCCCCGCCCCCACATCTTACATGGTCTCAGTCTCTTTCTCTGCTTCTCTCTCTCTATTACTTTCTCTCCATCTAAAAAGCAGAAATGCAGGTGAAACCAATGCAAAAGAAAGATGTGCAACAGCAAGTTTAGAAAAGCTGATGAACTTACCTGCAGTTTGGCGGTGGATCGAGGGTGATTTCTGCAAGCTCCTTTTGAATTCTGCAAGAGGCAAGGGGAGACTTATTGTATTATCTGACGCAAATAACTGTCTCACTGCAAACACAGATGCAAATAAACAAGTGCAACACTTAGAAATGATTCAAATTATCTGGCTAGTAATAAAAAAAAAAAACCCATACACACTTCTCTCATCTCATTTTAAACATTTTAAAGCTGGAAAAAAAAATTTAATCACTAACTGTGCTTGTAAATTCTAATGTATGGACTTGAAATTGTGTAATGGATTTTTTTTATATTTGTAAATATTTTACATATTGTTGTTTTAATTTTGTGGCAATTGTGAGAAATTTGTTGCACATTATTGCTGCTTTTCATCTTGGCCAGGACATCCTTGAAAAAGAGATGGATTTGTTTTCCTTGATAAATAAAGATTTAATAATAAAAGTAACACAGATGCAAATAAACAAGTGCAACACTTAGAAATGATTCAAAGTATCTGGCTATTAAAAAATAAAAAAAACAAACACACACACGCATATAAATTCAGTAAAATAAGTCTTCTGACACAAAAATGAAGGAATTACAGCAGCTGTGAATTTTCATAACTATGACTGAGAAGTTTCAGTTTTGTTACCTCACTATATCTCACATCCTCCATTCAACACAGTGGATTTTATCTTCACAGCTTGTAAGCCACTGCTGTTGACAGATGCAGCCAACAGTGTACATCAAAACATGAACAGAGGCCCTGTCAGACTGTACAAAATTTCACTGTGATGTTGAAAGAAGAATGTGGGGAAAAGCTGCTTTTCAAAGGTCTTCATTTATCAAAAAAAAAGACAAAAACAGCCAGAAATCCACATTTAGAGACGGCAGTGAGGCTAAACATTTCATGCTCTCCTTATTCTCTTGATGTCCTGACAGCTAAAGCCTTGCCCTAAGGCTGCTCCGACTGAACAAGGTCAGACAGAGGACCATATACAAAGTAAAACGGCCTACAACCGCCTGGTTCTGCTTCTCAGCCTTTCTCCCGCATTTAAAACAGAGAGAACTAACTGCTGTACGTGCTGTTATGAGAAGCACCACGTCCCAGGAAAGCCTGCGCTTCAGCTGCTTGTATAATATCCTCCCAGTATCTTCATCTCCACCAGCGAGACTGGGATCACAGACAGAAAAAGGAAGAAAAAAAAAAAAAAAAACAGCCTCCACTCGTGCCATGGTTGGCATTCTGCTCCAGTCTGTAGACTTCACTTACTGATCTGAAAAGGCTGCAGGGATTTCGCAATTATAAGTATTGAAAAGAAATTCAAATATTGCTCGTGCTGCTGTCAATCTTGTCCAACAGAGCTCAAGGGGTCATACAAGGCTTTCCAGAAAACTGCACTGCTCAAAAGAAGACGGAGATCAGTAACAGAGTGGAATGATGGAGTGGCCCGCTGTCTGATGGCTCTTAATAAAACAGGCCCTTCTGAATAATGAACTGTATCGCTGTCGACTTGTACACTGCAGAAGCAGCTCTTTTATTAAAATAAATAATAAAAAACAGCCAGTTTATTACAGTGCTTAAAGGCAATTAGAAACGTGTGTTTCGTCATGATTATAAAGCTAAAAACATTATGAAAAATTCAGTGATAAAGCTGTCACTGTAAGGACTAATACACACTAAAACAATTATTATATTAGAACCTCAAATAAATGTCAAATTATGCCAAGTACTTCTGTTTACTCTGCAAACCTATTATACCGCTCGAATGCTCCATTGTATTTGAATGGGAAGGTGTCCTGGAAGTGTGGCATTATTTCCCCCCACAGCAGATGAACGCCCGCTGTCATGGGAACGGGTTTTGTGCTTCAGATTCGCGATATCCCTCCACCATTAGCGCAGTTAGCAAACATGGACGACGGCTTCAATATCCTATTTTTCCAGCAAATATGGGACGTTGGAGTATAAAGGGGGGAACTTTTTCCCACATGGTGCTCGTCGCACAATACATGATCCCTTGTCTATCTTGTCGTGCACTTTGCTTTGTCATACATGGCTATACAGTCATATAAATTGGTAACCGTCACATCCCCAACTGAATAATTAGGGGTGGGCAATATGGTAAAAATATTGAATCATAATACTTTAAGAAATTTTCCAGATACGTGACATCACTATATGTATTTCTCCACCATCTGTTAAGAAGAAAATGAGCTGAAAATATATAATTTTATATAAAGTGGGAGTACAAATGATTTTAATTCAGTATTTCTCACACCACAGTAAAAAAAAGTTCACTTAAACAAGACTAACGATCCTCTCAGAAATAAAACATGAAGTCGACGGTGCTTTTTAAGAATTCATGACATCACGATCTGCTCAGAAAATCAAACGGGCACCAGATATCATGATAACTATATCATATTGCATCAGACCCTAATCGGGTCCTAATCCAAACCCATGATGCGGACTCGTTCCACACAGAGACTGTACTCACCTCTTGGCACTGGTGGACAGTTTGGCAGCTGTTTTACTAGAAATCTTGGTTTCTTTCTTCTTGGGCTGGGCCTGCTCGCGCTCCTGCTCGGGAGGGGCCGTCTCTCTCTGTTCAATGTCTGAGCTTCCTCCGCTCGTGCTGGGGCTGTCGTCTGGTCTCTGCACCTCACTGGACATCTTGGCCCTGAAACAGCCGCCCAGATTGGCACGTTACATAACCTACTGCAGGATAATGGTCGGCATTGTGCATGTTCATGCTGATAATGGTTACGATTGCTTTGGTCTGCACTAAAGCTGCAAAAATGATGCATAGATACATAAAATAAAATCATTTACATAATGTTAAGACTCCAATACAATCTGTAATGACACAGTGGACGAATTAAAACTCTCAGGTTCACTATATTGCTGAATTATATTGTTTATTCTCATCGATCCCTTGATCCTCCAGCCAGAACTTCCAATTGTCCAGTTCTGAATCAAACCAAAAGTGCGCAGCACAGATTGGTGACCCTCTGCTCATACACACCTGTTTATTGCCAGGAGTGTGTTTGAGGAGGGAAACCACCAAACTGTGCTGGACACCGGCCCTGAACCATATACATGACCATTCATAGAAGAAAATGGGCCACTTATGAGCGGCAGATCCAACTGATTGAAGGATATAATGCTGCCAGTCTGGCAATCGTGGTGCATGAAATCAATTCCACCTAGAAGAACAGCAATGTTGCATCTGATCCAGACACTGATCATCAGTAAACTGAGGCTCGTCACATATGGAGGATGAACACATTAAAACGCAAACTCTAGACATATCTGTGGTCTATTTGAGCCCTTTGTTTATCTCACTTGAGTGTGAGTGTGTGTGTGTGTGCGTGTTGTTACTGCAGAGTGGCTTAGAAACCTCTATTCAAGAACAACTGCGACAGACAGCAGTCAGAGATAAACGAGTGCGGCTTATTCGTCTTATCTGATAATCTCATTCAATACAGTTGAGATGATGTTGCATTTGGTAAATGTCTCTGGGCTCTAAGAAACAATGAGGGGAACCAGAAAGAAAAAAGAAAAGAAAAACTGAAGAAACGAGACACAGAAGGAAAAACCTCCCAAGAGAATGGGGTAGAAAACAGACTCGAAAGGTAAGCGCACTGCCCACCGCTCGCTGAATTATTCCAACGTTACACCGTTTCGTCAAACTGCACGACGTTGCTGAAGCGTCACATTCGCATCTCACACCGAGTAATAAACCGAACAGAACTGAGATTAATGTAGCGCAGCCGCTGAACTGTCCGTACAGTAGCGGAACATTTTAAAGCCACGTGTGTGGCCTCCTGGAACATTTTTTTTTTTTAGCATTTTTGTCTTTTGACACAACCAACCATTCATATTTACTCTTATTCCAAACTCCCAACCAGGTTTGTAGCAGATTCTGGAGCCTTTCCAAGCACAACAGGGCCAAAGGTTGGGAAACACCCAACGTTTTCCAGTCCATCACCATGATGCGGCCAGAACGTCGCATTTGAATGTGAAGTTAGAAATACTTTGATTTCAAAGGCAAGAGCAATTGTCATGAGCACTAGATAAACGCCTCTGGTCATTTATCTCCATCTTTGTTCCTCTTTGAGTTTCTGAATTATTCTAGCAGCCACTCATTAAGAACACAGTCCTTCATGATGATCTGCTGCATTAGCAATAGTGAGGAAAACCTTCTCCATCGGTTATTCATGTTCGTGGGTCATTTACGTTTTAAAGACTGAAGGATTCCTCTCTTCTTCTAGGCACCTCACTAAGATTTGAAGATCTGCTAGAAGAATGGCTGGTGCCGCTGTCAGATCCTGGTTCTTCCCCATGGTTCATCCTAATGCTCTTAGGAAGTCTTCATTCATCCTTGTGGTTCTTCTTCAATCTCCTAAGAGGATTGAGTCTTGGTTCTTCTGTGTGGTCTTTCCTGATACTCTTAGGAAGTCCTCAAAGTCTTGGTTTTCTCTGCTGTCCATCCTCTTAGGAAGTTTCTCCTTCCAAATTCCAAGTTTCATTTTAATTCTTTCACCTTCAGAGTCTTACTGCTCACTGTCCCTCAGGCTATTAGGAAGCTTCTCCTTTGAAGTCCTGTAGCTTTTCTGCTCAGGAAAGTTCCCCCCTTTGGAGCTTGGTTCCTCTCCGTGTTTCTTCTTGATGAAGGTCCTCATTCTGAATTTTGCTTGCTCTCAGTGGTCGGTCCCCAGGCTCTTATGTTTCTCTTCACGTCCTGGTTCATCCATGTGGATTATCCTCATGCTTTACATTTACAGCATTTGGCAGATGCTCTTATCCAGAGCGACGTACATGGTGAGCAGTCGGGGGTTAGGTGCCCCGCTCAAGGGCACTTCAGCCTGCTGGCTGGTTCCGGGAATCAAACCCACTTCTCCAACCATTAGGCCAAAGCAGCCTCCTAATGCTTGTCAGATGTTTCTCCTTCGGAGTCTTGGTTGATTCTCATTCTCTTAGTGGCCCATCCTCATGCTCCTGAGAAGTTCTTCCTTTTGGATCTTAATTCAATTATGTGGTTAACTCTCTTAGGAAGGAGTCTTGATTCCTCTCAGACATTCCTACTTTTGGATCTCGGTTCATCTCTGAGCTTTTGAGAAGTTTTTTCCTTTCGAGTCTTGGTTAATCTGTGTTTATCTCAGTCTCTTAAGAGCTTGTGGCCCATCCTCATGCTCCTGGGAAGTTCTTCCTTTTGGATCTTAATTCAACAATGTGGTTCTTAATTCTCTTAGGAAGTTCATCCTTCTGAGTCTTGCTTCCTCTCAGACATTCCTCCTTTTGGTTAATCTCTCTGCTTTTGGAAAGTTTCTCCTTTTGAGTCTTGGTTGATCTGGGTTTCTCATTCTCTTAGGAGCTTGCTTCCTCTCCGTGGTCCATCCTCATGCTCCAAGGACGTTCTTCCTTTTGGATCTTAATTCAACGATGTGGTTCTTAACTCTTAGGAAGTTCATCCTTCTGAGTCTTGCTTCCTCTCAGACATTCCTCCTTTTGTTTCATCTCTCTGGTCCATTCCTGAGCTTTTGGGAAGTTTCTCCATTCGAGTCTTGGTTTTTACTCCTTGGAAGTTTGATTGAGCTCTTGTATTTCATCCCTATTGAGTCTTGGTGCTTTTTTGGATGGATGGCCACTATTGGGTTGGAAGCTTCATTTTTGGAAGGTGTCTTGGGACTGTATTGTTAGGGGTGTGTGCTGGGAGGGGTCTCCACAAATAAAACTGAGGAGAAGCGAGACCTGGGGAGAAAGGGAGTGGGTCATGTAGAAGGGAAGAGCGTTATAACGAGGCGGCTATTAGCGCTGACATGTTGATAAAGCTGGAACGGAGAAAATGGCTCATAAAACATTCAGATGACACAGCCCACACGCCCTCGACGCGAAAACACCAGCCTAACATTCCGTCTCCATCCTGACACAAGAAACGTCGAGTTATTCGCGGAAAAGTGATGGACTTCCCGCGTCGGCTGTCCGTTTTTTCGCTTAGGGGGGCGGCTAACGCTAGGTCTGTCGCTGAAGGAGGGGAAAATGGGCAGATGTGATTAAAAGCTTTCAGGAAACAAAAACAAGAGGACCCCCGAGGCTAACACAGAGAAAAGCCAGAGCACACGGTAGGAGGAGGGGGTGCTACAGACGAGGAGAGGCCCGAGCGCGAGCGTTAGCACGGGATGCTAACGGGTCAGTGTGGGACCGAACACCGCTGAGGAAATCGCCTCCGTGGCCATGAGCTCCGTGTGCTTCGGCACAAAGACAGACACGACCCACACCCCCTCACACACTCGCGCTCTCTCTCACACACACGCACGCGCACACACACACACACACATCCCCTCAGTTGGAAAACAGCACTTTCAGCGGGACGCGTTAGCGACTTTCTTTCCGATTCTCCTCGAACATTCGAGAAGCGTTTACCTGCTCAGCGGCCGCGAGGTTCGAGCAGAAGCGGAGTTACCTCGACGAACAGAGACGGAAAGAAAGAAATAAAGTGAAATACAATCCACAGTCCCACCGTACGCTGGTCTCCCCGTCTCCTCGCTACTTAACTGGCTGTGTGTGTGTGTGTGTGTGTGTGAGGGAGAGAGAGAGACGATAACAGAATCTGAAGCAGCCGGACCGCCTCTAAAAACGCACGAGCGCGCTGCGCGTTCACGTGATGTGTGTATTCATTTATCTCTTCTAATTAAGACATTTACATCAGAAAAAAGGACAGTGGGTTATATATATGTAAAAGTAAGTTAAAATATTATTTATTTTTCGTAGACAATAATAGATTTGTTCTTTTACTTTTATCTAATAAAATAATAAATGTTTAAAAAATCATATGTTAAATGTAATTTAATATAATACAAAAAATTAATATAAAAGTATATTGCATATATTAAGCATATGAAAGAACAAATACACACACGCACAGGAAGTAGTACTGTAGATGGAGATCACAATGTGGAGGAAAAGGTGGAGCTGGAACACATTGTTCCTCCACCCTC
>JBBIGC010000001.1:1232674-1245522 GCA_037576955.1 Lepidarchus adonis
TCGAGACTGTCCTCGAACCCAAGACCGGTCTCGAGACATCCAACTCTAGTTCCCACCAGACTTACTGCACCTGGTTAAGCAGAAGGCTTTGGATTTGGCCAGGCTAATCTCTATTGCAGGCTGCATGCAGGGCAAAATTAAAATGAGACTTATTCAAACACATACACTAAACCACCGAAGTAAGAGAGGTCATTCAGGCACATTCGCAGGGTTAGGCTCATAAATACTGCATTATATAGTAAATCCTGATCTTAACCTGTCTTTTTAGCTGGAAATCACATTGCCACTGGAGGATTGTGTGTTTAAAATGGGCTTATTTCGTGTTCGCAGCTCTGTGGGCTGTGCTGGCTCTGGGCGAATGTAAAACCCTTTAAACCTTTAAGAGCGTAATTGCCTGAGTGAAGGAAGAGGTAGTTCAGGGGAAATTGTCAGGCCCAAACAAGCCGTTTCAATCAAAGCCACATTGTGCACAGTGCCAGGCAAGCTCCACTATATTGCAGAAAGAAGCTCATTTTTGTATTTTTGGACGGTTTGCAACGTTGTATTGTTTCTTTCCCAATATCCGGCCCCTAGCTGGCATTGCCCCCTTTATTTCCAAAGCTGGAGTGCTCCAATGAAACGGCCCACTGAAAGTTCACCCCCTGGTTTCGTCTCGCCTGACTGGGTCTAACAGCAGAATTCAATGCAGTTTCTTAGCTTCAGTATGACGACTGGAAACAACACAACAAACCAATAAAATCTTTACAGGCTTTTGGAAGGGATTGTGTTTCTTTTTGGTCATTAAATGATGTTTGGCGTGTTGATTTAGCAGTGTATTACCATTAGCCCTGTTTTGCACTATTGCTTATTGCTTTTTGTTGAGCAAGAAGCAAAACAAATGCAGCTGACCATTAAAAGTGTAATAAATCAAGGTACATGGAGGCCAATCTTTAAGTTAGAGTATGTGTTAAGTCTGAGTTTTCCAAGCTGTGAGAATTTATCCTTAAGGTCGATGTTTAATCGTTCTTTTAAGAGGTGCTATTATCTACCTTCTACTTCAGGTCCTGGGAAACGGTAGTTTCGAAAAATTTTAAGAATTTGACACAAAAATTCTATATGGCAATATATGGTGATATTATATACTAGCTCAAAAAAAAAGTTTTTTTTTTCTGTGGGAAGAGTCATGTTTAGCCTGTTAGTGAAATACAATCAGAGACGTTTTGTGATTTCCTCCTATTGGTGCAGTATAGCATTTCTGGAGGAATGAAAGCTTATAGCAGGGGTGACCATCTCTGGTCCTGGAGGATCGGTGTCCAGCACAGTTAACAAAAACCTAAACCTACCTCAACACCAACTGCTCATTGATGTTGTTATGCCTGTTTATGGATATTGGCTATATTATGCTCCACAAGCTAATTTTTCAGGACATCAGTGGTCCATTTCATTTAAATTTCATTTTCTAAAACCTCATGTCTTCCATTCTCAAATAATTACAAATAATTTACTTTCTTAAGAACATCAACCTCTTGAACCAGGAGGCTTTGGGCACCCTACATAACACCCCGTCTGGCAGATTTCACAGCTTGCAAACTCTTTTTAGAGCTAAAAGTCTTTCAGTTCTTGGGATTTTCTCCTGTTCTTCCTGCAAAAGGTTCTAGTTCTGTAATGTTCTTTGGTCGTCTTGCATGCATCTACTCACAAATTTTCAATGATGTTTAAATCAGGGAACTGTGATGGCCATTCCAGAACCTTCAGCTTGCGTCTCTTGAGGTCGTCCATGTTGGATTTCGAGGTTTGTTTAAGATCATTGTCCTGTTGTAGAAGCTCCTCCTCTTTTCAGCTTTTTTTTTTTACAGATGGTGTGATGTTTGCTTCCAAAATTTGCTGGTATTTAGTGGAATCCATTCTTCCTTCCACCCATGCAATGTTATTTGTGCCACTGGCTGCAACACAACCCCAAAGCATGATAGATCCACCTCCATGCTTAATGGTTGGCAAGGTGATATTTTTATGAAATGCTCATTTTTTTCCAAACATGTCTCTGTTGATTGTGGCCAAAGATTCCATTTTAACTTCATAAGTCCACTTACATTTCTCAATGTTGAAACTGCAAGCTGACAATGCTTTGCTATCTTCGTGTAGCCTTCTCCTGCATTGTGGGCATCAAAAACTTTCATTTTCTTACACAGCTGCTTTGAGGAACCCATGGTTGTTGAGTGCCCACAGGTGTGTGCACAAGGTTTGAAGAGTCACAAACACTAGACATGTAGACATGAACATGTGGTGTAGAAATGAAAACAAGCTGGACAGACAAACACATTTTACCGGCTTCTCATTGGTGTTTACTTAGTTTTAATTCTAACCTTAAAAACATTAATATTTGTCAAAGTTTTTAACTATTTATAGTACATTTGTATAGGCTTTCCATCATAATTAGCTAAACTCCACCTGTCTCCACCTCAATGTGGCTAGGCTCAAACTTTTTTTCACCAGAACTTTGCTCAACAGTGAAAACTTGAGCCAAACAATTGCTACTTTGATTAGCCATAACATTAAGACCAACATTGAGTAGGTTGCCCTCATGTTCTGTCTCTGGTGCAGAGCCAGCATTAATATTATTTATGTTAGGGCTAATCAATGTACTGTATATTTAAATGTATTGAATTTTTTAATTAAACTTCATGTTTTACATTACCGATGTGATATATCCATTGCTGTTAGACTACATGTTTTACATAATTCTATGTGACTACAGACTGATATCCTACCCCAAGTACCTCCACACACTCTGCTCCACAAACCATATCCAACCTTGCAAAATACAGGAACTCATACTGGTTAAATAAAAAATGTTACCATATCCATATTCGTTCTATTTCTGCATCAGTTGTTGCTAATGGTTATGTAACTGCCTCAAGTAAAAGAGAAAAAAATGTTTTTAAACTACACAGTGTTTTTATGGTGAGACATTTCAAGTGGGATGTTAAAATATCCACTGAGACCATGAAGAGCATGATTTGTGTGTTTTCAGATGTATAACAGCTTATGATTTACTGTTTTACAGATTGTCAGTGCATAAATCATACACAGCTCTGGTTTCGCAATACACACTTACCTTATTCTCAACCTCTTAGCTGGTTGCCCTGGGCCCTGAGCACTTCAGCAAACTCCACCGACGTTGCCAGAGTATTAATTTAGATGTTTAGTCTATTCTCTTATAAACTCTACTGAAAGGTTTTTTTTATTCAATATGTACTTCAGTGCCTGGGATCCAGTGATACTCTGATTGCTTGCCATGATTTAGGGTAAATATTCGTTCTTAGTCAAAGACAATTAAGATTCAGCATTTAAATTAGACCAAAGAGGAATTGAGTCGAATGTTCTCACAGTGGTGGTGAATGGAACCAGATGTCTGAGTTTTACTCCTCTAAAGCAGGGCTGCCCAATACACTGATTGCGATCTACAGGTTGAAGGTGGACTAGTAGATCGTGGAGCCCTGCCTTTCAAAATAAACTCTATCACTTACGTAAGACAGCGGAATGTAAAAACGAGTGAACCAAGAGCCACCGAATACACTACAGTACAGGAAGTGTGGGTAGATTGCATGTTACTAAAAAAGGTGTTAGCCTATTATCCGCCCCCACTGTGGTGTTTAGCAGTTAAATGATATACAGTACAGCCAGTCTGACATCTCGTCTTTTGTAACTAGCGTCACCACGCAAGCTACTGCTAAACCTAGTCCCCAGAGGACTTTTGCTGTTTTGTTTTTTTTTCCCAAGATTTTCCATTAATTTGCCTTTTTTTCTTAGAAATCTATTTTATATCTTAAAAATATAAATATGTGAAAATCACAACAAAAGTGAATGATATCTGAAGAAGTTAGAAAGGATGAATAGTGCAGTGGACAACATGTACACCCTACACACTGAAGATCAGGGTTCGAGTCTTACCAGGTCAGATCGGTGACTATTATACAACATGCCCCACAACAAAAATGGAGCAGCCAGCAGCTATTAACAGCAGTGTACCAGGTCAGTAACTCACCTCAATGGTACCTGGTAGGGGTGGGCCACAATATCGATATTGCAATATATCGTCGTCCTTGCTCACGCGATACAATAATCGATACGCTGGTGGCAATATGGTTATTTAAATGGGCTTTCACTTTGTACAGCCATGTTTTAACAGAATGTATTCCCTAAACGGTATGCAATAGTTAAAACAAACTTCTGATTTCTGAAAACAGTTGTAGGAGTCGTGATATCTGAGGGTTCTTGAGGGATATTAAACTAGCAACACGCACGTGTACAAATATATGTGCAGTTTATTGTGTGAGTTGTACATAAAGATATGTTTATGCAATATAGAGAAAATCTGTATGTATGGAGAGAATGTATTATGTTGTTTGTAGCATGGTATAGACGCGGTTAAAACTAGTGTGATGTAGCGAAAAACATGTTTAATGGGGAGCAATGCACAGTGTGTGCTCGCTCGACTGTGTTGTTAGCACGATGCTAACGCAACTTGCTAAGTGACAAAGGGGAACAGAAGTAAAGCCCTATAGATGAAGTAGCAGTTTCTCTGTGCTTCCGACTGCGGTTCCAAAGCAAATATGGGAAAGGTGACAATAGCATTGCTGTTACTTATGTAAGTTATTAACACATCCCTGTGTTTCTGTGATATATCATGTGATATATTGATTATCGCAAAATCGCGGTATCACGATATTATTGTTATTGTGGGCCACGTATCGCGTATCGTATTGTGAGATACCCTGCAATTCCCACCCCTAATACCTGGGCTGTGACCTGAACCTGCGAACCCTCCGATTACATTCCTAACCACCAGTGAAGTAAAGTACAGTAAACTTCATACTGAGGGTTTTTTCTCTTTTAACCCCCAACATGTCATCACTCACCTTCATCCTAAGAATGTGTTCACTGTTGTATCTCCCCAGAAGGGTTACCAGTCTGCATTGTGGGTTTGAATAAACTCGGGCTCTGTAATACAAAATCCCTTTCTAAGCTGCGACGCCTTTATAGTCCCTCATATAAAAACATGACAGGCCAAACATTGGTCTGCGGATTCCCTTCCATTGTAACCTCAGCGCTGATTTCTTCTCCCTTTCTAGCTTTAATGGTCCCGCGGGATCTGGATTTATTTGTTTGCCCGTGCGCTCTTGCTATAACCTGAAAGTCAAGGTGCGGGCATTGTTTCAGGCAGCTGGAGCATCACTCATACAGAGCCAGAGCCAGAGCTGTGCATCTGCCTCTCCTGGTCATCAGTCAGGACCGTCCTATTCAGCACTGACTGGTAATTACAGCCACTGATCTGTGTCTACCTAATAAACAGCTTATTGAAATTCCTCAAGGACTAACCCCTGCTCTCAGCCCCGTCCCACATTACTCTCATGTCAGTTTCACAGGGTTCTCGCATCTGCTCCTTGGATCTCTCCTCCTTTTCCTCTCCAGTATTTTACACTATAAACATGGTCTCGGTTTTGGGACAATGTGTAGAATTTTTGAGTTCTGACCTGACTTAACATCCGACCTGACAGGCTGGCCTTCATACCCAGTAATCAATGAGCCTTGGGTGCCAATGCGATTACCGGATCACTTCTGGTTCTAACTACTGCAGACCCTGGAACACTCAACAAGACCTGTTGTTCGGGAGATACTCCTTACGCTCCTGCTTCCAGCACAAAAGATTCAAGAACAGACTGTTCACTTACTGCCTAATTTGACAGGAGGTACTGTAATGAAATAATTAGATAAGCTGTGCCCAATATGTCGATGGCAAGCTATTGGTCGATAACGAAGGCATTGCTAGTCAATCGCGGAGCCCTGCCTATCAAAATAAACTGCACACGTGAGACCACACAGTAAACGTGGTTATTTTCATAGGCAGGGCTCAGCGATTCTAAAGAATGGGTGTAAAATGAGTGGGGGAGCTGGAGCAAGTAAGAAACCAAAGTCAGACTGTTCATTAAAAACTACAACACTGACTACACACTGAAAAGCGAGGGATTAAGTCCGGACTATACAACTCTGGCTGTTTCCATTCAGTTCAAGACGTCATTATAGAAGGTAATGGGCAAAAATGTAAAGCACTGCATTAAGCCAAACTTGTTCATGCTGCTATGCAAGGTAAGCGATATATATTTTGAATATAAAGAACTCTGTGTATATATATAATTTTTTAGCACTTTTATTTTTGGTAGCTCATTTTGACTTGATCATTTTAAAAGTAGCCAAAAAAGTGTGGGCACCCCTTAACTAGTCAATGTTAGTCACTTTACAAAGAGAAAAACAGCATAACTGCTGTAAGAGTTACTCTACAGCAAAGCAGCAATGATACAATCTCTTATGGCCCGACTGTATAAATGTACGAGCTGTTGATGTGAGATAAGGTCGCTTGGTTGTTTGCTAGTTGCCCGGTCAACCAGTGGGAATTACGCTGATTTGTCCTCAACTCTCACCTCGCTGTCAGGCAACTGTATATTTCTCCACGGCCTTCGGTTCTGGCAAGTATGGAGAAAAAATATAAAAGCTTTAATCTCTAGCCTTGACAGTAGCCGTGAGGATTGGAGGATCCGTCTTGGACGTTCCTGGATTTAGTGGACTTCCAGTGTCATGAGCTGACAAGGTGCATTCTCTCCTGACGTTAGCCACCATGTGATGGGCTTTGGAGGACTGTAAATAACCTTGCAGTTGCTCCATTGAAAGATACATTTCGATAAATTTACGGTCATGAGGCTTTCCACAGACCAAATCGTGACACTGGAATGCCGTCGGGAATGTACAGCCTGGTTAGTTTCACAGTTGCAGTGGTGGAAAATGGTAGTAGAGTTTCTAATACAGAGTGTAACTAAATATTAGCAATTTTTAGCAATAATTTATAGTAAGTGTCTGTGTAATTACACTATAATAATGCCTGTAACAACAATGCATCTACATTCAATGTACTGTTACACGTGGGTTTCAGTAGAACAGCTTATGTTATTGCACGTTATCCATTTACATGATATTGCATATAACTTGTGTAATTATAGGTTTTTGCATAATTATACCCTTGTCTACCGTATTTTCCCAATGATTGGCCGCGGCTTATACATTGATTATTCAAAAGTGGTGTTGGGTGTGGCTTGTTTAAATATGGCGGCCTATGTAAAAACACGAAAACACATTCGGCAAAATATAATACAGTACCAAAAGACGACATCCCTAAATGATTAGTTAAATGTTCTGTTTACTGCAGCAATTAAGAGTTTGAAAAGAAACACAAAGCAAAGATCAGTGACGATGTTCTCATGTAATCATCGCCGTCTCATTCAGCCTCATTCAGCCCTTTACTTCATTATATTACATCCTAGTGTATAATACAAGCTGGAAAGAGCTCAATTTCACAAAAATAAAAGAAACAAAAGTGTATTGTTGGCTGGAAAAGATGAATTTTTAATTTTTGTTTGAATAACCGGAGGGTGGAGGTACTGCAGTACAGCGCTGTCAATCAAGATTCAAGATGCTTTATTTGTCACATACTAGGTTATACAAGTATGACCAGCAGTGAAAATATGTAACCTGATGTGCTCCATGGACTATACAGAATAGAAATAGAAAATCAAGTAAATAGAAATCAAGAAAAATTAAAAGAAAAAAATATATATATATATATTTAAATCCTCCGTCTACATGTAAATTCTTCAGTATAAAATTAGCAACACTGAAATGTTAATATTATTAGGTTTACATTTCTTCAAATCATTCAAAATCAAATTCATAAACAGTGTCAATTGTGACCTGTGCTGCTTTGCTTCGTCTCAGATTTTGTAGACGTTGCTTCGCAAAAACAACAAACTGGAGCTTAAATTTTGCAGTGTAGTTCTTCCATTGCAGCATGATATTGATAAGTTCCAAATTGTATCAATTTAATAGTTGATGCTCAACTCCATTATAATGTCACTGGTATTGAGCAGTAAAGGCTCCAGGGATGAAATTAAATTCTTCTACTTCAGATCAGAAATTTCAGTAACACTGCAGATAATAACATGGGGATTATCTTAGATTTTTAAACATAAATGATCATTTTCTTCAGCTCATAGAATGGGGCCTATAATGTTGGGCGGCCTATTATTGGGTAAATATGATAACAGTTGTGTAATTATAGGTTATTTAATAATAATACACTTGTGCAATAACATGTTATTGCATAGATTACATTTGTGCTATTACATGTTATTACACAGAATGCATGTATTTATTTACGTTATTGTGGTTGAATCTCTTATGTAATGTTTTTGCATAGGTACACTTGTGTTACATGTTATTGTAAAGGATATACAATGTAACTACCTGTTATTGCATTTATATACTGTAATTATATAGTGTAATGATGTAGTATAATTACCTGCTGTATTATAATACACTTGTGTAATTACATGTTATTGCATGAGATACACAAGTGTAATTTTGTGAGAAAAAACTGTTCTTTTATTCTGACTATATATATTTGTTGTTAATGTGTAATTACACAACCACTATCTAATTTTCTCATGTCTTATCTGTTTTAATGTATTTTAAATCTTGCTGCTATTTGTTGTCATTTTATTTTATTTTTAGTCATTTTGCTTACTGTTCTTTTAATGCTATTTATTTATTTATTTATTTATTTATTTATTCTCCATTATATTTATTTATATATATTTATTCTCTGCATTTAACAACAATAATAATAATATATAATATTATAATAATAATAACAACCCATCACATGTTATTTTTCTGTCTGTAAGGTACAGTGAATGAACTCTGAATATTATAATGTGTGAATATTATATATAAATAGCCTTGTCTTGCCTAAAGTTGGACTATTTTCACTCATTTAATCATCACTCCATAATATGTCATATGGTAATTTCTGAAAATTAAAACCAAAGGGGAATTCATCACAACGATTTGCACAGTTACTGTTTGAATAGCGCAGGAATAGAGTGAAAGCAGTATCTCCCAGCCGACCCATTGGCATCGGTGGTCAGACCTGGACTTCCTGTTTGAATGTTCTTGCAGTAGAGGAGGCGAATGCTCATTCATATGCTGAGAGAAATGTGATGAGGTGTAACCCAGAGAGAACTGCCGGAGAATGTGATGCCACTGTTAATGAGCTATAAGCTAAATGTTCAGTGAATATTTTAATACATTAGCACAACACAGTTCTCATTGCAAATTCTGCTCAGCCTGTCAGATGTTGCTGTAGTGTTTGCTAGTGAAAGTGCCTGCAATAATGATGATCTTGTTGTACTTCATCTTGTACTTGTCAATATTTCGAAATGTAGCTGGAAAAACATGCAGATAAAACCCGAGGCTGTAGATGCGATGTCAGACAATCTAAAGATAGTTGGGGTATCGGTAGTTCTGTCACAATTACTGGTACCAGACGATATATTCATCCTAGAAACTATTGCGATAAACAATATATTGTCATTTTTAAGACAATTTCATGTCACTGATACAGGGAAGTGAACACTTCCTGATTTATTTTTTATTTTTGTCACACAGAAATGTTTCAGATCATCAAACAAAAGACAAGTAAACACAAAATGCAGGTTTTAAGTGAAGGATTTTATTATTAAGGGAGAAAAAAAATCTAAACCCCTGTGTGACAAAGTGACAAACATTTTTTCACACCACTGTATATATTGTGAAGTTTGAATTTTATTTCTATTTTAACACTTAATAATTTGAATAAAATTGTATTGTTGTTTTCCATTTTTAATCAAGCCCTATGCCCGGGTGCATTTACTTTTATTTAAACAAACATATATGTCAGTATTGAGATCAGAAAACTTGATAATGATCATGCAATATTCTGCAAGAAGTAACTAATGTACTTATCCTGAGAGGTCGTTATAGATTCTGATAGATTACATACACCAATCAGCCATAACATTGAGTCAGGTAGACGATACATTAGGCAGGAAGTGAACAGTCAGTTCCTAACATTAATATGCTGGAAGCAGGACAACTGTTACCCCAAGGCACCCAAGGTTCATTGATGCATGGGGGGAGGGGAGTCTGCCCAATCCAAAAGAGGAGCTTCTGTTGTACTAGAGTCCAGTGCTTTACAGATGGAACTGCTGGTGGTCTTAATATTATGGCTTCTGTACTGGAATTCGTTCAAGCCAGACACAACCAATAATGCAAGTATGTAGGATGTTATTAAAATGTCTATTTTCTTGCTTACTTATGCATATTCATGTTGCGCTCACCAGGAATAAATAAACATAATTCAAATTTGTGGTATATTAACAGATGAAGCTACAATTTCTACAAAGGCCTTTTGATGTGGTGGAAATTTGATATATTGGGCGTTTTAGATTAAATAAAATTATGGACTACTTTTTCAGGTCAATTTACTTCTATTTTTTTAAATTGCACTTTTTACCACTGATATGGTCAAAAACAGGTTACAGAATCTGCCTCTGAGCCACTTATCAAGTCAACAGTGACAGAGGCAAGGCTTAACGTCTTTGAGTTGTGGACAAAAGCACTTGATTAGACATGATTCCACATTTGATTAATTAACAATCATTATGTGTGAACACTACAACAACTAAACGCTGACTCTACCCAGAAATCTAGCCTGCTAAATATCTGGGCCTGTCGGCAGCGAGTTATAGCCAACGAAAGCACAGGACACAAAGATACAGGGGACAGTGGCCTTATAATACCAGCAGGACGTTAGCTCAGGTTTCAAATTAATTTTTTTAAGAACATCTCATACACTCCAGTCTCTCCAGATTAGATTAGATAAGGATTATTTACCTCTAACTCTCTGTAGAGCAGACAGTCCACACTGCTCGTATGTGCTAATCCGAGCCTTGACCCATATCCGTTTCTTTAACCATCTGTGTGTTTTTTCAAAACTTATGACATTTATATTTATATTTGGCCGATGCTTTTGTCCAAAGCGACTTCCATGTACAGAAACATACAAGCATTAATTCATGACAGCACTAACGTGAAAGCTACAAAGAAGTTCAACACTTTCCTCTTAGTCATAGAATACAGTCGGCAAAAACACAGTTTTTTTTACTTTTTAAAGTTATATGTTGATAAATAAAAAACAATAAAAACTACCATGTATTTCCCACACTTATCAGGTGCAGGTAAGACAGCTTTTGATTGCCAGAAGATTTCAAGGCAAAATGATGTTCCATATTTTAGTTATGATCATAAATATAGCCAAAAAATGGCCATTTGAGTGTTATGCTGTCTCACTTCAAGAAAATGAAATTTTAAAGTAAAATTTTCATGTATTCTGTTCATAGTTTTAAGAAATAAGCAACTGATTTGTACATAAATGGCCACACAAATGGATCAATTTCAGTTTCCAGTCCCAGCTTTGAGAAAGGTCTGTACTCTGCATCTAAAAGTCCGTAACCATTTTATAGTTATTCTTGATTTTATCAACTTGTGAAATAAACATAAATCATTTATTATGTTTGATGTTTAAAATAAATAGTAGAAGTATTTTAACATTTTATATTTACTTTTTGTCCTTGGTCAAGTTAATAAACCAATCCAATTGAGACTTTTTCTGAAATTTGTATCTGTAGCATCTAAGCGTCTTATACAATAACAATCACCTGTTCTACTTATTTCCTCATTTCAACTATAAAATACAAAATACATTCAAATTATTGACACAATTAGGTTCTGTGGAACCTATAATTTAAAGATTTTATAGCATCTTGCTGTACTGTTTAAAAGGTTTCGGACACTACAAGCGAGACACTAATGAATATTAATACTGTGTTTTTTGCCGAGTGTAAGTGCTACAACATTACTATCTGAGAGGCTAGAAAGAGAAAAACACATTCTATGTTTATCATTAAATGCTTACAGTATAAACAACATGAACTATTACTGTCTAGTAGAGTTAAAAGAGTCCAGGACGTTCCTCACCATCTTTAAGTGCTTCATATAAGTGCAGTTCATTAGATGTAGTTAGAAGGGGACTTGTCAAAGGGAACTTAAAAGAAGTACAGGATGTTATACATCATCAATGAAAGCAAGAAGTAATTACAATACTTTAAATTACAATTTTGCAAATATCATGAACAATGAGTAGGAAACAATTTTGATTATTTATCTGTTTAAACTTTATTGCTGGTTTTTCTTGCTGAGGTAGTTCTGGAACAGTTGAGTCTTGAGGAGCTTCTTGAAGGTAGAGAGAGTCTCTGCAGTTCTGATGTGTCTGAGCAGCTTGTTCCACCAATGAGAGAGAGCAAAGGAGAAGAGTATGAAGTGGTGTTTGATTCCATGTGGTGACAGAATCTGCAGTCGCTGTTCTCTCACTAATCTGGATGAGTGTTTTCATGGAACTGGGAGCAGATCCATTGAAGATCCTGTAGACAAGGATCAGGGTCTGGAATTTGATCTGCACTACGATGGAAACCAGTGTAAGGAACGGAGCAGCGGCGTCTCATTAGCATGTTTCTCCTAGTTGAAGATCAGACTAGCTACTGCATTCTGAATTCTTTGCAGTGGGTTGATTGTGGTTGCAGGCGACCGGTCAGCAGCGAGTTGCAGTAATCGAGGCAGAAGAGAACCAGTGCCTGGACTAGGAGTTGAGTGGAGTGACCTGATATTGCCTGATCTTGCAAAGATGGTGCAAAGATGATGCAAAGATGATGCAAAGATGGTGCAAAGATGATGCAAAGATGATGCAAAGATGGTGCAAAGATGATGCAAAGATGGTGCAAAGATGGTGCAAAGATGGTGCAAAGATGGTGCAAAGATGATGCAAAGATGGTGCAAAGATGGTGCAAAGATGGTGCAAAGATGATGCAAAGATGATGCAAAGATGA
>JBBIGC010000001.1:1269119-1290980 GCA_037576955.1 Lepidarchus adonis
TACATAATTACACAGTGGATTCACCTTTATTATTATATTTACAAAATATCACAGTTTTTGTGTTGGTCGTATCATTTAATTTTGTTGTTTTTATCTGCGACACCTTAAATGCCGGTTCGCGAAAATATTGTCCGACATTAAACCGGTCTGTGGCGCGAAAAAGTTTGGGGGCCGCTGCTCTAAATGACTGAAACTGGTGAAATTCTGGAATGTAAAACATTATGTCCCTGCAGACTCTGAAGTGGACCTTTTCAGAGCTTTAGTCACATATCCGAGAAGTACAGACGTATTCCTTTCCCTGTTCCTTTACCCCTGATTCAGCTCATCGGTTGCTTGGCATGGATGAGTCAGGGTGCTGGTGCAGGGAAAAGCTCAGCTCAGGGTTTAAGTGAGAGAACCAGGGCTACTGCTGCTATTGTCAGTAAACAGTAGGTTCCAGACAGTGTAAGAACCTGTGAAATGGAAGAGAATACATGTATGAAAGCTGCTGTAAGAAGATTCCAGAGTGTGAGTGTGGGCTTAGTGGGATTTCAAGAGGGAAATGAGCAGAATAGGTGAAATATGTGTGTGTGTATGTGTGTTACTCCCTGTGTCAGTCAGCGAGGTGGCGTGCCGTTTACACGCCTGCCTCCACTTGTCAGCAAGCTGACGGGTGCCTTATGTATTCCGAGAGGCGTTCCGGTCCCTCCCGACCGTCTCCTTCCCTGCTGTAGGCAATGTCAGACCGCCGGCCAGGGGAGCGCACCGAGGTAAACAAGGACAACTGAAAGTCCCTGCATAAAGCCCCGTCCGAGTGAGTCATAATAAACCTGCTTTGAAGGTGAATTCGGATGTCGCTCTGCGTTAGACGCCTTTGACAATGCCCCTGCATTATTAATAGGCCCAGAGTTTCTTTTTTTTACCATGTAGACGAGCAATAAACCAGCATATTTATGCGATGGTTTCTGTCATAAAAAAGGTAATATCCTCCAGCAATAAGGACGGGATCTCCTTCTCCCAGACAAATTCCCTTTTGTTTCCAACATTTGCTCAAAGCACGCCAGTCAATTACCTGTAAATCACCCTGACAATTCTAGGAAATATTTACGAGCTTCAGGGGCTTGCACTAAAGCTGGTAAAACTGCTCTGCAGATGGACTTGGCCAGACTTGAAATGACATACAAGATCTGAGAGGTCTTCCTGTAATCCTTGCTCTCCCCTAGAGCAGATGGGCACGGTTGGTCCACTTTTCTTGTGGGATACAATCAGGCTAGATTCCCAGCCGTGACTCCAGTGGGGTTGTGCTCAGAGCCCACAGTTTCTGCACCCAAGACCATAGAGATTGAATGTGGTCTTGGGTTCAAATTCAGACTCATGACAATTTTCTCTATAGTCTTGGACTCGTCTGTATTTTTGCTCAATGGTCTTGGACCTGTCGGTATTTGTGCTTAATGGTCTTGGACTCGTCTGTATTTGCGCTCAATGGTCTTGGACTCGTCTGTATTTGCGCTCGATGGTCTTGGACTCGTCTGTATTTGCGCTCAATGGTTTTGGACTCGTCTGTATTTGTGCTCAGTGGTCTTGCACTCATTGGTATTTGTGCTCAATGGTCTCGGACACGTTGATATTTTTGCGCTCAGTGGTCTTGCACTCGTCGGTATTTGCGCTCAGTGGTCTTGCACTCGTCGGTATTTGCGCTCAGTGGTCTTGCACTCGTCGGTATTTGCGCTCAATGGTCTGGGACTTGTCCAACGGTCTGTTCAAATATTCTAGTTGGTCTTTGCCTTTAAAAAACAGTGCCATGTTCTAATATAGAGTTGCCATGGCAATATATTTGCTGCTATGGCAAATTAAAAGGTGATAAACCACGTAACCGACAGAATGAAAAACCAGCAATGGTCAACAGACTCGTTCTTGACTTTTGACATTAGTCCTGGTCTTGGACTTGTCTTGGATGTGACAAAGGTTGTATCCCTGGCTGTATCCCAGTCAATGTAATTTAGTCATGGCCCATGAGCAATGTCCCACTCTATCACACGATGCTTCCAGACTAAAAAGGTGAATCTTCAGATTACCAGAGAGCTTTACATGCTTTGAGGAGAACACTAATTTTCAGTCACCTGCATTGCCTTGAGTGGGGAAACACACACATGCTACTGAACTCATGGCCACGGATGTAGAGATGAATTGTCCCAAAGCAGCTTGTCCAGAAATGAAGGTCCAGCCCGGCAGAGGGAGGCCATCCTGTAAAATGTCAGAAAGCTTGTTGTCTGTCAGCTTTGTGAGACATGTACAGGACGTTTGGCATTAGACGTGGTTAGCTGGTAGGTTCTAACCCATGTTTCTGACTGGCCTCTGTCCCTTTCTTCTCTCATTCCTCATGGCTTCATTGTCTTTTTCTTCTACAGAGCCAAGCCCTGGCCCACTACAAAGGTACCAAGCATGCCAAACGGCTCAAATCCCTGGATGCCCCTAAATGCAAGCAGAAAAGCTTGGCGATGACAAGGGAGAACGCCAACAAGGAGCCGTCCAAAAGCATCACTCCCTCAGCTCCACTGCAGAACGGCACTGACTGGAAAGGTAAATGTGAACGTTTGTTGTTTGCACTGGTTGATGTGTTTATTCCCTTTATAGATCCAAGACACCTCAACTTGTAACTTAGCAGGCAGGTGCTGAAGAGAATAGCTGGCTAGTCTTGGTACTCAATAACGAATTTTAGCAATATGCAAAAATTGGGGGTTTTGCTATTTTTTTTTTGTTGAATGTAGGTCTCTTAGCCTGGCAGAAGCAGTGTAAGCTTATCCCGAGCCCTAAACCTAGAACAGAAATGCATGTACGATTGAAGCCTCCATTGCAGGGCACTATTAGCAAGCTATAAACACATTTCTTTTTGCTGATATCTAGAAGAGTCTTGTGGGTTTGTCCATTAACTATCGACAATGACATCTATTCAAACTAGAGAGATCTGTTAGCTCTTACATTAGTGTTTTATTGAAAGATGGGAAACTGGCATGAACACAATATATCTTAGCAATATATTACTGGCATTACACAACAAAAAAAGATAAATGTTGGGAGAGTTATTTTGTAACTACTACCACTGCTACTAGTGATGAGGTTTCTACAACCAACGACCACTTAACACATTTTGAAAGCAAGCTCTCTGTTATTGATCATGAACTATTCACCTGCCCTGCCCACGAAGGAAAAATTTAAAAAGTTTGTCCACTGACAGAGAAAACTCTATAAAGTCTATAATTTTAATAGAAGGTTTATTTCAGGAATGAGAGATAAAATATCAAAAAGAAAATGCAGAAATTCACATTATATAAAATATTTTAACTGAGTTGCATTGAGTAATTTTTTTCCCACTCATTAGAGGACACAATTTCATTTCAGCTTTGATGAAACTATTTCAAAAAGTAATTTATTGTGGTACTTATTAAAATTACATGATAAATTGATGCAAGGTCAATGTAGCCCAGGCAGGAGACCATTACCCTTTCTTTTGTTTATTTCTTTTATTTATTTATAGTGGTGTGAAAAAGTGTTTGCTTTCTTTTTTTTTCAATGTTTGTCACACTTAAATGTTTCAGATCATTAACCAAATTTAAATATTAGTCAAAGACAACAGAAGAATGTGAAGAATTTTATTATTAACAGAGAAAAAAATGATTGCCCCCTAAACCCGGAGGCGGACAAAGTACCTAACTTCAGTACTTAAGTGAAAGTACAGATACCACTACTTAAATTTTACTCCAGTATAAGTGAAAGTCATACCGTCAAATTTTAAGGGAAGGTGTTGAAGTACTTGCTTCCAGAAATAGTATTAAAAGTATTAAAAGTACAAAAGTAAAAGATTAATTGCAGGAGTGCCCACGCTTGTTTGGCTTGCGAGTTACTTTTAAAATGACCAAGTCAAAAGGAACAATAAAAATGCTATAAAAATGATCACGTTTCACTCGTCTTTCACGTTGTGTTCCAGTTTATTTTGAAAGGCAGGACTCTGCGATCAACTCGTTCTCTGAAATTACTCGTTCGTTGAAATTATAGCGTGTGATTACTGCAGTGAGTCTTTTACAGCTGTGGAGGAATTTTGGCCCAAACTCATTGTCCTGCTGTAGACCCCAAGTTTGTTTCAGCTTGAGGTCATGAACAGTTGGCCAGTCATTCTCCTTCAATAGTTTTTGCTATACAGCAGAATTCATGATTCCATTTATCACAGCAAGTCTTCCAGGTCCTGAGGCAGCAAAACAGCCCGAGACAATGACACTACCACCACCATGTTTTATTGTTGGTAGCTTCAATAAACGTAAACTTTTGTCTTGTCAGTCCACAGAGTATTTTCCCAAAAGTCTTGGAAAATACACAATGTTGTAAAGATGTTGAAAAAAAATGAGAATGTTTTGTGTTGGCACTCTGCCATGCAGGCTATTTTTGCCCACTCTCTTTCTAATGGTGAACACTGACCTAAGCTGAAGCAAGTGAGGGTCTTCTGTGATCTCTCGGTTGAGGTCAGTCAGCTACTCCTGGGAAGGTTAATCACTGTTCGACATTTGTGGATAATGGTTCTCACTGTGGTTGGCTGGAGTCCCAAAGTTTTAGAAATGGCTTTATAACCTTTTCCAGACTGATAGATCAGTTACTTTCTTTTTCATTTGTTCTTGAATTTCTTTGGATCTCTGCATGATGTCAAGCTTTTGAGGATTTTTTGGTCACTTCACTTTGTCAGGCAGGTCTGATTTAAGCGATTTCTTGATTGAGAACAGGTGTGACAGTAATCAGGCCTGGGTGTGGCTAGAGATAGTGAACTCAGGTGTGATGTACCACTGTTATATTATGGGCGGGCAATCACTATGTCACACAGGGCCTGTTAATGCATTCTCACCTTTGCAAAAATAATTAATATGCAGAGTAAATGGTTCTTATTATATAAGAACTATATTTTTCTTTAACTCTGCTTTAAAATGCATAACAGTTCCTCCAACAGTGAAGATGTCTCTTTTCCTCTGGTTCCTCTTTCTTTTCTTTACCTTTTGGAAACAGGAAATGCTCTGAAATTCAGCATCAAGCGCGTAATTTGTGCGACAGGCCGAGCTGCTACTTGCATTAATGTGGCTGATGTTCATTACAGCAAAGGTCACTGCGTAAAACTTGTTCTTGAAGCGTTACGTGACTCGACTCTTTGGGCCTTCAAAAGAATGGTCTGAAGCCTCAGGGACGCTGTAGATCGTTCTCCTCGAGAGATGGGAGTCTCTAATGTGGATCTAGATGAAGCAGCCCAAACAGGCTTTCCACGTCGAGGTCCATTAGTGATTCAGGAGATGGACTCTTGCCCCACTGGATCACGCTAAGCTCCCAGGACTGAGACTGTGCGCGTAAGCACTTTCTGGAATTAGCTACACCCAGCACATGTTTGGAACTCGCCGTAGAATCGTAATTTATCCTTTCTTCTGTTCTTTTCTATCTTTCTTTTTGATATGCCCTCCCAGGCTTGAGGTTCATCTCTGAGAACATCTATTTCTGCTCAAACACCTGCAACAATTTGATGGCTTTTTTATGGGACAGGTGTTACCCTGACGTTTCTGGAAGAAATCCATTCCCAGACCCCAGACTCCGGTGTCTTAAATTTCCCTTAAATTTCAGTAACAACCTCCTGCTTGTCAGAGCTGGAGGCCAGGGTGAAGGTTTTCAGCCTTTTAGCCTCAGACGGAATCTCGATCCAAAGAAGAAAAGGAGATAAGTGTAAAAATGTGCAGCAGACTGCCTCAGGTTCCTCTACATGTGTGGGCAAATGTTTCCTTCTCCTCATCTCATTTTGTCTCTTCTGTTCTGTTTTGTCCTATTCTCTTCCCTTTCTTTACTTAGCTTCTTTTTCCTTCTCTTTTCTTCTCTTAAATTTTATCTTCAGTTCTTTTCTTTTCTCATTTTTCTTCACTACTCTTCTTTCCTCCACTTTTCCTTCACATTGTCTACTCACGTTTTCTTTTATTTTATCTTCTGCTTTCTTTTCTACTTTCCTCTTCTCTTCCCTTTCTTTACTTAGCTTCTTTTTCCTTCTCTTTTCTTCTCTTCTCTCAATTTCTTCTTCACTGTTCTTTTGTTTTTCTTTTTGTTCTTTTCGAATTTTTCTTCACCTTTTCTTCACATTGTCTACTCAGGTTTTTTTTTCATCTTCTGCTTTGTTTTCTACTTTCCTCTTCTGTTCCTGCCTTACTTCATCTCCTCCCCCTTTGCTGTCTGGGGGTGGGACAAAATATGGTTTTGGCAATTATATCATCAGGCCATACGGTAATCAATAAAATTGATATTTTAATTAATAAACATTACTCACTAATTTGACTCACCGGCGTCGCTACTCCGTGTCTCCTCTGGGGGGCGCTGCTCAAATGAATGCAGGATATGGGTGAAAGCTGAAGAGGAACTTACCAACAGGGAGATGCAGAGAAAGCTCGGCTGAGAGACTCCCCAGCCACGTTTAAATCTAAAGTCTGAGTTTGTGGATCACTTTGTCCTGGGCCGCATCTCTGCACGTCTCTTTCTCGTGATTGTTTCATATGATAAACAAAGCCTACAAGCGAACGTGCATCACTGTGAGCAAAAACTTGTATCTGTGTTGAAATGCTGATCACACAGCAGCAAAAGTCCCTGCGTTTATCTGGGGCAGAAATCGGGCCCCATCATTAAGGCCTTGGACTAAAGGGGTCACTGCGGCCGCTCCAAGTTCATCAGGTACCTGCCGGCTGGCGGTCAGAGCGGATGGAGCTTGCGGCCAGATGACCCTCTCCTCTCTGTTAGCAGCACAGCGGCGAGCGTGGCCGTTTGTTTGTCAAAATGCCATTCGCTAATGAATATTAATGCGGGGAGATGTCAGGGAGATGAATGGTGGAGGCGGCGGAAAAGCACATTAGCTGGAGTTTATTTGGCAACGTATCAGGAGCTGCAGTGAAAAGCAGAGGGCACACAGAGTAACAGGCCAGCGACAGAGAGGGAGACGGGGCGGCCTTCCGGACCGTCTGCTTAACGTGTTTATCGGAGTGCTTCTTATATTCGAAATATGAATATGTAGTGTTTATATGTCATCTGGTGACCCCTCATGTGTGGAGCTCCTCTCTGGGATCACACCACACTCCCCACATGCATCAGTGAGCCTCGGGTGCCTATAACCCGGCTGTCTTTCCTTGGATCACATTTATAGGTTCTAACTAGTGCCCACCCGGAAGACCCCACCAGACCTGCTGTTGCTTCTTATGCTCCTGCTTCCAGCACGTTATCTCAAAGAACTGACTGTTCACTTGATTCCTCATATATCCCGCCCCTCTGACGGGTGTCACTGGAATGAAATAACTAGAAAGTCAATGTCACTCCCTTCACCTGGCAGTGGTCTTAATGTTATGGCTCAAACACATTCTGCCATTGTGGAAAAACCGACAACCAATGTTGATCACTTCACCACAGGGGTCGGAACACGGAGCACCACAGTCGTGAGGGGGATCTGCTCAGGATTAGGCCGGTGGTGTTAATGTTATGGCTGATCTGTGTATATAAAGGAAGTGATAAAAACAAATCCTCAGGTAAAGGGCACAGTATTGAAGTACAGTAGTTAAATGTACTTTATTATTGGCCACCTGGTTCTTATTGGAGAGAACCCAACGCAGTCAGTGGCGGGTCTTAGCTACTTGCAGTCTGATTGGCCAAAACCAATAAACAGGGCCTAGGTCCCCTATCTGTCTGTATTACCTGCTCAGTAGGGATAGTGCAACTGCATTTGCAATGAAGGCAGAAATTTAATTGTGTGTGTGTGTGTGTGTGTGTGTGTGTGTGTGTAACCTTGTTTATAAGTGTGTGTGTTTGTAACCTTGTTTATGAGTGTGTGTGTGTGTGTGTGTGCATGTGAAGGTCCATGCCTTGCTGTTCCACCAAGATGGACAGAGGACAGAGATTGTTGCTTTAGATTAGAAGATGACTCAGCAGCCGTCTGTCAGTGGGCTGTGTGTGAGAGTGTGTGTGTGTGTGTGTGTGTGTGTGAGAAAGAGATGCCTATAGCCCCAGCCACCATCTCTCGGTTCCAGTCCAGTGCCGCAGGAAATGTACCCTGATATTAGCTATTAAAGAGCAGATTGTCAGGGGAGGCATGCCAGCTCCTGACAGCTGTACAATGGTGCGGGGTGGGGGCGAGCGAGAGCGAGAGAGAGAAGGAGAGAGAGAGGAGGAACAAGCGAGAGCGCACGCCGACTTTCAGCTTGTTCGGTCTTCAGCAGCAGCAACCACGCTGACATCTCTTCCCAGCCTGGGCCTCCACACGGCCATTCACCATGCACTGGGCTGGAAAAATCCCTTACACACACACACACACACACACTGGCAGATCTGATGACACCACTGTAAACGAGATCCACGTTTCACCCAGAACTTTGAAGAACTTTCCTCCAGATGCTTCTTTTAGAACCGACTCAGGCTCGGGCTGTGTCTCAAATCGAGTACTCTGTAGTGTACAAGCCGCTAGCATGTAGACCTAGCAATGAGGAGGATCCAGCGTTATCATTCAGCTCCTCTTTGGGATTCACTCCCCTTGTGCATCAGTGAGCCTCGGGTGCCCATGACCTAGTTGTCTTTCCTTGGATCACTGTTGGTTCTGCAGACCTAGAACACTCCACAAGATCCGCTGTTCTGGAGATACTTTTATCCATTCATGTCACAGTGGCTCAAGCTCCCACTTCCAGCACATCAGCTTCAAGTACTGACTGTTCACTCTCTGCCTAATATATCCCACATGTGTGTAGGAGATCTCAATGAGTTTCCCCTGGTAAACGATGGTAAAGACCACCATTGTACAGATAAGGGCCTTGTGGGTTGCTAATTAGCTTAGCTATGCTAACACTGGACCAATGAGCAGCTTTGTAAACAGAAAACAGACTTGTAGTTTTTTCCTGATGGTTTAAAAGTCAATGGTGGGCAAAGGTGTTTACAGAGCTGCTCATTGGTCCAGTGTTAGCGTAGCTAAGCTAATTAGCAACCCACAAGGGCCTTATCTGTACAATAGTGGTCTTTACCATCGTTTACCAGGGGAAACTCATTGAGATCTCCTACACACGTGTGGCTGACCCTGGGATATATTTTCAGCGGATCCTGAAAATGATCCCCAGTGATGAAACCAGGGCTGGTTCTTGGTTCCACTGTGCCACCTTGAGTCCTGCACTCATCCCTGACAGAGTGCATCAGTTTTGCATTTGTTCAGGAGCATGTAGAACGTGAATGATGCAGCGTGTGTGTTGGGATGGACCAACGGCAGCTTGGTCTACTGTGTTGCCGTGGTATCAGACAATGTTCTGGCCGCAGATCCATCAAACCTCATAAAGTTGTAACACGCAACTTGCCCAAGTGTTCCACTCTTGTTTATTTTTATGGCTGGAACCCCAGAGGAGGTTTATGTGAAGCTCTAAAACACCATTTACCCACAAGAATCCGCACAATAATTAGTGAGGAACACTGTGTTTTCTGCTCACATGTGGAGCACAGTTCCTGATCTGCAGCCCACAAGGCCCAGCTGAGTTACGGGCCTGCTGCAGCCCTCTCGGCCTCCGGCCTGCGATATTTGTGGGCCGCGTGGAAATGAAGAGATGGGGCCGATTAGCAGCGAATGTGAAAGTGTGAAAGGGAAACAGGGCCTTCAGGGACTGATTCCTCAAGTCATAGAGGCATATAATGGGCCCTAATCATTTTAATTAAAACTCTTAATCCAGCATCATGAAGAAAATGTAATCAGAACCCATGGGAATAGTCTGATTACTCCTCAGCCTAGCCAGGGTAGAAGGATTTCTGAGGGGATTTTTAATGCTGCCTGCTGTAATTAAAGAGAAAAGATTGGCAGTGAGTGGAGTTGGACGGTGAGAGGATGAGGACGGACAGGGAGACAGAGTTTGGCCTTGGGTAGGGAGGGGGGGGGGGGGCAGAGAACCTGGCTCTGTGGCTCAGTACACCTCTGTGCACTCTGTGCATCTCTTCAAGCTTTGTTTCTCATGCTTTTATCCTCATACAAATAATAATAAAGAAGCAAAAAATATACTATATATTATAAATTATTCATTGTGTCATTGTAATTATAAATACTGTATAACAATAATAATAATGAAAACCCTCTTCTAAATTAATTTTGTGTAATAGTAATTAAATAATATTAAATAATATAATTAACCGTAACAAAAACAAAAATATTTTCAATAAATCAATAAATATATATTCAACTATATAGTGTATATTATACATGTATTTATTGTGCAATTTATTATAATTATGAAATTATAAAATATTACAATATTACACATTATATTATAGATTATATTATTGTGTTGCTACAATAAAAACAATAATAATAATAATAATAAGGACAGATTTTGTTGATTAAGATGCTATTATAAATAAAAGCTTTAATGTGAGCTCAAAGCTCAAACAATGAAATAGTGAGTTTAAAAGAGCAAAAGCAGAAATATAAATACTGTAAAATAAAATGCAAAGTGACAAGGTTGAGAGAATAAGTTCATCACTCATTTGCATGGTCGACTCATATCTGATCAGCCTCCATACAGACAACCAGACTTTTTAACCACACCTCTCATCATTCATGATGAAAAAGCTGATCTGAGACCTTCATTGTTCTAACGTCTCAGTCTAATGCTCTTTCATTTACTGCAGCAACAAAAATAACCCCAACAATAAAGCGTTATCCATCTCACTTCCCACCAAAACCACTTCAACAAAGGTTGCGCCCTTTTGAGGACCCGTAAGCTGCAGATTTTTAGCATTTTTATATCTGCTAGAAAGCTGAGGGCATGTGGTCTCTCCCAGGCTGAAGTTCAACACGCTTGCAGGAGAACGATATCTGTTCCAGTAATGGAGAGAGAGGGGGAGTGGAGGATAAATGTAATAACATTAACAGCCCTGACAGATGAATAACATTTGCTATCTAGTTATTTCATTAAAATGACACCTGTCAGGAGGGTGGGATAGGAAGTGAACAGTCAGTTCTTGAAGCTGATGTACTGGAAGCAGGACCACTTTGAGAAGAAACACGTGGAGCGTTCCAGACGGGTCATGGGCACCCAAAGCTCATTGACAAACATGGGAGCGAAGGCTAGATTGTCTAGAGTGTAGCAGGACGGTACTTTGGTTAAAGTTACTTTAAAAAGTGTTGGGGACGGAAAGTCCCTTGTCAAAGTGGCGAGACACGTCCCCAGCGCGGTTATTACCGTATTTCCCCAATGATCTTATACATTAATTTTATAAACCTGGTATTGGGTGCGGTTTGGTTAAATGGGCCGTCCTATTTAAAAACATAAAACACATTCACTAAAAGTATAATTCAGTACAAAAAGACGACATCCCCACATGATTAGCTGAATTAAAATGTACTGTTTACTGCAGCAATGAACAGTTTGAAAAGTAACACAAAGCAAAGATGCCTTTTTTCAAATCCTTCAAAATCAGATCCATAAACGTCGTTATTGTAGCCAAACATCACTGGTGTCAATCTCACATGTTGCAGACGTTGCTTCATAAAATCAACGACCTGGAGCTTAAATTCTGTAGCATAGTTCTTGCATTGCGGCACAATTATCTCAGTTTTAAACCGAAATAAGCGGCTTATAGAACGGGAGGGCCTATAATGTGGGACGGCCTTTAATTGGGGAAATACGGTAAGTTAGAGAGAGTGTTGCTCCCTAATGATGGAAGGATTATTAGCTGCCTGTAGAGCAGCCTGAACGTTCCTCCGGTCAGCCGGACATGCTACACCGAGCGGACAGTGAACACTTAATGAGGGCGACGCTCCACCTCCACCTCAGCTCCAACCGGGAAAGAAAAACACTGACTTCCACCTCCATCAGGCCATCCTTTCTTAGATCGCCGCTTTACACATTCCTCCTTCAAATCATCCATCTCACCCCAATGGAATAGCCCATTTTGGAATTTTTGTCAGAATTTTACACTTTTTATTCAGGTTTTATTCTAGCGAACAAACAGTGAGCAGCGTTTTTTCAGATCATTGTCGGAGTAGTAAAGACCTCCTGCCTCATTCACTTACACTACCGGCCTGTTCCCTCTGCAAGGACTTATCTCAGCTGAGAAAAACAGCTGCCTGTTGTTTATGGCTTTATTTGGATGGTGTTTTGCCATTTTCACTTCAACCATGTCGATTCGAGGTGGCCTGCGCCTCGGTCTCTCTCTCGCTCTGTTTCCCAGCCCTGTCGTTCGCCCTCGTGTACTGTAGATGACCAGGAGATTGATCACAGTCATTATGGGCATTAATGAGGAGGGACTGAGTTTTGCTTTCTCTCTCTCGCTCTTCCTCTCTCTCTCTCGGTTTCAGGTCAGTGTACCTGAGGGTATGGATTAGAGGCAGGCTGACAGAGAATCAAAGCGGCCCACAAAGCAGCTTTTAATGACTTGTTTTCAATGTAAAATGGAGCTCTAATTGATTTATGGAGGACGCTCTCTCACACACACACACACACGCTCACCCATCTGTAATTGTGTATGTGTTTTTGTTTGCCCTGGCTTAGCCTGTTAATGGACTGTCTATGCTTCCTCTCATTTCGGACGTGCTGATTGGCTGGCGGGACGAGTGTTGCTGTAGGTGGGTGATAATTGGGGCATTTATACAGCTCACTCTATACAGCAGCTGTCTGGGTCCTTCTCTTCTCTCACACCTTCTACAGAGAACTCACTTCTACACAATTGCCGTTTAATCGATGGGGCACAAATTGCACTCTGTGCAAAAGTAACGGCACCCATTTCAGTACCGTGAGCTCATAAACAGAAGAAGTGCACTTCATGACAGAGCAATGTCAGGTGTTTGCATGTTGTCTGTAGAGGATGTGTACTTATTTCTACAACGGACGGACGGATTTGTGGCTGGACAGACGGCTGGACATAAGAACAGAAAAGACATAAAATGGATGGATGGATCGATGATAGACAGACAGACAGATTGATAGATATAGACTGACAGTTTTATAGGCATAGTTGTGACAGAACAATGCACAAGTGTGCTGTCAATAGAGGGTGTGTACAGTTTTGATGGATGGATGGATACACAGCCACCTGTCAAAAGTCGTTTCAGTGGATCAGCTGGAGAGACATAGATATTAATTGACCTAAAACGTGCGTGTATATTCATCTTAAATATGAATAAAGCTGTTGTCATTAACAATACTCCAGGTGTCTCACTTGAGCCTCCTCCTGTTGATTTATTATTGCCCATAATGAGACCAGATAAAGAAAAGAGTAAAGTCTGAGTTTGAGTTTTAAGCTCATTCATACAGTTTAAAGAGTAAATGGCCCAGTATGTAGCCCTGAGGCACACCTATAGAAAGCAAAAACCTCTACCAACAGCAAACGTAATAAGATGACTGTACTCACTCCCTGCTGAGGCCGCACTCTGGTGTGTAAATGTTAGAGTGCTTGCTCATTTTGAGTGGCATGTCCCCCGACGTTGGTAAAGAGCTCCATCAGCTATTCTGGCTAAGGTCTTGTTCTTGATCTGAATCCAGTGAGGAGGAGTGGGCCTTTAGCAGCCTATTCCTCACACTATGCCTGTCAAAAATGTGTGGACACCTGTCCATTTGCGTGTTGTTTTTTGCAAAAATAACTATTTTGTCAGCTCAATTCTAGGACACTGATGAGCCATAACATTAAAACCACCTGTTTAATATGGCGTACGCCTCTCTCGAGCCACCAACACTGACTGGGGTCCACGGTGTTATGACCCTGCTCTTCTATTGGATCAGACCAGACCATATCAGTGATCCTTGGATGCCCATGACCTAGTCAGTTCCAACCCCGCCCTTGGAGATGCTCTAGCCATCACCTGTATGCCTCTTGCTCATTGCTCAGACCCTGGAACAGCCTTGGGCCAGCTGCTTGGTGTCGGAGGTTGCGCTCTGCAGCGTGTGGCCACTTAGAGTCAATGATGTGATGTGTATTGGGAGCGTAATAGCTCCAGCTGCCTCCACAGCTCAACGGGCTAATCACCTGTGGCGAGCTCCTGGGTTTTCCACTGGTATCGTAAGAGCGACACTTCATGGCTTACTCCATACGTAGGCCTTTACTAGTCAGTTCTTCGGTGGTGGTGCTTCCTGTTTTTGCTTATTTTTTACGTATTTACTTTCCAACCATCATTCCTGCAGCAGTAGCGAGAGAGTGGCGAGATAAATAAGAGGGCCACTTCACAGCTCACCAAAATAGAAGGACATAATTCAATATCGATTGAATCCCTGGAGCTGAGATGAAGAGAGTGGATGCTGCCTCTGTTATGTCTGCACAAAGAGCTCAGACCCTCATGAGACATTGATCACTGCGCTCCGCCGAGCCCGCACCTCATTTCGGCCGAAGAAAGCAAAGGCAGTTTATCTTATTCGCTGTAATTAATTTTGCTGTCAGCTGCATTAGGTTATACTGCCACTTGATGCCACTGTCTCGCCAGTTGATGCCATTATACTCAGCACAGAGGTGGGTGGAGACTTACTAGCAGGGGTGGGACCAGGATGGTCCCTGGGGCAAAAATAAGGAAACTCACAATTATAGCCCCTCCATTGGAAAATGACCTGATAATGTAGCGTAATGGTGAAGGTCCAACGTGAACCAGGACGTGCGAAATTCTGATGGAGATGATGTAAGGGGAAGATACGATCCACATGACCAGAATGAGGGGAAGAGAACATCAAACATGATACCAATCAGCTCACTTCCACCTCCATTTTCTATAGCTATAGATAATTTTACCTCCTTCCACATAATCTCTCCTCCAGCTATACTGTAGATCATCTCACCTTCCTCCATCACCTGCTTCTACAGCGATAGATCATCTCACCTCCTTCCACATCATCTCCCCTGCTTCCACATAATCTCTTCTACAGCTGTAGATCATCTCACCTTCCTCCACCTGGCTCTCCTACAACTATAGATTACTTACCTCCTTCCACATCTCTGCTACAGCTATATCTCTTCTCCCACCACCTCATTGCTCCTACAGCTATAGATCATCTCACCTCTACAGATTTAGACCATCTAACCTCCCTTCACCTCCCTCTTCTACAGCTATAGATCATCTAACCTCCCTGCACCTCCCTCTCCTACAGCTATAGATCTAACCTCCCTTCACCCCCCTTTTCTACAGCTATAGATCATCCTACCTCCCTGCACCTCACCTCTTCTACAGCTATAGATCATCTCACCTCTCGCCTCTACAGATTTAGACCATCTTACCTCCCTCTTCTACAGGTATAGATCATCTTACCTCCTTGCACATCCCTCTCCTACAGCTATAGATAATCTAACCTCCCTTCACCTCCCTCTTCTACAGCTATAGATCATCTAACCTCCCTGCACCTCCCTCTCCTACAGCTATAGATCTAACCTCCCTTCACTCCCCTTTTCTACAGCTATAGATCAGACTTTTCTGCAAATCTAATCCAGTGGTGTGTTCAAGTATCAATACATTTATGTAAGTAAGGGTTTAGGCAACTCTACTCATTTTAGGTCCTCGTTCACCACCATAAGACCACCGAAGCGAACGAGAACTGTGGGTAAATGGCTGATGATGGGACGGTGGGCTTGACTGAGAGGTACTTGAACAAAGCGACTATAGCCAACACGTCTTACTTGTCTTCTGAGCCCAGAGATGTGTCTCACTGCTGGCTTTCTGTTGGTTGATCTGGTATTATGATGCTTTCAAGCTGTCCGTATGAATGTCAGAGCACGAAGAACATGGAGAACTTTAGTCTATATAAACAGCAGACAGAAGAAGAAAAGACCATTTTAGATCATACCCCTCACTGTTCAGAGCACCAAAATCGTGGACTCTCATTAGTAGTCAATAAAACTGTGTGTACTTATTCATACTCATACATATGTGATACAATAGTTTTAAATCATATAAACAAACCAATTTAAAAGTTGCCATTTCTTTGGAACTTTAGAAAAATGCAAACACATGTAGGTGTACATATGTATGGGAACCTTTTTCATCCGTACTTGGCTTTTCAGAAATATTGAATTTGAATCATTTTCTTGTTGTAATTGTCAACTTATTTTCTTCTTCAGTTTCTTCACTGACTACGAGACATTGGTGTCCAGGAACTGAAAATCTTTACAATCCCCATTTCCAGTAAAGCTGGGATTTGTGATTTGTAAACTCTCAAACTTAAATTTTACTGAAATATTCGACTTAATTTAATTTATATTGAATGTTTACTGATTTTTAAATACAAACAAAATGTAGAATTTGAAGCTTGCAATGTTCAGGGACCGGCCTTTAAGGTGTCGCAGATAAAAACAACAAATTAAATTTTACAAGCAACACAAAAAGTGTGTTATTTTGTAAATATAATAATAAACGTGAATCCACTGTGTAATTATGTAACTTTATTAGCAGCATCTTTCTGAAATGCGCTAACAATGAAAAAAGTTCAATTTTTTTTGTATGGCCCGATTCAAAATCCTTCTCGGCCCGGTAGCGGTCTGCAGCCCGGTGGTTGGGGACCACTGTTCTAAACCACCAAAGACTAATGGGTAATGTTCATTCACCAATGTAAAAGCATTTTTGTAAATAGACCAAGTTAGAGTTTTTTGGTTTAAATGAGAAGATAAACCTTTATTGTCCCACAAGTGGGAAATTCCACATCGATACAGCAACAGGGCAGCAAACAGAGTACTAAGTAAGAAGTTGCTTAAGAAGTTACAGGTAAGATAAAGTAAGGCAAAAATAGAATAAAGTAATATACCATTACAAAAAATATTAGGAGTATTTACACAAATAAATAAGGCAGATGTAAGAGTAAAGAGTGTAAAAAGTGTCAAATTTTTGCACGTTAGATGAATATTGCACATAGAGAATATGAATGAACATGAACGTTACATGTGTGAAGTGAAGTTTCAACTGTCAGTCTGTGGGGAGTGTGTGTGTGTGGTCAGCTGCAGGTGCTGATTGTAAAGTCTGACTGCAGCTGGAAGGAAAGATCTGAATCTCTCCTTCCCACACCTTGGGTGCAGCAGCCGCCCGCTGAAGGAGCCGTGTATCAGGGCATGACATTAACTTTTTTGCTCACTGGCCAATGTGGCTAGTACATTTCCGGAGTCACTAGCCATTCAGTCTTTTTACAGCCACTATTTTGTTACCAGAAAATCAGTTTTTTCTTCACCATGATAAGTTGATGTTTGTTAGATGTAGATTTACTTATGAATGACAGCATACGGTGTATCACTCTAGTATTCAGTACTGTTAATATAGCTCCCTATATAAAAACATGCAAACATGAACAGTATATTCTTTATTGAACTTAAATTCAAGCCTCTTACGACATGAAATTGAAAAATAAACAGATTCAGTACAACTGAATTCATTCTGATATAAAAAAAAATATCATTTTAGAGTGTTATTATGTGTACTATTATCAGGTATTATTATTCATTATGTATAATATCAGAACTCTGAGATAGGACAATGGACTATCTTGTTGTGTTGACGTTTATAGTGTAAGGTAATTCAATCAATTGATGAATTTATCATTTAACATGAAATCTAAATAGATTTTAAGTGATTATTTTTTTTTTATATATATATAAAATCAGTAAATAACCTATGCAAAAGGGGCAAACATTCTCATGTGTGTGTAATGCATGTGTGAACATGTGTAGAGAAAGGCATTAAATGTCCTCATTACATTCATCATCAGATACATCTGAATGGTCCATGAAAGATGGTTTTCGTGACCCGAGGCTTCCAGCATGCCATGGGTTGATTTCTGAAGCAGAGGTTTGAAGTGAGTAACATGGTCCTGGATGTCAGAATCACCGAAATCTGCAAGAAGAATAAAATATGACATCAGTAACTTTTGTTGTAGTAATGTAGTCATTTTTAATTAATAAATAAAAAGCTAACAAGCTCACCGCAATGTGTGTCCTCCTCTGGCCAATAGCAGAAGTTAGCGAGCCGCATGGCACTGAGGATCCCGTGGTTCATATCTTCAAATCTGTTAAGCATGGTCTTTGACGGCAGATCTAGGAGACGGTCTTTGGTCTGGTGAAGAGTGTGTTCATCACATGGCCTCAGACTGATGCCCTCATACAGGTTTGTTCCCAGCACTGTTTTCAGTCTAGGTCCAGGTCTAAAATCAAAAAGTAGTGGCTAATGCCACCACAGTTCCCTGTACTCCCTGTCGTCCCCATCGGTGATGAGGCCAACTATTGCAGAGTCGTCAGAGAACTTCTGCAGGAAGCAGCTGGTGGAGTTGTATGAAAAGTCTGCAGTATAAATCGTAAACAAAAATGGTGCTAGAACAGTTCCTTGTGGAGCCCCAGTACTGCATACAGTCCAGTCAGACACACAGCCCTGGGTTCTCACATACTGTGGTCGGTTGGTGAGGTACTGAATTCATGGCACTGAATCCACGTTCGCAATCTGCTGTTGAAGCAGGAATGGAAAGGATGAGGTCAACCACTTGTATGTCTGGGCAGTATTGGTCAAGCTGGTGATTGATTGCAAGCCAGGTAATGTTTCATAGGACACCATGGTTCTGATGTATCCTGGACTTCAGAATAGTCCACTGGTCTTGGATTTCTTCCACCTTCACCCCAGATTTCTGAAGCAGAGGTTTGAAGTGTGTAACAAGGTCCTGGATGTCAGAATCACCGAAATCTGCAAGAATAAAATATGACATCTGTAACTTTTGTTGTAGTAATGTATAGTCATTTTTAATTGTAAATAAAAAGCTAACAAGCTCACCACCATTTCTGTCCTCCTCTGGCCAATAGCAGAAGTTAGTGAGCCGCATGGCACTCAGGATAAGCATCGTCACGGACAGCAGATCTAGGAGACTGTCTTTGGTCTGGTGGAGAGTGTTCATCACATGGCCTCAGACTGATGCCCTCAAACAGGTTTGTTCCCAGCACTGTTTTCAGTCTAGGTCCAGGTCTACATCAAAAAGAGAAAGGAAAAAGGACCAATTGAATTACATTAAGTTAATATTTGGCATAACAAACTGCTTGTCAAAGAGTCCATTTCATGATTTTACCTGGATTTGTATTTGAGAATGATGGTGCAGGTAGAGGACAGGCATTCATGCACTTCAGCCAGAGTAACTGAGGAACGCTGGATGGTTAACGACAGGCTGCTGAGCTGACTTAGCAAGTCATGGAGGAAGCAGGAGAATTTGAAGACTGCTCCATCCTTCATGATATGAAGAAATCCTCTGGCCTTTGCTTGCTGTTTTTCACACCCACCTCCAAGTGACTGCATCTGATGACATTTTAAAACATTTTTACATTTAAAATATTTTAATACAATTCATTAATACAAATACTAAAACATTTTAATGCACACTTTGACTATGTATGTATTGCTCGGTCAAGCCTAAACACATGACTACTGTACAGTACATTTGTAGATATGAAATTTAATGATGACATGAATTCATATGTCAGCAAAATATTATTACCAATGGCATCCTAACTTAAGCTATACTATACCTGGTCCAGGTGGCACACAAGTCCCTTGTAACCTCTCAAGAATGTGTCGAGGGCTTGCAACACGTGACACCCACCATGTTCCCTCTATCCTTGTTGGCATTAGATGTTTTATGCCCACTTCAAATCCTTTCTTCAAGTTTGCTCTATTAACACAGCTCTTTCGATAGGTGTAGAGGCCACTCAATAACTCTTCGACTTTCCTAGCCATACTAATGTGGGTCATTGCATCTGAGAAGGCCAGCTCCAACCTATGGGACATGCAGTGTATCCATAAAATATATGATCTGTCCTGGCGCAATTGGGTGACAACTTTTTTTAACCCCGGTCATCACAGATGCACCATCAGTCCCACAAGCTTCAACTTTTTCCAGCCATTGTCCTGTTCCATCTTCATTTCCTGAGACTGTCCCCATTAATGAAGTGATTGCCTCAGTGATGTGGGTGGCATCAGGTTTGTCCACTGCCTGGACACCCACAAAACATCAATTTTCCCTGCTTCCCTCACATAGACCAACTCCTCTTCCATTACTGAGCTGTTAGTAGAACGGTCACTCATAACGGACAGAAATTTTGTGGTGGCTAGAGATTCCTTAAGCTTTTGTCTCTCTGCCTCAGCAATGAAATGCATGAACTCTTGAGCACGTTTTGAGTTCCTTTAAGTGCTACTTATTTTCAAGCCTTTTTTGTCATCCACCCTAGAGAAAACACAACGTTAACTAACGTTAGCATTATAAACTCAATTATGCGATCTTGCTTAGCTAACAATAAAACACTGGGCTATTCCACAATAAAAAAACACTTCAGTTACTCACTGGCACATCCAGATGTAGTCCCCCAATTGCGTGGACGTTTCGGAACAGCAGCTCCATCCTCTCCAGCTCAGCCAACTTCATGACAGCCAAGCACTTGAAAGCTGTGCTGTCCTGCAGTGAACCCATCGTCTTCGCCCGTTTTGACTTGATACTACCAATGTGTGTGTGTGAGACTTTGTGGTCTTTTATTGTCTCCAGTTTAAAATAGTTGGTGCCAGTCACACAAGAAAGATTCCTCACTCACTCGTTTCCATACACTGCAGTCCTGGCAGTGCATAGTGTTTTTTTCTTTGCAATAAACTAGCCAATCTCGCTCTAATTTCCATTTGCCAATGTCAAGCCCTGCTGTGTAATGCTGTCAGGGACTCCTGCATGGGGTAAGGGGTGTTATCCAGCAGGCCACCATTCTCCTGTCGGTCACCACCTCCACCGGGTGCAGAGTTCCTTCAATAACAGAGCTGGTCCTGCGGATCAGCCTGTTCAGCCTCTTCCTGTCCTCAGCAGTGATGCTGCTGCCCCAGCAGACCACACCGTAAAAAATGGCTGATGCCCCCACAGTTGCCTGTACTCCCTGTCGTCCCCATCGGCGATGAGGCCAACTATTGCAAAGTTGTCAGAGAACTTCTGCAGGAAGCAGCTGGTGGAGTGTTAAGTCTGCAGTATAAATCGTAAACAAAAAATGGTGCTAGAACAGTTCCTTGTTGGGCCCCTGTATTGCATACAGTCCTGTCAGACACACAGCCCTGGGTTCTCACATACTGTGGTCGGTTGGTGAGGTAATCTGTGATCCACAGTGTGAGATGCTGATCCACTCCAGCAAGCTCCAACTTGTCACTCAGGATTGTGGGTCGGATGGTGTTGAAAGCACTAGAGAAATCAAAGAACATGATTCTCACAGTGCTCCCAGCGATCTCCAGGTGTAAGATGAATGATGGTATCGTCCACTCCAATGCCAGGCAAACTGGAGTGGGTCCAGCGATAAGCTCACCAGGGGCCGAAGCTGACCCAGGACCAACCGCTCCAGGCACTTCATCAGGTGGAATGTTAGAGCCACAGGCTTGTAGCTGTTAAGATCCTTGGGATGTGGGGTCTTTGGCACTGGTACTGTGCAGGAAGTCTTCCAGAGCTATGGAACTCCCCAGCCTCAGACTCATGCTGTACAAGTATTCCATTACCCCACCCAGTTGGTCTGCACAGCATTTATGACCCTGGAGCTGATGCCATCTGGACCAGCCGCCTTCCTGGCATTGGTCCTCCTCAGCTCTCTCCTGACCTGAGCAGCCAAAATGGTCAGACTGGGGTCGTCTGCGGGATGTGTATAGGGCGTTGTGGTCAGGGGTGTGGGAGAGGAGTAAGGTGGGGGTGAGAAAAAGGTGCCAAGTGTCAGAGAGGTGTGAGGTGCTTGAGGTGAGCCAGAAGTGGGGGTGGGGGTGGGGGTGACAGCAGCAGATGGTTGGGGCTATAACAGGGAGGGCAGTGTGGGTGGAGGCAGATAAGTCTGCAGTGATCATCCATGGTTTGTTGTTGGGGAAACACAGCACGGTCCTGG
>JBBIGC010000001.1:1291080-1306118 GCA_037576955.1 Lepidarchus adonis
TGGCTTTGTACCGGTGCAGCTCCTTAGCGTAATCAACAGCATCCAGGTATTAAGACACGTGGTCACGTGGTGCAGGTTGTTCCCGCCGTGTCAGGCTCGCGCGCTCACACACAGGTGTTTCGGTGTCAAATCAAGCGTTAAACGCTGCGAAGGAAACTGTGAGGCTTGCGGGTGAAAGGATGGAGAGAAACTGCTTTTATTTTCTCGGAAGCAGCTGCTTAATACCTGTATGTCTCGTTGGTATCGGTTAATTTAGTGCGGGCGTGAATCTCATCTCCGGATCCGGGAATTTAAACACTGTGTGAACGCGGTAAATTAGTGATTCGGTTTTTAAACGACTATAACTCTGAAATATTGAGTTTTGGCGATGAATCCTAAAGATTCTCTCAGATTATTGAATCTCCTGCCCCAAAATCACACAACAATTCACCTTTTAATTTGAATATTATGTTAAAATGCTCTAAAAATAAAATCTAAAAAAGCTAAAAATAATGATCTGATTTCTGAATCCTTTCACAAGCCACACACGATAAATCCCCAAAGCAAAGGATGGAAAATAAAACAATTCACAATGCACATAATAGCAGTGCTGAAAAAAACACTGGCATTAAGAGTGATTTTGCAAGTTATTAAAATAATAAATATATGAAATTATGGTTTGTTTTTGTGGCTGAACTTGCATAACATTTGTCATCTGTGTTGCTAAAGAGCTTTTTTTATTTTAAGCAATATTTACAATAAATATATCACTGAGGTTCACGCTGTGTTGTTTCTTGTGAATGTTTTACATGCTGTTTTGCATATTTGACCACGCCCCTCAGGTGCAGGTTATTTGCTGAAGGTTTGGGCTCGTTTTCTGCTTCTGGGCCATTATTAATGAATTCTGAATAATTCCAGGAAAATGTCAGGACATCCCTTCATAATCTGAATCTCAGGAGAAAGTGGAACATGCAGCAACACTGTGATACTACTCATTTTACCAAAATGTGGTTAAAGATGAATGGCCTGGAAGGGCCCAATCAAAAACCTGATCTCATAGAACAGAGACCAACCAATAGAAACGCTCCTGTGAGGAAATCTGAAGCTGTTCTATATGGAGATGTTGATTTATAAGATTCAAGAGGTTTTTATTGTCAATAAAGCCGTATACACAGTACACAGTATTTAATAGCGTTTCACGCAGCCCCCCACCCTGGTGCATTCGTAAAAAATTACAATTAAAATAAAAAAAAGAGATAAAATATAAACTACAAAAACAAAATAATAACTATACATATACTTTAAAACAAAAGGGAGATATAAAGAAAGGAATTATATACAAACACTGAACAGAAAGACAAAAGACATTTTAAAGTGACAGTGCAAATGAGTGCAAAAAAAAGAAAATATTTGTTATTTATGTGTTATTTAAAGATTTAAACATTGATTTGCAGTTATTGATGCACAAGTAAAGGTTACGCCACTCGTGACCTATAATATTGGATTATTTACTGAGTAAATAAATTGTGAAGTGAAATATTTTTGCCTCATTTGTCTTGTTGGCTTCTCTTTGTGTAAAATCACATGAGGTCATGTTCATGTTAAAGTTCTTGCACCACTGTTTGCTTGTTTTTCCTTTTTCCAATATATTCAATGTTCTTCCCCCCTTCAGAAGACAGTCCGGTGCTCCAGGCCCCGGCTCCTCCACCCCCAGTCCAGTCCGGCTCCAGCACCACCCACCCGGAGGCCCAGTCTACCTCAGCAAGAGAGGAGGAGCCCTGTCTGACGCCTGGAGCCTCCCTGCCCTCCGAGCCAGAGCCCGAGCCCGAGCCTGAGGCAGAGCAGGAGGAGAAGGCAGAGAAGGCCGAGACGGAGGAGGAGAAAGCCCTGCGCCTCCTCTACTGCTCCCTCTGCAAGGTGGCTGTCAACTCCCCATCCCAGCTGGAGGCTCACAACAGCGGTGAGGAGTGTTCAAGCTCTCCCTGTGTCTGAGTGGGCCTTCTCCGGGTTCTCCGGTTTCCTCCCACAGTTTAAAGGATTGTGGTTTAGGTTGACTGACCCATAGGTGGGAGAGTGTGTCTCTCATGGGTTGGCCTCCTGTCCAGAGTGAACCCTAATTATGCTAATCAGCTGGGATCGGCTCCAGCTTCCCCGCGAGCTGAAATGGAAAAGCTAAATCAGGCTCGGACTAAACTTTGCAGGACAGTGAATGGACAGCAGGTAGAATGGTGTACACTGTGTTAGGGATGAACTGATAGGAAGCAAAGGAAAGTCGCTATACTTTAAAGGGCTATACTTTAAAGGGCCCATATGCTCATATTTTTTTGTATATCTTCTTTTGATAACTAGAACGCCACAAATGATATACAATACCTGACAAAGGTTAGTACTCCCCTCACATTTTTAAAATATAGATTGTTATAGGTTTTATTTGTGACATCACAAAACTATCAACCTCTAAAACAAACCACTTAGTTTCCCTATATTTGTGACATCACAAAATGATCGACATCGAAACAAACCACTTAGTTTCCTTAGTTTCTACTTATAGTATCTGACAAAAGTGAGTACATCTCTCACATTTTTATACATATCTCATTTTCATGGGACAACACTAAAGATACACACTCTATGTAAAAGTCCATATAAGGAAACTAAGTGGTGTGTTTTGAAATCCATGGCTTTGCTTTTTCTGGAAAAATTCCAGGGGTGCCAATCATTTCAGCCATGACTGTAACAATCCATATAAAAAAAACTAAGTGGTCTGTTTTGAACTCGCTACTTTTGTGATGTAAAAAAAAACATATAACAATCCGTATAACAAAGTTTCAGAGTTCCCAGTTTTGTGATGTCACAAGAATTAAACCATATAACAGTTCACATAAAGAAAACGAAGTGGTCAGTTTTGAAGTCACTAGTTTTGTGATGTAACAAAAAGCATCACAATATGTAATAATCCACATAAGGAAACTAAGCAGTATGTTTTGAGATTGACAGTTTTGTGATGTCACAAAAAACATATACATGTAATAATCCATATAAGGGAACTAAGTAATTTGTTTCAAATTCACCTGTTTTGTGATGTGACAAAAATAATTTACATGTAAAAATCCATATAAGGATGGAGTTTTGTGATGTCACAAATAACAACAAATGTCTAGCAAGTCTAAATAATTTGAGTGAATGATTCAGCCTGGATTGTGTTGTTATCTGCTGGACTGTAATGTCTCATTTTAAAGCAGTCTGGGCTGAAACACTAAAATGCTAAAACGCTTTAGGGTGACCTGGTATTTATGCATTATGTGTGTGTATATATACTATATATATATGTAGTGGGTTGAGGTGAGTGACAGCAGTGGTGACCTATTAGAGCAAAGCCCCTCCCTATTTAAAGGCTGATTGGTTACTATCAGGGTGCGTCACGTCCGGTTTCCACGGCGTTGTCCTGGTTGGTAGAGGCGGCAGGTAAGCGCGGTGTTTGAACCCGGTTTTATGTGTGCGCGCGCGACTTGAAGGATTATGGTTGCTTTTCTTATAGCGTGTTTTCCGGCGTTGCTGTTGCCGACGTAGATGTGAGCATTTGCTCTGCAGGTATGTTTGTTTAACCTTGTTTGGTTCGTTAGATTTCAGCGGAATGAACATTATCTGTGCATATTGTTTAGGCTTCATTGCCCTATAGTATCTGATGGGATACAGCTCTGATTAAACCCGTGCCTGTGTGTGTGTGTGCGTTCGTTATGGAGACCTGTATGGTAAGTGGCCTAATTTGCCTTTCATTGAGAGTTAGGTGTGTACTTAACAATAATGTTTCACCTCTCACGTTTGTCATAGGAAACTCCCTCTCGTTGCCAGTATGGTGTTGACTAGCAGCTAATGCTGCTAATTCCTGCTAGTGGAGACGTGGCCATTCATTTCACGTCAGTGCTGCAAAACTGAGCTCAGTATTAAAGGCACTGATTGTCAGTCTGGTGTCTTTGCTTTGTTGCCACGTGTCGATTGTATAGTTTATACATTTACCTTTTCTTCCTTTCTTTTGGGATAAGCACACCAGGTTTTCTTGGTCTGTACGTGGATTTGGTTCATTGTTTCCTGGTTATTTTTGGTGTTGTAATTGTTTTGTATTATTATAAGTTATGTATTTCCTGATGGCTGACCTGCAAAATAGACTATTCGGTACCTTTTTGATGTCTTATAACCTTGTACTGTTTGCTCTTGACACTTGTCTGAAGAAGTCTCATTAAGTGGTGTCTAATATTGTTGGAGCTTTTTGGATGTTCTTCTCTTTTTATTGCAGGAGCTGAGGTTTGCTGATGGGTCGTCGCCGCTGTGGTGGTGGTTCTGCTTGTGTGCAGTGTTACGTTACGCGTGTGTGGAAGTGTGCCAGTAAAATTACGACTCTTTGGTCTGCCCTTTTGTGAACCTCAGCTCTGTTTTTTGTTTGTTTTGGGTTTATCTAACAATACACATTTTAGTTAAGTTTGTGTGACAAACATGGGGAAAAAAAATAAGAAATTAGAAAGGGGACAAAACTTCACACCACTATATACACTTTTTATATATATATATATATATATATATCTTCTCCCACCTGCTTCACACAGAACAGCTGAACAATAACTCCGCTATTGTGAGGATAAACATCTCTAATTTGCTCTGTGACACAGTGATCACCAGATCTGTTTGACCATAAGAAGAAAACACAGCTGCTGTCTTTGCACATCCTTGCAGTATGAGTCACCTCTGAGATTTCACTGCAAAACTCGGCCAAACAGTTGCAGCCGAGCAAAACAACCCTACTGTACATCCTTACACACCACAACCCTCTCCTCATCAGCAGGAATTATAGCTCCCAACAGTGAGTGAGCAATGTGATGCACTACCTGACTGATAACAGCAATACAGGAGTTTAGTAGGCATTCAGAAAGTGGTCAGCTAGAGGTAATTTACAATAGTAAATAAAAATCATAATTTATCAATACAATGTCGCAAACACCACATAAAACAAAGGCAGCGACGTTAACACACATCGCTGTATGTCGAGTGCAACGTAACACACAGACTTTTATTCTAGAAAAGTTCTCATTTGTTACAACCTGCACTAAAAAGAAGAATGTTTGTGGTGTATACAAGTCTGTGTTTGGGTGGGGTTTCTCCTGGTTCTCCAGTTTCCTACAAAAGGCTTGTGGTATAGGTTGACCGGCTACTCTACATTGCCCATAGGTTGGGGGTGTGTGATGGGTTGTTGTCCCCCTGTGGGCTGAAATGCATAAAGTGATTTGGAAGATGGATATATATATAAAACTGTTGTTCACCTAGATAAATATTGGCACAACAGTGGCTGGTCTATTCATTTTTCATAAAATTATTTTTTGTTGTGGTTGCTCTGCATTGCATTTGACTTTTATTTAAACTTGGATCACACTTCATTTAATAAGTTTAGAGACTTTTTTCAGACAAAGTAAATAATTCAACTATTACATTTTTCAGAAGGTAAAAATATATCAAGTGAGAAAACAGCCAGATTAACACTGATTTTTTTTTTTTTCTGGTTGCCATCTGCACAAGCAAGGTCTGTCTGCAGGCTCACCAACTATGACACCCCCACTTCAGGCCATGACACCACCTTGAGATAACGTCCTGGATTATTATGATGGTGATGCACGTTGACAGCTATGAGAACAGCAAGACAAAACCAAAAAGTCAAACACTAAATAAATGAGGAAAACTAGGAACAGGAGATGACATCTAGGCAAAAATCAATTCAGCGAATATAACAACGTGGATCATTTCTGTACCGTAAAGAACAAATTACCAATAAGCAGAAAACACAAACACTAGAGCTTAAATTTACAAAAGAAACGTCAAACACCTGGCAAGAAGAAAAACACACAGGAACAGATAATCAAGATAACATGAGAGTCAGGCAAAGGCGGAGCTAAGATATACAGTCTTATGCGAAGGTTTGGGCACAGCTTAATAAAAAACAGATTTTGGTGATTTTATAATTGATTTTAAACAGTCTCTTTAGGAAAATACACAATATTTTCAGCGAACATTTATGCATAGTTACTTTTAATACCATAAACATTGCACAGGTGGAGGGAAGAATGGATTCCACTAAATACCAGCAAATTCTGGAAGCAAACATCACACCATCTGTAAAAAAAAAAAACTGAAAAGTGGATGAGCTTCTACAACAGGACAATGATCCTAAACAAACATCGAAATCCAATATGCACGACCTTGAGACGCAAGCTGAAGGTTTTGGAATGTCCATCACAGTTCCCTGATTTAAACATAATTTAAATTTGTAGGTAGACCTTAAAAGAGCTGTACATGCAAAACGACCAAAGAACATTACAGAACTAGAACCTTTTCCAGGAAGAATGGGAGAAAATCCCAAGTACAAGAACTGAAAGACTTTTAGCTCTAAAAACCATTTGCAGTCTGTGAAATCTGCCGAGGTGTTACCAAGTACTGATTATGTAGGGTGCCCAAACTTTTGCACACTTATTTTTGTTTAATTTATGGCATAAAAAGTAACTATGCATCAATGTTTGCTGAAAATATTGTGTATTTTCCTTGAGAGACTTCATCTCCAAGTGACTCTTCAATTTTCTTAAAATCAGACGCCATCTTTGAATAGCTGCCAGCTGTATTTTAGTGGATAACGTTGCTGTACTAACATACCATTTTATCTCTGAGATGGGAAATTCATCGGAGAAGGGAAACAATATTCCAACTCATTCTGGACCATTTCTATTGGCCCAATCATCATAAAATCTTCTAATAATCTAATGTTTTTAAATGACATGTTATGGCAGTGACGAACAGCTTGCCTAGTCTGTGCAAGCCTTCCACCGTTCCAACTTACTTCACATAGTTTCATTTGGGTCGTGTCTTGTCACGTTCCTCAGGCACTAAGCATAAGACCATGCTGGAGGCACGCAATGGCAATGGCTCCATCAAATCCTTCCCCAGGGCAGGAGTGAAGAACAAGCCGGCGACGCCCACCAGCTCTACCACGGGCCTCCAGAACAAGACGTTCCACTGTGAGACATGTGACGTACGCGTGAACTCGGAGACGCAGCTCAAACAGGTCAGAAGATGCTGGAGTTCAGCATAAGCCATGAACAAAGTTACAATGCAAGTACAATCCAGAAGACAATCACTTTGTGTAATATCCCTCTGTTTGTTACTGTTCAGCATATCAGCAGTCGGCGCCACAAAGACCGAGCGGCAGGAAAACCCGCCAAGCCCAAGTACAGCCCCTACACCAAGACCCAACGAGGACAAACCAAACCGCAAACGGTGGGTATCATCATGGGGTTTGATTAGCAGGGCTACACCCTCACCGCTCAATTGTCAAAACCCATTACGCCAATAAATTTTCACCGATCTGAAGTAGAAGAATCTAATTTCACCCCTGGAGCCTCTGCAGCTCAATACCAGTGACATTATACTGTAGTTCAGCATAAAATATTACATTGATCAAATTCTGAACTTACCGATATCATGCAGCAACGCAAGAACTACGTCGCAAAATATCGGCTCCAAGTCGTTGCTTCTGACACGAACGCGTGTCCGACATAATCGACAGAAAAGCAGCACAGGTCGCAAATGATTATCATTAACATTAACAGATCTGATTTGTTTATGCATATGATTTTTAAGGATTTGAAGAAAGGTAATACTAATAATTTTAGCATTTCAGTGTTGCTAATTTTATACTGAAGAATTTACATATAGACGGATGATTGACAGCGATGTACTGCAGCACCTCCACCCTCCAGCCATTCAAACAAAAATTAAAAACTTCTTTTCCCAGCCAAGAATAATCTGCCTAATCTGACCATATGCTGTAAATTCATTCTTTGAATGTGCCATATTTTTGGCCCATGTTTTGCCTCTCAGAAATCATTTTACATTTTGGATACAAATTATGTCATTGAGATGATCGACTGGAGTGTAGATTACATCAATAAAAATTGCAGCAGGATTTATATTATGCAAGGGAAATATTTCTTGCACAGTTCCACCACAAAAAAGTAGAATTATACACTGTACAGATACAGGTGAAAAAATTAGAATATCGTGAAAAATTTCAATAGTTCTTGACATTTCTTTCAGAAAGTGAAATCCATATAGAATATAGATTCATTATACATGTGAAAAATGTTAAATGTTTCACAATATTCTAATTTTTTAAAACTGAAATGACAAGAAATAAAGGCTTGTCATATTTCACTCTATTTGTAATGAATCTATATAATATATGGATTTCACAAAGTGAAGAAATATTAAATTTCATGATATTCAAATTTTTTTAGATGTCCCTGTATGTAGATTATGTATGAAAATGTCTGACGGTGTACGTCAAGGCTCAATCCTGGGCCCTATTTTGTTTACTCTGCTTGCTTCACTCTAGAATATGGATCATTTAAGCCATTTAAGCTCTCTCTCTCTCTCTCTCTCTCTGACCCACCAGGTGAAACTCCCCCTGGGTAAGGACCTCTGCCAGCCACTGACGGCTACGATAGTGCCCACCCACCTGGCAGCCGTTGCCGCAGCAGCCGCTGCTGTAGGCCAGACGTTCCCCCTGCGTGCCAGCCATAACCCCTCTGTGTTTCAGACTCAGTCCATCCCCGCTGCCCTCCTCCGTCCCGCCCCCGGCCCCATTAGGACCGCCCACGCACCCGTACTGTTTGCACCCTACTGACCTCCGAGCTGTGACCTCCGATAAGTCTGACGCACCTCCTCAGCCTTTGTGGTACTGTGGTCCAGTCACAGTGTGGATCATTGCCTTTATTCTCCATCCCCACCCAGTGTCACACCACGGGACGTGACGGGTGAAACTATAGCGCAATAATTAAAGAGACAAACCAGGTAACTATGCATCCGTCATCGCCATGTGACACACTGACTCTATAAATGTATTTCGGGATATATTGATATGTTTTGTTTTGTATCGTTTTTCATTTGGACACTGTGTCTTGCTTCTGAGAAAAGAAGATTTTTCCGTCTGAAAAGAAAGAGGCTGGAAAAAGTCGGGGGAAAATAAGTTCTACTGCTCTGCTGTTTGCACTTTAAGCCTCTCCTTCCGTGGATGTCTTCAGTGCTTTAGATAGCTAGAACGTGTCTTATTCCTTTCTGTATGTGTACTGTCTTTGTGTGTGTGTGTGTGTGTGTGTGTGTGTGTGTGTGTGTGTGTGTGTAAGAAAGTGGGTCTTCTCAAAAAGTGAAATACTGCTGAAACATTATAAAGCAAAGTACAAAAGTACACCAAGATACTTGCTATGTGTGTGTGTGTGTGTGTGTGTGTATATCAGGGTTCCCAGTACCAAGTAAAACTTGCCAAAGTGTCTGTACATAGTTACAGCAAAGGCGACATTTGATTTTCAACAGTATATCAACCTTCAGTACTGTTTTTGCCCAAAAGGGGGTGCTCTTTACGCAATACTCCCTACTAGGCCCACTGCTATTCCAATCGCCACGTCTCAATGGCCAAAATGTTATCTCCAGTAGGCCTGAAGAAGACGTCCCAGATGTTGCAGGGTCCAGGAGGCGCGAGAGGGCAGGAGAAATTCATGTAGCTCCTTTGCGGTAGTTCAGAGAGGGACAATGGCTTCACAAGAGTGTCAACCAATATGTGAGAGACACCAAAGACGGGTTTCCCTCTGCAGGAAGTCGTCTGGAGGAGAACAGGATGAGGTTTATGTGCATTGGACTCCTCAAAGACATGATAGACATGTAGAAATTTTAATTGGGCAGCAGAGGTCTGAACAAATAAAGTTGTGACCTGTAGGCTACATTTGATGCCATGTAGGCCAGGGGGTGCCCAGCTCTAGTCCTGGAGGTACAGTGTGGTGATTTTCCTGGTCAAACACACTTGGTTCAACTCACCTGTTTGAGGAGGAGAACTACCAAACTGGGCTGGACACCAGCCCTCCAGGACCAACGTTGGACACTGTTGATGTAGGCCCCCAGAAGTTAAGACCTTAAGACCTGCCCACTGCGTTATGAGTGGATGGGTTGAAGGTGGTGCACTGTGTAATGGGGGACTGTTCACAATGACAAGTAATCAGTCGTTACTTTTCCTTATGCTTAATCATTATTGTTCATTAACTAGTCTGAGATCTTTGGCCAACCTAGGTCTACATCATGTCTGCTGTTTGTGCCGTTTGTTACACGTACCTTTGCAGATACTTTGGCAGTTTCAAATCTGTCCTCCCTCCAGGCATCAGACTGGCTGGAAACCCCTGGTGTGTATGTATGTGATGTGTGTATTTGAAAGTGACGTGTACATCATTTCAACATGGATATAATCATTAATCAACCATAACTGTTAGAGTTATGCCGTCCGCTTATCATAAATATTAAAAAAAAAAAATTATGCTAACCCCAATTTGGCATTTCCGAAATTGTTACCACTGAACTATTGCTTTTTTAATGGCTGTAAATTAACACTTAAACAGTGTTGAATTCCTTGACAAAAACTGTGCTGATTAACTTTTATCTGTGACGGAAATGAGACAAAAACTGAATAAAAATGCATTCCTAAAAAACAAACAGGATGTACTATATTTCTGCTCAAAATTATGCAGATATTGAGAAGAAAACTAACATATTTATGGACACATTTGAATGAATAACTGAATAAAATCACTGCAAACAGAGTGGGAGCAAAATGGGTAGAAAAAATACCACAAATATGAAGAAGCATTTTAAAGCTTAATTTTTAACCACCAAACAACTACACTGTCAGAATTAGTTTAAAGCAGTGTCCAGTCCTGGTCCTGGAGGAATGGTGTCCACGGGTAGAAGGGAAATCACCAAACTGGATGTTTTCTTATTCATGACTCTTCATGGTCCATTGTGGAGAACAATTACACAGCTAGCAAGGCAGCTTCTTCATTAGGGCTGCCCCTTACATCCCCAGCGTGAAAAGATAAGTGCACGGCTCACTCTGGCCTTTCCCATTCCACATTAACTAATCGGAGAATTATAATTAGGATTTGCAATAATTAAAATCATGCTACAAACATCTGGTTAGACAGCCTATCCTTGTTGGATATCTTAGTTATTAGCTTGCTAACTTACATTGTATTGACAAGAGACAGTGAGCACTGTTTCCATGACAACAGTTGGTTAAGTACTGCCTCGGTATTTGGCTGGGTTTGAATTTCTAGTAGGTGCTGGTAATATGACATATCTGACACTTTCCAAGTGGGACAACCACCCTGAGGTCTATACAAGTACAGGGGGTCCTCCACTTACGATGATTTATGGTTACGACGCTGCCCCAAACCATTTTTATGGAGTGAAAGTGAAAGTACATATAATAAAAACAGACTAAACAGATCCTCAGGTGAGTGTCTCCCTCTAGTGGGCTGACAGAGGAATGGCCCCAGGGAATTACACACGTAGATGCTTATGTAAGGGGGTTTACCACGCAAGCTGACGAACAAAGTCAAAACACCCTGTAATAAGTTACTGTATATCTTCTAATAATAGCCTCTTGTTGACGCCCGTTTCCGGGTTTGAAGTAGATCCCGTCTACTATTGGAAGATATACAGTATTTTAGGGAAAAAAATCAATGAATATGACATTTTGGCCACCAGCCAGGCCATAAAGCAGTGATAAGCATTGATTCCTGGGATTGATACTGGGATGGCCCAAACTGTGTTTTATTCAAAAGACTAAATCTAAGACCTAATAAAATGAACACTGCACTTGAATCTTATAGGATGTTCCATGTGCTTTATTTGAAGCTTGTAAAAGCCACTTACACACATTTGCGCTTGTGTGTTGCATCTTTACAGTGACTCTTTCAGTAAAGTGCACTGGTAAATACCAGAAGACACTTCTTCTTCAAAAACTGGTCCAAATGATTGGCCGAGCCCAAGAATTTTGGTTGGTAATCTAAGTGTAAGGCCTTCATGTCAGTGCTCGGCTTTACTTGCCGAGATTTCATGTAGGAACATTTCTGTTTGTCTACTTTTGTTTCCATTTAAAAATAAAAATGAGATTGGATTATTTCAGCCAAATGAGTTTAAATACGACAAGCATGACCATTCATTCCTTCATGAGAGCCAATCCCTGGTGACTATGGCCCAAGGCAGGGTTCACCCTGGACAGAAGACCAATCCATCACAGGCATTATGATGGTATTAAATAAAAATGAACTAATATGCGTTGTTTTTTGGGAAAAGTTGAACATTGACATTTCATCCAGACTGGATCCCTCAGGGCCTTTGAGACCTTGGTCTAGAAGATCCTGAGAGTTTCTATTTTGGGGGAAAATATGAATTACGTCACCGTGGTCCTTGCCAGATGTATTCTAAATGAAGGACAGAACTGTGTTCATGTATTTTATTCATGTGGAACTGATGTACTCCTTGAATTTTGTGTGTGTGTGTGTGTGTGTGTTCATCATCTCTGCAAAAACTCCACGTGTCACATGGATGATGCTTGACTATCTCATCTGGCAATGTGAAAAAAAAAAAAAAAAAACAATACCTAAAGACAAGGGTGAAAAATTTCAAATAAAGTCTTACTTTGCTAACTTGTTTTTGCCAAAATTTCCTCGTTTTCCCCTTCGCACACACACTCACACTCCTGCCATACATGGTTGTTTTGATTACTTCCACGACCTGTGATGGATTGCTAGAAAATAGCCCCATCCATCTTGCTTCATGGTTGGAAACAGTTTCCTATTTCTTCTGCAGCTTGAAATGTTGCTGTTGAGAAATCAGTCTGGGCGAGTAATTAATAAATCTATTCGAACTCTCTTCACCCTTCACTGATGGGTCCCGGGAGGTGGGGGTTGGGGCCCAAACATGTCATGCGGCCTTCCTCACCCCCACGCTGCGGGTCGAAACTACACCCATCTCTGCGTATTGATGTTTCCGTCCATTTTCTCTTTGGAGTCAAACCCGATGCAAAGTCTCCAGGTGCTGGATGAGCTCCGCTGTTCCCCCTGCGGAGCCACGGCTGCACTCGCGCTTTGTGTTGCGTAAAGGCTCCAACTATGACTTATCTGGGCCTGAAAGCGATACGGAAATATCCCTCCAGAACACACTCCCAGCTCTGCTGCTGTCCAGCGCCAACAGAGCCTCCATCCTGGCTGCAGGAGATTGCGAGTGGCTGAATGTGGCGGATTGCTGGCGCTGTCCCTCCATCCAGCCCTGCGTTTCTGCACTCGCCAGCATCTGTACTTGTACGCACTTGTTCCAGAACGCTGTCTCACACACACACACACACACACACAGTGTTGTCGTCAGTGGAGGTAGTGACGCAGCCAGTAAAGCAGGTCCGGTCAGTACGGTTGGTGCTACACCAATTAGCCAAAACATTATAACCACCTGCCCAGCATCAATGAGGCTTGGGTGCCCGTGACCCTGTCCCAGATTCACCACCTGGAACGCGCCACGAGACCTGCTGTCCTGGACACGCCTAAGCCATTACTTTTCACTTTTTTCCTCACGCTCATCAACTTCAAGAACTGACTGTTCACTTGCTGCCTTATATACCCAGCCCCCGTGCCACTATAATGAAATAAACCTTAATGTGACTAGTCGCCTGCAGTTCCATGACGTACTCCTCAGTTTTGGGCAAAAATAATTCTGTTTGCCATTCAATTCTGCGTACAGTCGTGGGAAAAAATAAGTACACCCCATGGAAATGGTCAAACTAATTTAAACAAGTGAACGATTCACCTCTTTGACACAAGATACTTGGAAACGTTGCTTGTCTTCTGCAGAGAGAGTAAGTACACCCTTTGCTCTAGAAGCTACGACTGCCCCCTTTCAGCAGTAACAAGCCCACCTTCAGTTATAATGTGTATGTTCTGGATCCTTAAAGCACCTTCTCTGTAAAATGAATGCATTATGAAAGGACAAAATGAAAACAGCAAGCAAACAAATGAGCACAAATGGATCCACTGAAACAGCTTGGCTGGTTAAAGCAGCTATTGCAGGAACACATGGGGAAAGGCATGTTCATTGTGATGGCTGACGTTACGCACGGAATGATAAACTACTTTGCATAAAACCAACCTTTTTATAAAACATCTTCTGGTTATTACTTATATTGTTTGGCAGGAAATTGAAATTTTTTCCTCGGGTGTTGGGGTTGGTTAGACAAGATGAATGTGTTAGCTTTTTATTTTTTTATTGACCTTTTAAAAAATATCTATATATTAAAGTATAATATAAAAAAATTATACAGTCAAACCCTGTTGCTCCTTGTTAGCTTGCAAACCTTGCCTCTAGCTGTGAAAGGTTGCAGAACAGATTCCCTTTCATGTTATTTAACTCATTAAGCCGCCAACCTCGCCTCTCGCCCTCAGCACAACATGCAACATGCCTGGTGTACGCATTTCTCAATCTATAGCTCAACAAACTTGGGTCTGTGTTAGCAATGTAGCCTAGAACATGCTCAGTCATGCTAATTCTATAGGTCAGCTGCTGCTAATGCTTATGCTGCTAATGCTACTGCTAATGCTATTGCTGCTGCTTTCTCATTATTAACTTATGCACAATTGACTCATGCATGTAATGATGTTGCAGAGGTTTTATTAACAGCCGGCAACATGAACTCGCAACCTGCATATAGCGAATGCCAGTGTCTCTCGTGGGAGTGCAGTATTACCGTAAAGCATTCAGTTTGCGTTCAAAAACATTCTACTACCACATATGACAGACAAACGGCACAAAAAAGGGAGCAAGCGCTGTAACCATGACCCCCTGTGATCCATTACACCCTCACCTCTTGCCACATTTAGGACCACTTGCTGGCTGGCAGCCCTGCAACGGCTTATAGCGGGGTCCCAATATCCAGTCCTGGACGGCCGGTGTCTAGCACGGTTGACTTTCCTGCTCAAACTCATCTAGTTTAACTCACCTGTTCATTGCCAGGTTTAGTGAGTGTGTTTGAAGAGGGGAGCTGCCAAACTCGCTGCGAGGTGACGAAACGAAAACGAAGAAATGTGTTTCAGAATTACGTATAAGCTCTTAATTATAGTGTAGAAATGTGTTTCTCTTTCAGGTGGAAATGT
>JBBIGC010000001.1:1307904-1322813 GCA_037576955.1 Lepidarchus adonis
GTCTGAATTTATGCTGATTGTTTCCTGAACCTGGAAGTCGCTTTGGACAAAAGCGTCAGACACATGAATAAATGTAAATGTAAACTGTGCTGGACAATGGCTCTCCAGGACCGGAGCTGGGCACCTCTGATATATTGCATATTTAAAAGTTTAAGAATTTTTGGCCCGCAGCCCTGAGTGACCCTATTACGATGTTTCTTCAGAACCTTTGTTTTGTGCAGTTGCAGAGTCTGGAAGATCTTCTAACATTCCTGAAATGAAATGCTACATTGCACAGAAACTCGAGAAGTCTGATTGACTCGGTTTCTATCTCAGGCTCTGAATAAAGCAGAAATCGTGAAACATCCAATGTTTCTTCAATACAAACGTCAGAAAACAGGATTCCAGGAATTGAATGTGTAGTTCTGTCACCTCACAGCAATTCCGTGCCTTCTGGTTTCCTCAAGGTTCTCCAGTTTCCTTCCAAATACTTGTGGTTTAGGTTGACTGGCTACTCTAGATCCCCCATAGGTTTGTTAATGGTTGTCAGTCTCTGTATTTCCTTGTGATGGGTTGGCCTCCCATCCAGGGTGAACCCTGTCTTGTGCCCATAGTCAGTTGGGATCGGCTTCAGCTTCCTCACAACTTGAAATGAATAAGCAGCTTGGGTCATGATTGGATAAACACCACACAACACAACTGTAAGAAAGAATTGCAAATTTTTTGTTTCACAATGTCCATTTACATACCAGCCATCAAAAACTGCAAAAAATCTTTGTAATTCAGGCATTTAAAGGCCATCGCGTAAAGAATCACAATTACACTTGTGTTATTGGGGACAGCAGTTACTACTAGGGGTTAATGGGGCTCCGGGGGTCTACTCAGTGACCCTTCTTTTCCCATCCACGTCTTTGATCATTGCATCCTCAGTACGTATACATTCTCCATCTCTCTATTCGTGTATGAGCATGTTTGCAGCACTTGAAACCCTGCCCTTCTCTTCAAGTGCCTCAGGGAGCCAGGGATGTGAAGAAAACGAATGGATCTAGAGGGCCGCCCCAAATCCCCCGGGACGGATGGGCAAATTCAAGAGCTCCAGTCGCCGGTGTGTCGCTTTGATTCCTGATCAAGACAAATGTTGCAATTAGCATTCCGGTCCAGGAGGAGTTAGATCTCTTTATTGTGGCAGGTTCTGTACAGTGCGGAGCGACTCGCCGCGGCCTGCAGCCCCGCCATGCATCATGCCAATCCCCCGCAGCATGGCGCAGGAATTCCATGGATCATGTTGACAGAGTTTTCATCAGGGGTCTAAGATTTTAATCAGGATTTGAAATATCGGCCCTGGCTTCTAATGACTGTCGTTATCCATTAAAGTGCCATACCTGACATGCCCAAAGACAATTATGAGACCTAATACACACGCCGAAGTTTACTTTTAAGCTAGAAAAATAGCGATGATCTACGCCGGCTTACCGGAGCCGCTTAGGTCTGACGGGAATGGACTGCTCGCTTGGTGGAAGGTAATTAAATACCGGCATGAAAAGATTTAATTTCAGGTTGACTTGGAGGTAATGTAGCATACTCTTGCCAAAGTACAGTGTCGAGCTTGCTTTAAATCAAAGGAGCTTTTACTATTAGAAGACCACACGCATCAATAACTCACAAAAAACTAAACCCAGCTGAGGATTAATTGCCTATACCCCAGGCACGTAAAGGGGGGCTTCAGGTGCTCAAACAGATACCCTTGTTGCCACAGTGGCGTTTTGGGCAAGGCCTTCCTTCTACAAAATCTTTGCCTATGAGCACCCCAACAATATTTTTTGCTATTCATCATCCTCCCCATGGGGTGACACCATTTATCTTTGGCCTCCCCCCACAAAGGTCATTTTTCATTCGCCGTGCTCTTCCCCCACTTGCCGATATTTTTCATTCACCCCCTCATTGAGAAAACTGTCGAGCCAGCCCCCAGGGGCCAGATGAGAGGATTGCGCTGGGCTGTTGTTGTCGAAATGGTTTTATTTCATTTGAAGGACCATTCTGAGCGTGGCATTGACATGGCTTGGAAGTGTGCAATGGGATGAGTGTATCAGAGATAGTGCTTATGTTAGGCCTGCTAGTGAAAAGCAAGTTCTTGAAGTTGATGTGCTGGAGGCAGGAGCATGAGCCAATTTGACCAGTGATGGCTAGAGCATTTCCAGAACAGCAGGTCTTGCAGAGGGTTCCAAGTCTGCAGTAGTTAGAACTGGTCAACCAGTGACAGGGTCATGGGTACCCAAGGCTCACTGATGCATGTGGAAGCCTGGTCTGATCCCAAAGAGGAACTCCTATTGCACAAAATGTCAATGCTGGCTCTGATAGATAATGGTCAGTAGATACATGAGGAGGACCTACTCAATATGAGGCAGGAGGTGTTCATGTTATGGCTGATGGATGTATATTAATATCCGTATAGCTCTGAAAAAGCTCTGAACATTCTATACCTAGTACAACACTGTTATCGGCCTGCTGTCTAGACTTCTGCCCCGGACGGATGACGCCATCTTCCTCGGTTTTCGCCGTCCCGGCTCAGGACTGACAGTAATGAATGCAGCAGCGGAGTTATCATCTTAATGGGTCTGTCAGCGCCGTGTCATCTCAGGACTCCAGGTGACAGGTGGGACAAGCGAAGCGTGCTGGAGACCCAGCAGATCGGGGAAGAAAACGGCTGGGGCTGTTGTTTTGGTCCTAAAAACACACGCACACACACAAAATTAGCATCCGTGGAATCGGAAGGTGAGTTGGGACACACAGTATAGTAGGAAGACCATAACGCTGGACTGTTGTTCTAGGTTATGACGATGAAATGCTTCTATGTTCGAAATGCATTGATGTAACATACGTAATGTCTTACCTAAAGTCGTGGTTCCCAGACCTGTTAATGCAGACGTACTGCACATTTTAGGGTTTTCTCCACTCCCAACACAACTGATCCAATCCCTGGCCCATTAGCAACCCTCCCTGAACTGATACAAAATCTCAACGGGCCTAGTTTGCCATGGACCTCCCTGCACCATGGAACCCAGGGGCAGTAAACCCCACCAATCCCACCCTGGCAGATTGTAAAGAATTGGGCATCTGGACTGAAATATATGCCGCCCAAGTAAAATGGGTCACATCCAATTTGCATGAGCATTGATTTCGATCAGGCCGCCTGCGAACCCTCTCGAACAAAATGTGCTGATTCAGGCTGATGGCTGTCAGATGGTAAAAATTACACCACGGACAACCAACATCTGCAACAACTCCACTTCTGATCAGTGCAAAGCTCGGATGAAAAAGACCCACTTATTTGGCTACGAGGCGCAGTTCCGTCCTCAGACAGGTTTAAGGTTAGCGATGTGAGGCCTATGCTGAACCATGTTGGCTTGAAGCACAGTGCTGCCATCTGCTGGTCAATAGGCTGCAGCACAGTAACAGCATGGAAGGAGCACAAATGTGTGACTGTTGCTGTGACATATACAGATTATTCCAAACGTCATTAGCTCTTCTCAGCGAGAGTTCACTCAATGATCAGCCATAACATTAAGACCACCTGTCTAATAGTGAGTCGGCCCACCTCATCCCACTGAAACATGGTGCGCTTTATACAACCGGAGCTCCACTTTGGGATCGACTTCCCACGTCCGTCATTGAGCCTTGGGTGCCCATGACCCAGTCGGTTGTCCTTCTTTGATCACTTTTGGTAGTGCACACCTAGAACACTCCACAAGACCTGCAGTTCTGAAGACGCTGTAGGCCCCCAGGTCCTTATGCTCCAGGAAATCACCTTGGAGAACTGACCGTTCGCTTGCTGCTTGGTATATCCCACCGCCCTGGTAATGAGGAAACACAATGCCACACTTCGGGTCGTCGGCTACAGGGCCTTTGTCATAGTGCACCCTGTTGTTAAGGAGACGGTTGCTATGGGGAGGCGAGTAAGATGCTGAACTCGGTCCAAGTGGTACTTGAGGACGTCGAGAGCGGAATGCAAGTGTGGTACGCACTTGAAGCGGGCTGCTGAAGTTTGAAATGATGCTTGTTTTGCTGAAGGATGAATGCCAGCTATTTGTTTTTCACTGCTGCTGATCTTGGCTGGAGTTTTGTGCTGAAGTGTTTCTAATTAACTCCAGCTAAAGCGTCCTCAGTCAGTTCACAACAACAAGGGAGCGACTCTGTCACTCCACTGGGTACACCGAGCGCAGGAACCCAGTCAGGAACGTGGGGAAAGGCTCTGTGGCTCATTGGAATTCTAGGCTCAGGCTCAGACTGAGTGCATTCAACACTAATGGGAACCGACTCGGACACATGACTAGCTTCTGTAACTGGGCGTTTTACATGGAATCTCTCCAAATGCCTTGTGTAAATATAACTAACATCTGATTAGCTGTGTTATAGTTCCCATTCAAAATGCTGTAATACTCCTTATAACTTCAACATGAGTGGGTGGGGCTAAATTAAATAAGCTGCGATAATGTGATTTAGTTTTTTTGTGCATATTTGTCATTTCAGACCATTACTGCAATTTACTGCTTTTTTACTATAATTTATGCTTTTTATCTTATTTTACTGCTTTCATTTAAAATCAGTTTACAGTTGTAGTTTTTTGTTACCATTGTACTTTTTATGACTTTTGTCATTTTTACCTTGTATCTTTAGTACTTTTATATTTATTACCTTTGTATTTTTATTAGTATAAGATGTACGTTATTTTATGTCACTGTCTCTATGTTGCAGTCGCTACATAAGCAATTTCCTTAGGGAAAATAAAGTTTTTCTGATTCTGATTAAACAAATATTTATATTAGACATGGGTAACCCCAGTTAACGTAAAATAATTTTTTTAAACTATTCTTTTATTTGGGAAAAAGCTATCCAACCCTAGTCTGTGCTTATTCACGGTTAATTTATGACTTACTTTTTCACAGAGGGTCATGTTTTTTCCATTAATAAATGAAATCATCATTCAATCTGCATTTTGTATTTGCTGGGGCTATCATTGATATTAAAATTAGTTTGATGATAAGAAGCATGTGAAATATGCAACAAAAACTCAAAATATGGATGGGGTAAATACTTTTTCACAGCACATCATACACATAGATGCCATGTTTAATCAACTTACATTGAAATTACAGAATGTACAGTTTTAGAGTTTTAAAGTTTTGTAAAAAGTCTGTTTACAGAGATCTACTGGCACAATCTTTTACCTTTTTTTTACCTTGTAGTTTTTGTTACCTTTGTATTTATAGGACCTTTGTATTTTTCTACCTTGTATTTTTAGTACCGTGTATTCTCTTTACCTTGTATTTTTATTACCTTTTATATTTATTACCTTTGTATTTTCATTAGTATAAGATGTATGTTTATTTTTTGTCATTGTCTCTATGTCGCAGTCGTTACATAAGCAATTTCCTCAGGGACAATAAAGTTTTTCTGATTCTGATGTCCGGTTCGCCTGATCTGGGACAAACAAATAAAAAAAATGTCACATCTTTAAGACAAAACATTGTTCTTTACACGTGTGCATAAAGGTGAGAATCCAAACTCGGTTCAGATTTAGAACCAGTTTTAATTTTGGGAAGCACCGGAACTGTTTACCTCCAACATTATCGCTTCCTCTTGTCACTAGACAGGAAACCCGATTTAGACAGGAAACCTTTACGGCATTTCTTGGTTTTACGTCGGCGGAGAATTAACGTTTGAGTTCGTATTTCACGTTTAAATAAATCACTCTCCAAATCGGTCAGTGACAAAAGCTACGCTTACTTCGTTGAGAATTTGTGTTTCTTAAGAAATGAAGACATTTGCTTTCTAACGCAACTTGCAGGTAAAACGTTTGTTTGAAAGTTTGTTTTATAAGTTGATTTTAGTGTGTAGTCCATTCCTTTTAATTTGTAAAGATCGCATTTGCTTTCTACCGCACGTGACAGGATTATTTCCTGAAAGGTGAAATTGCATCCACCCTTGGAGGAAGAGACTGTGTCTTCCTGCAACATGCATCATCTAATTTCACCTTAAAGGTACATCTAAATTAACTGAGTTTAGGAACAAGATCTGTGTTACTTTTAGCGATTCTTTTAAATATGTCATTGGGACGATTCTTTTTGGCCTTTTCCCCTTTGTCTCGTGCAATGATGTCACACTACGCGACTCAACTCATCATAGAACGGAGTTGTGTTCTTTATAACCAGTTTAGTGCGGTTTTCACTTGCAAAGGTGGTAACACCAGCAACATGTTAAAATATTTAAGTTCTCAACACGGCATGAAAATTCAAGAATGTGCTCGAGTTCAAGCTCCGTGGTTTCCATAGACGAGTGTAGCTTTGACTACAATCACTTAACCCAATGGACTTATGAATCGATAATGAATCAGAATCAGATCGATAAGAAGGATCAATAATGACACTGACATCAATAATTTCTTATCGATTCCCATCCCTACGTGTGACTGGTATAAAAAATAATCACTGGTGGTAAAAAAAAAATGGAATTACTGACAAAACTGGTTGGCATAATGAGAGATTTGTCAGTTGGTCGATTGGCTTGTGTAACAGAGAAGACACAACCATATTTATTAGAGGTCGATTTTTATGTAACAAGCAAAATATCAATCAGGCCCAAAGTCAAATTAAAGGGGGTGGGATCTCATAGGGTCAGCGAGCCCCTCCCACAATAAAGTTTTTGTTGCCCAATCAACTTTTAGTACAAGGGTCACTGAAAACGCTGACCAAGACACCTGCCCTTTGCCTGGATATACTTTACCAAGTGCCATCTGCATTTCTGAACAAAAAACAAAACCGCAGTTACTAAAATGACAAAATTCCTCCACCAGTCTATCAACATATTTCAGTTATGCATCCTGTTACACAAGAGGGCTTTGATACTTCTAGAACCTGAAAGAATGTCTGTCAGTGGCCTGTGGCAGGTTCTGGACTGTTCAGGGTAATTGAGGTTCTAGATGATCAGATGGTGGAAGGTACAAGACTGTACAGGGCCATTGGGTTTCTGGAAGATCAGGGCCACAGGGGTTCTAGTTGATGGGTTCCTGGAAGTCAGAAGACTGTTGAGGGCCATTGGGTTTTTCGATGATCAAATGTTAGAAGGTTTATTCAGAAGACTGTTCATGTATGTTCTAGACCATCAGGTAGTGGAAAATACAGAAGAGTGTTTAGAACCATGGAGGTTCTACATGATCAGGGTGAGGAAAGTACAACACGGAAGACAGCTGAGAGCCATTTGAGGTCAGTTTTGAAACAGATGAAGTCCTTCAGATTGTTCCTTGCCAAGTTAAAGCACCACTTGATCAGATAGTTGAAGATACAATGTAGAAGATCTTTCAGGGCCATGCTGGGCTCACTGTTAAATGAGCGGAGATGGTGGACGATTTATTACATGCATCATCTTGTCTGTACTGTAGAGTAACGGAATGAGAAAAAGCTTGAGGAATCCAGAATATTCCAGAAAAACCAGAGCTGGGCCAAGGAGGCCCCAGGCCACAGCAACTGATGCCCCAAGTACCAACATCTGGCAAAACAGCTCTGTCAGGAGCTCAAAGCGAATATATGTGGTTGTGATTCTGAAAGGATTGGATTGTACAACGACTGGGCAGAGTTTTGATTCTGTGCATGTTGTATTCCATGTAGACCTTCCAAAGCTGTGTGGCAACTGACCAGCATGACTCAAATTAAATATCCACACCATTAAAGCATATGATTCACCCCCTTTTATTGGAAATATTAACTAGTACCTGGACATTAAAAAAAACAAACCAGTCCTTCAGTATTAATCCTGGAACATCACTGAACCCATCGTGGGAGTTTAGCAGTAAATCAACCCCACCGTGGTCCATTTCAGTTTGATCCAACTGTGGAGACACTAAACCAGTCTCAGTCTCATTTTTTACTAATTAAAACCACAACCCAAATTTGAGCAATTCAACATAATCTAAAAAAAAACCCAAAAAACAAACTTTAGAATCGTGAAGGAAGTACAAGACATACCACTGGCAAAATTTCAAGTCGATTTGTTAATAACATTACATACATAGAAAATGACTACCATCAAACATTTTTTGACCAGTTTGTGAGGTTTTCTTTACGGGAACTGTACAATAGAGTGCATACATACCGTCATTGCGAGCAGTAGCAGTTAAGATGTATCGCTATTATATTGGGTTACTCTGAATAACAGAACATTCTTGGCTTTTTCATCCCCTCTACTATTAGGCCACTAAAGCCTTCAATAAGTGTCACATTTTAGTGCAACAGTCAGCCATAACATGAAACCACCTGCTTAATATTGAGTAGGTCCCAACTGTGTGTTCTGACCTCTATCCATTAGTCAGCCTGCACTTGAAACCACAGGAGCTCCTCCGTGGGATCGGACCAGACGGGCTAGCCTTCACTCCCCACATGCATCAGTGAGCCCCGGTTGCTCGCGTCTTTGCTGCCGGTTCGCCATTTGTCCTTCCTTAGATAGTAGGTACAAACCGCTGCGTACCTGGAATATTCACATCCTTGCGCTCTTGCTTCCAGTGCATCAACTTGAAGAAGTGGCAGCATAATATACCCCACCCCCCTGACAGGTGCCATTGTAATTAAATAATTAGATAGTCAATGTTCTTTGCTTCACCTGTCGGTGTTTTTAATGTTATGGCTGATTGTTGTAGAATGACTCAGCAGTTAACTGATTAGCCTACACTGCATCACAATACTGCACCAGCCCGACGATCGTGGCTTTTCCAGACCTTCTGAAAGAAGATGTAGATGACCAAACCCTTCGCATATCTGCAGGCCCTTTCCCTGCTTCTTTGCTTGCTCATTGACCAGACAAAGCAGCTCTGGTATATAACACAAAAACAGAAACACAGTGAGTTAAAAACCATCAGCAGTAGTCGAAACAGCACCCCTACCCTTAATTTACCCTTAGCATGAATTGTCACACTAGCCATGGTGAGTTGTTCAAATATCATATACACAGGGTCTTATATAGGCAATGAACTACACCAGGGTTCCAGACTAAATTTCAGCTACGCAGAACTAAACACGGCAACGATTAGCCTATCATATGTAAGCGGTGACATTTTACTGAAGGGCAGTAGTTATAAGGCTACATGGCACCTACATAAGCCTATTAAAAAAGCAAACACAAACCTACTGAGGCATTTATATACACATTATTTCAACAAGTGTCCCCAATCATTAACCTTGCTGATGTGTAATGCAACAAATGAATGATAAAAACACTTCGCTTGTTGGAATAAGTGGTTATAAATGCTCATATAGGTTTTTGTATGGCCCTGATTGGTCCAAGAGTGGTTTGAGATCCACTATTCACAACTACTCCAGGGCAGGTTTGACAGAGCCAACACTTGCATGCTAGGTAAGAAATCCTGGCTAGTGTGGCTTAACCTTGTAGCTTCAGCACAAAACTAAAAGCAATATTCACAGGGAAACAGAAATGTGTAAATGGTAGAGTGGGACAAAAATTCTGACCAGGTGCCAAACTATTCCATTATTGTTCATTCGTTTTCCACTCAGAAAACAGTATGACGCTACAAGCCATTCGTCAAATCAGCAGTAGAATCTTCCCAGGGATAGGAATGGATTCAGTGAAGCCACCAGGCACAGTGTTCTCCCTGTATGCGGGGGGAACGAGAAGCAAAGACGATCTGTACTTTTGGCAGCAGATACAATGAGGAATGCTTACATTTTGATAAGGATTCCTGGCCTAAGCGCTGCTCCAGTACTGTGTACAACCACGACATCGACTTGGACCAAGAGCTGGGCCTCACGAAACGACCGCTCGGCATCCATCGCTTCTTTACCACTTTCAGACTGAACATTGCCACATTGACATCTGTGCAGCAACTGGGCACAGAGATAATAGACAAGTCGCTCTTTTCTCAGCTCAAATACTCAAAAATCCTGGGAGGCCTGGACACTACTAGTCCCCCAGTTAAAGGGCATGCATAAAAACGGTGTAACTTGTACGGGCGATGTCCGTCCAGCTTAGCCAGGCCTCCACAGTTGACTGCATCGTCCCCATACACCGAAACCGAATGTCCTGCTGGCCCAGGGGGGCGAACGCTATCGTCCGACAGCCGCATGATTATGACCCAGTTAGTGCTGTCAGACCACGATGCTTCCATTTCCTAATACTAAACTATACACACTCACACACAAAAACTCCCACGCTTCCTCTTTTGTTCAATCTAGCTCTGCTGAGTGAAGTTAAAAATGTGTACTTAGGCTTGTAGTGATACATGCATCCATTATACTGAAGTACTTATCTCCTTAAAAAATACAACGTAAAAAAAAACAAGGTATTAGAAACAGATATACAAAGTCTTTAGCAGTTCCAGGGAGCAAGGTTCGGAAGGTTGCGCCCCATGTCCAGAAGTGATGCAGAGTTAGTTGGGAGGTGAGTTAGGTGTGTTGGTGTGTTGGAGGTTAGTTGCTGCAGCAGGGCCCTTTGGCAGGCGGTGCCGTCTCTGCAAGGTCTACGCCTCGGTTACGGCCTGTGGTTGCTCCAGGAGGCTGGGGCTCGTTCTTCGGTAGTTTTTTCGCTGCAAAATAGACAGAAAACAGAATTGAATCAAAGGCAATAATTTTAGGCACAAAACTGATACAGCAGCATGATGGACATAGACAACAAATGTGAAAGTAGCAGACGCAGGTGAATTTAGTCCATACTTTCATCCATTTTGTTAGAACATTAAGTCAAGCCTCATAGCTCTAAAAAGGCAAAAGCCCAGAAATCATGTCTTGGCTGATAAAGCACATCTGGAGGAAATAAGCATACATTTGATTTGCAGCATTGGACAGGATCAATAATAACTTTAATATTATTCACACACACATTTGCAAAAGTCTGAGGTACTGCAAATTGTTTGTTCACATTTATCTCAGCAGTGAGATAAAAAAAAAAAAGTTTTCATTAGAATAAATACAAACAAACAAAAAAGATGAATTTTCTAATGAGTTTTGTGCAAAAAGTAGTTGATATGTGTTGGTAGATGTTAGAACAGCGCAAGTTTGGGGATTCCTTCTCTCTCAGCAGCGGCACCGATTTAACCACTGAGCTCAAACCAGTAATTTGATGGTTCCTACAGAGAACACTGGAAATGAGAACCCAACACACTGACAAACATGTACTGTTCACTGTATTAACTGCATCAATCAAAACAGTGCATGATCCAATGTATCAATCTGTTCATTCCACAATTCATTTGACTATATTTGGTGTTTTTTACAACATCACTGTATATGATCTTTAATAATAAAATGTTCAGATTATAATCTGTTTCATGCAGATTGTGTGAAATGTCATATTTCATACTGTATCATTTTGCACAGACTGCTTTGCTGTAAATGTATCAAAAAATTATTGGAACATTGGCTGAAATAATATACAGTCAAACCCCGTTAGCTCGCCAACCCCGCCTCTCGCCAAATTTGGGCCCGGACCAATAGGGGCGAGCTAACGAGGTTTGACTGTATGTGACAACTAATCGTGTGCACACCTCAAATTCAAATTTCAAATTCAAATTTTATTTTGTCACATACACAGTCATACACAGTATGATGTGTAGTGAAATGCTTTTTGCGACCACCCGTGACCCCCAAATACATAAACACAAATTAAAAACAATTTAAAAGCAATTTAAGAGAAAACAACAATAAATAGAGCACAATATTGAAATAAAGAATATAAGGAATATAAAACCTTAACAAACCTGCATAAAACATATATAAAAAACCTACCAAACCTGTGATTTACACCATTATACGTGTGTTTTTTCTGTTTTTCTGAATTAGTTTAGGTCCTCACACAGACTAAGGTACATTTCCTGCATTTTGTACTTGTACAATTGTGTATGTGAGAAATAAACTGCTTGACTGTTCGCTTTATTTCTCAGAACAAAAGCCTTACTCACTGGGCATACAGTCACTGTCGCCCTCATTGTAATAGAAATGAGAGATTCAGATTGAGCGTGCACTCAGATCTGATCAGCATCTGAAAGCCACTTACCGATAGCCATAAAAATCTCGTTCACATTCATTGAAGTCTTTGCTGACGTTTCCATAAAAAGCAGGCTGTTGTCATCTGCATAAGACTGTGCATCCTGCAAGTGAAAAAGACATCGAGTTAACAACCGTGCCATGCAAGACACTGCAGCTATAAACAAAACAATTCTCTCAATTACTGTCTGCATCCATCAGCCTGGGCACATTACACACAAACCTGAAAGTCCAGCGCCCTCTTGCCTGCGAGATCTGCCTTGTTCCCAGCCAGAGCTATTACAATATTGGGGCTAGCTTGCCTCTGAAGTTCTTTAACCCAGTTCTTTGCACGTGCAAATGATTCCTGCCAAAGAAAAGAAGAGATCAGATTACTTCCTCAGGACACTTTTCCATTATTATTATTATTCACCCTCTTTACACTTGCCAGTGACTCATAGTCTGCAAGTACACGGACACACTCTGGGTCAGTCTTCCATTGCAGAAGCAGGAATAGGCAAATGAGCGCTGTAACCATTCAGAAAGCTGATGCATTGTAACAATGTAAGATTGCTGATTAACGTGTGGTTTCTACATTATAGACATTTATTTATTTATTTAGATGTTTTTGTCCAGGTACAGGAACAATCAAGCATAAATTCAACATATTCTTCTTGGCCATAGAAAACAGTGCATGAGCTACAAGAATGCAGATCAGAATCAGATTAAGAATCGTGTTTATTGGTCAAGTATGTGAGTAAACACAAGCGTCGATGGCGTCTCTCAAGCACAGCAGTAAAAAAACAACACCAATATGTAGATACAATGCAAAGAATACTGAACAAATATAATATACAGTCTACAATAGGGGTGGGAATCGCAAGGTATTTCACGATACGATATGCGATATGTAGTCCACGATAACGATAATATCGCGATACCACGATAATCGATGTATCGCACGACAAGTACGTATCGATATAACACAGAAACACGAAGATGCGTTATTAACTTACATAAGTAACAGCAACGATATTGTTAACTTTCCTATATTTGCTTTGCGACCACGACTGGAAGCTCAGAGAAACAGCTACTTCACTTCTGTGTCGGTGAGTGAACATGGCGGCAAATTTAAATATCGATATTGCCGCCAGCGTATCGATTATCGTATCGCGTGAGCAAGGACGACGATATATCGCAATATCGATATTGCTATTGATATAAGAAGTTTTAACAATATATTTAAGTGTATATAAGTATTTTTGTACATATTGGTGAATCTGGGGTCACAGTCAAACCCTCAAGCCTTTTTGTTAAAGCATCTGTTTTTTGGAGCTGAAAGTATCATCTTTGTCTCCAACACAGCACAGTCCGTCTATCAGTGTTCTCTCTACAATCTCACACACACACACACACACACAACAGACGTCTAAACATCTCAAATCTAATAAGCACATCAACCATGCGTCACATTAAACATGTCAAGCTATGCATCATATCACATGACACTAAGGAAGACCACTCGTATAAAATACACACAGATCAGACCCACGAAACTCAGACCTCAAACTCTCTCTGGGACAATCCGAGTCACAGAATCTTTCCACAAACTTTAAGTGTAATTTTTCTCTCTGTCTAATAAAATCTTTTAAATCTGTTGGCGATTCTGACCTCTTCCTGAAAGGACACTGAAATAACAAAACTTCAATATAAAATAATATACTATTTATAATTATAAATATATGTATGAATATGGCCCATATACGTGCTATAACAGTGCTATCTAAAAGAAACACATTCTACACCATCATTAAGTGCTTGTAAGTCATTCTAAACAGGCGATAACATTATAGAATGTTATAGAACGTAGCTAATAAAAAATATTAGAAGGAGGTGATGCAGCCCTGGTCGGGTGATGTGCGAGGTGCATGGACTCACTTCGTTTGTGATGTCATACACGACAATGGCAGCCTGTGCTCCTCTGTAATACATGGGTGCCAAACTGTGGTAGCGCTCTTGACCAGCTGTGTCCCAGATTTCAAACTTCACCGTCGTGTCGTCCAAACATACGGTCTGGGTCAGGAAGGCAGCTGGGGAAGCAGGGAAAACACAATGGGAGATCAGATCAGTGGTCACTGTTAAATACAGAGGGGTTTAATAAGCACACATGGGGCCAAAGCGCTAATATTTAGCAATAAATACATGACATATTGGACTAAACCAAGTGTTACCTTCTGGAAACAAGTGTTTTTCAATTTGTAGGCCCAGTCCCATTTCCACGGTACAAAATTTGTGCATAAATCACACTGTTACTCCAAACCACACTGCTGCACTATTAAACCAGCTCACATACACTTGTTTCTGGAACTGTACGACAGTGTACATTTATCTAGAGATTTATCAGGGCCAATAAGCGAAACCCTGGGTGTTTATCATTTATGCGCAGTATATCTAGAGCAGTTTCTATTTATGCCAGAGGGGGATGATAAAGCCTTCAGGCCTTTTCACACAGAGTCTGACAGTTATTTTAAAAATGAACACACAAGCTGTATTTTATGTCAGAGCTCACAGCTGCTTGTGGTTTGCTCGCTCCTTTTAACGCCTCGAGCTCCAACCTCAGCCAAACACATTCTTTTAGTCAAGATACAATAAAGAGGCACAAGTCTTATCAGACATATCAGCTGTGCAGTCACAGATTAACAAGTTCAGCAACAGTTACAGTGGTGAATGGGAATCATTTTGAATGAAGAAGACCAGAAGAAAAAATAAATATGCCTGATTCCAGTCAAAACCATGGTACAGCAGAGGTCCCCAACCTTTTCTGCAGTTAAATGTCAGACAATATTTTCATGGACCGGCATTTAAGGTGTCGCGGATAAAAACAACAAAATAAAATGATACGACCAACAC
>JBBIGC010000001.1:1361095-1372131 GCA_037576955.1 Lepidarchus adonis
ATTTAAACAAAAAACAACACAAAACTTCTATTGAATCATGGCGAAAAATTAGATTTCATGACGCTAATTGTCATAATAATTCACAATTTTGTGATTTTTAATTCTGAGACCAGTGATTGAGAATCCGGATTCACTTAGAGGTGACGGACTCATGAGGAGTTTTATGTTCAACTGGAAATTGGAAAATTGACTAAAACACCTTGTAACTGTAGTATTTATGGCATTTATCACACTGTCTGATAAAGCACACACAAGGTAAGTCACACCGGTGTATTTAGGCTCCTGCCGCGACACGTTCTGTAACATCTGCCCCCTTGTTCCCCCTGAGCACACGTGCATGTGCCATCCCACTAACACTCTCTGTCTCTCTCCACACCTGTGTGTGTGTATGTGTGTGTGTGTGTGTGTGTGTGTGCCCGCGCAGTCATGCGCCAACCCTCCCAGCTGGAGGGCTACCTGGGGACGTGCGTCCTCCACGACAGCCCACGTGCCACTGCAGTAGGTAGGTCACGTGACACACCCGGGGCCACCACACCGCACACCCCACCAGCCGGCTGTTGCCCAAGGCAACCCTCCTTACAACTTAATATTCATGAGAGAAGGAGGTTTTTTTACGCTTGCGGGGCCATTCATTTTGTTCTCTTGTGCCTTAGCACACATGGGGTGCCACCACACATTATCATACAGCGCATTATAGCATACAATCAGCAAAAAGTGAAGCTTGCAGTGACGTGAAAGCGTGGTCACTCCCTGGCCCTTATCTGGAGCAGAGATCATCAGACACAATCCACCTGCAAACATGTTCCTTTGTGGACTTGAAACTATAAGTGTAATAACACTAAATTCCTATATTTTCCTCTGCACTCTGTTAAGTTTGTCCAATCTTGACACTGTAGCTACATCAGAATCAGAATCAGAAAAACTTTATTTTCCCTAAGGAAATTGCTTATGTGGCGACTGCAACATAGAGACAGTGACAAAAAATAATACATAATACATCTTATACTAATAAAAATACAAAGTTAATAAATATAAATGTACTAAAGATACAAGGTAAAAATTACAAAAGTCATAAAAAGTACAATGGTAACAAAAAACTACAAATGTAGACTGTGATTTTAAATGAAAGCAGAAAAATAAGATAAATAGCATAAATTATAGTAAAGAAGCAGTCATTGCACTTATACTGTGTATTGCACTTTGAGGTTGGTGATGTAAGAACAGGTTTGTGGGCAGAGCATGGATATGTCAGTTCTGGACTTTCTCAAACACCTGGTTCATGACGGTATTTCTCATGTTACAGCTGAGAAATGACTGACGTGTGTTGGATGTCGATGGCCGCTGTTCTAAAGTGTTGGTTTCACTTCAGTTTTGTTGTCTGAACAAAGCAGGTGCGGTTTATCCACATTTGTCCACATATGCTTTGGTGTTTCTATGAGAGGCAGGTCACTTTAAGGAGCCACTCCTGTGGAGTGCGTGGAGGGGTGTGTGTGTGTGTGTGTGTGTGTGTGTGCTGTGCAGCAGTGGAGTGGGCTGGAGTCCTGCTGTTCTCTCAGAGATACACTGGGTCCTCTCTTTCTCTTCTTTCTATCTTTCTACCTACTCTTCCATCTTTTCCCCCTCTGTCTATCTCTTGCACTGTCTATTGATCTCTCTCCATATCTCTCTTTCTATATCTCACTCTATCCCCCCCCCCCCTTCTGTACCAGCCCACATCCCCCTCTACTATTGTACTGCTAATCCCGGCCGCTCGGTGCCAGATTCCACAGAAGGAACTCTCGTTGTGTGTCTGCTGCTACAGCGTGGCCTGCAAACACTTTTCTCTCCCGCCTTTTAATTTGCATGGAAAAGCTGTGTGTGTTTGTATGTGTGTGTATGTGTGTGTGCCCCCCAGCAGTTTTGTATGGTAAGAAAAGGGAACCGAGAGGCACACCGTAGCATCAGACTGCCGAAATGAGGAGGATTATGAGAAAGCTTTGATTATTATTGAGTCCCCCCCCACACAGACACACACTTTCTCCTGATACTGAAAGAAACAGCCATGGCTTCCTTTGTGCCGGCTGTCAGTAAAGACACATGCTTGTGTTCCTGTGATTATTGTGTGTATCTCTGGAGAGATTCCATGGACTTAATCTGTTTTTTTTATCTCCTATTGAAACGTTTATATTTTGATGAGTTGCCATAATTCACATTTGTCCAAAATAGGGAAGGGGAAATTATTGCCAGAGTTGCGTTGAGTTGAAATCATAAAATCCCTGCACTTGTAGGTGTCAAACGTTTTAATTTATCCTTATTTAAACAAATCCTTTTAAAGTAATACGCCCCAAACGTCTGAAGGAGCCGTAACGCTCCGGTCCCCGCTTAAATCTCAGCATTCACAACAGACCTTTTCATTTGCGGATTTTCCAGCCCGTTGTTTTGCGGCCTCGCACTTGTCAATTAAATAGAGTTGCCATATTTATAACAGTAAATACCATCAACAGCATCAAATAGCTGCTGTATTCTCCCGGTCCTGTTGGGGCTAGCCTGCGCAAGAGGGCTCGGCTGTGCGACTCAAAAGCCTTCGACTCAGCCCCAACTCTGCCTATATTTAGCCTTTCTCGAAATTTCATATTAGCCAGCTTGCGTACCTTGTTTGAAAATTAAGAGCATAAAGAGTGATTCAAGTACCTCAGCGAATGTGAGGGCTCTTCCATCCGCCACTATAGACAGCGGGTCACACTGGCTTGTTGTTGTTACTCACATGATTGGGCTATGGATGTTATAAACTCATTTCAGAAGCTGTGGATGCAGGTCATGTATTGAGAACCTGAAGCTCAATGCGATGGTGGTCCTGCAGTGACATTCAGCACGTAATGTCACTGTGTCATTGTTTGATTTCATCTCTTATCCAGAATCTATCGTATGCATCTATTATGTGACTCTTTGTTATTTCAAACACAGCAATTTAAGGTCTTTCTGTTCAACCGCCTGACCCTTAGACTTATTATTCAATTATTAATATTAATAATGTAGCCATAGCCCAATGGTTAGAGAAGTGGGTTTGTGACCGAAGGGTCCCAGGTTCGATTCTCGGGACCGGACAGCAGCTGAAGTGCCCTTGAGTAAGGCACCTAACCCCCAACCACTCACCATGTACATCGCTCAGGATAAGAGCGTCTGCCAAAAGCTTTAAATGTAAATGAGAGTATGGGATAGAAGGATATATATATTTGGCAGAACATACAAAAATTGGCTGAACAACTGTAAACCATCCATTCATTACCTTTGAAAGACGCCAAAAATACTTCTGTGACAAAAAAGAACAAATGTAAGATTGACGTGCAGTCTCTTAAAATGTGTTTCCATAGTTGCTAGGCATTTCCTTCTGTCATTGGTGTTATTGTTGGTGTATATTAGAAACTATTAACATTAGCACATCTTGTTTTTCTCTTTTTCTTTTCTCCCTCTGTTTATTAGCGGAAATGGACAGTTTATCAGACCTTTCCCCACCCAGCACCAACCACCTGAGCTTTAGTCAGCAACCAATCCCAGGCAGCACAGCAGAACAGCCTCCATCCCCTGTGCCTCTGCCCCACAGCGGTCAGGCCCCAGGTCGTGCTCAGTTGCCCGGACTGCACCCCGGCCTGGTGTCCACACCCATCAGCCCCCAACTGGTCAACCAGCAGATCGTCATGGCACAGATCCTAAACCAGCAGTATGCCGTAAACCGACTCCTCGCCCAACAGTCCCTCAATCAGCAGTACCTGAACCACCCTCCTGTCAGCCGTGCCCTTAACAAACCTCTGGACTCACAGGTGTCCTCCAACACAGAGGTGTCCGTTGAAATCTACCAGTGGGTGAGGGATGAGCTGAAGAGGGCTGGCATTTCTCAAGCCGTGTTCGCCCGCGTGGCCTTCAACAGGACACAGGTACTAATAACAGTGGAAGTCATATTTTGTGGCACTCGCACACTGAACTGTGAGCAATTCCTCTGCATTTAATCCATACATGTCACCCATGAACAACTGTGGGCTGCACATCTGCATCCAGACGGCAGCTTCAGAGTCAGGTGCCTTGCCCAAGGACACTTCTACCATGGATGCGGGAGGGAAAAGTGCTGTTTACTCACTCAGCTTTCTTACAGTTTCCCTGCTGGTACCAGAGACTGACCCTCCGGTCACAGGCCTCTCTTCTCCAGCCGTTTGCTTTATTTTATATCATGTTTTTAATGGATAGCTGTTACGGGTAAAATATTTGTAAAATCCTCTATTGGGTTTTCAACTGAAAATCTATAAGAAGAGTAAGGACACGAGTAGCTTCATATTGTATGACCAGTCTCACTTAGATTTTTTTTACAGACCTATGTTTAATATGCACTTCTGCTTGGTTCAATACATTCAAGCAATAATATATAGAAATATTCAAACATTAACAACATATTAGGAACATACCTCTGTCTATTTTGTTGACTATCAAATAGCTGAATCATTCCCTACCACCCCAGTGCTATACATCAGCTGTGACATGTTTGCCTGATGCATGTCACTGCACGCAGACTATATTACGCTAATCACTCGGCTCTAGTAACACAGCAACAATGGAATGCTCTCTCTGCGACGAGGAGCTTGATGTTGTTGTGGGAATAAACAGACAGGGGTAGACTGTTGTCACGGTAAACGGGACAGAAAGAGACATATTTGGGCCTTTACACATGCGTCCCATTGCTCTCGTCCCTCTCAGTTGTACAGAAGGCAGCAGAACTTCTACTTATAACTTTATTTCTTCAACATCTTCAACCACTCCCACTCGTTTCTTTTTTTCTACGCTTTGTGACTTCACACCGGCGCTTGCCACTTCACCGTTAGCGTAAGCATTTGAGTCCTGTAGAGACATGGTGCCATGACAACTGTTTACCGTCATCAGGTGAGAGCGAGAGAGATGTACCTGGCTCTCCGCCAGCACACGGGGAGCCTGGTCACGGACTGCCGCTGCACCATGCTCACAGTTTTTTCTTTTTTCCTCTGGAACCAGTCTTAGAGATAATGTCTGAAGATGTTCTGCATAGTTTTGGGGAAGGTTCACTGTGAGGCTCATTATAACTCCCTGTGGCTTTGAAGCTGTGTGAAAGTGATAAGAATCTATTGGAAAGTTGGAGTGTGAATGGAGAGTTGTGTTTTTTGTGCAAATTGGCAGCCTCCCCCATTTATCTACACTATAAAGAATTTGTGACATGCCTTTTTTGTTTAGGAGAGCTCTTGTAATATTTATTGTACATTCTTCTGCAGCGGTTTAATGAACAGTACTTGTGGTGACATGTCATGGCGTCTCTGACTGAGAAAGCGCATCTGGGTTTTTTTGGGCTTTTTTATCATGGCCTTTAGATAGAGCGGGTGAGTGTAAGGCTTATGAAGTCTAGAGAAATTAGAAGGGGCAGTATAGCACACACCAAAGGTCATCTTCATCAAGGGCCATAGCACTGTTACTTGTAAATGAATGAGTAGATTGATGTTCACATTGGAGTATAACGTATGACTGTTAGTTTCACAATTTCTCTTACATTTCTTTTAGCTTTTTTGTCATCTCTCTCTTTCTCTCTCTCAGGGTCTCCTCTCAGAGATTCTGAGGAAAGAGGAGGATCCTAAAACAGCGTCTCAGTCCCTTCTAGTCAATCTGAGGGCCATGCAGAACTTTCTGCAGCTTCCTGAAGCTGAGCGAGACCGCATCTACCAAGAGGAGAGAGAAAGGAGTTTGACAGCAGCTTCCGCCATGGGCCCTGCCCCTCTTATCAGCACGCCACCGACACGCCCTGTCCAGGTGCCAAATACACCTCCAACACTCCCTACACTCCTAAACTGTCCTACAAATACAACTAGAAGTAGCCTGCATCTATAATGACCTGGCTCTACCTCTTTACAGGGATGCAAACTTGTCACCTATTGGCATAAACCAATATGAATTCAAAATGTCATTTGTGTGATTTTTGTAGTTTTTTAAATGGAAAGGGGAGTGTGTGATGGTCAGGCAGAATGGGAGATCTGTCAGAAAAAGCTAGAAAAGGCTTAGACTGTTTAGATTGTACAGAGAGGTCAGTTTTTAACATTTTAGCTGAGGTTGTGTCATTAATTAGTCTCATGTAAAAAAAAATATTATATTATTTAAGCATAAAAAACAGAAGGGGGCTAACATTAACACTAAGTTGACATTGGCTGAGCAACTAAACCTATGCTGTAATTGTTGGCAGAATATCAGTGTTAGCACAGTTAAAAGAGTGACCCCTGAGTGGCATAGTTACATTTGTTTTTAGATCAAGATACATTCCAAGAAAAGGGTATTTGTTTTTGTCGCATGGTGTAGTTTTTATATCGCATTTGCATTTTATAAGGGTCTGTCAACAAAGTGCATATACTGAAACAAATGAAGAAATGGTCCAAACATTTACCAGTAACAATGCTATTATATACTCACTTTCAGCTGGTTATAAATGAAAGTGGGAGGTAAATAAAAGCACCTTTAGAAAATACAGTATTTATTTTTTTACAAAGCTAAATAAAAAAACAAGTAAATGAATTTTGTTGTTTGTAGTATGATCCCAGTGACATGGTTGGATTTTAACAGAAGATCTCTTATAAGGACGCATTACTAAATCAATAGAATGTTTTTATTTTATTTTTCCATAGTAAGTTAAAAGGGGTGACACGCTGTAAGTTAACCACTCCAGGTTCTTCTCATCTGTTATCCTTCTATGGTGGAAGGAACTGCCAGCAACATTAGAACTGCTGAGTCTCTAGTTATATTTAAGAAGTGTTTAAAGACTCAGCTACTCCACACCCACAGTCAGAGATAGAAAAATAATTCATTGCCGTCTGTATTTACAGGTTAAGATGAAATGTGTTGGCTGTTGTCCTGCATAGATTAAACAAATGTCATTTTGTTGATTTGTAAACGGTGTGTTTTGGAAGATGTTTAGATTAGATATTCACAAAACAATTACCATTCCCACTCACCACTGTTGCCAAAAGGAAAACCCTATGGCTGCTCCCGCTTTGCCAATGTCTCACTGGGGTTTTTCAGATTTGTCACCCAACCCCACCGCTGATGAGTTTGCATCCCTGACATTATACTTGGTTTAAAAAGTTTACAACTGTGTAAGGTTCCCTGTAAACGACCTACAATACTTTTGCACTTTTTAATTTCTTTTTAAAGCAAAAACAGTCAAGTTATTATTTACTCTGTGTTTAATGCTTTGAAAACTGTTTTCTCCACATATTTTCATTTGTTTTTCTGCTTCATTATGTGAGTGAATGATCTTTTATGCACAAATGGAAGAACTGTGGAAGGCAGCTAATCTGCTTTTGTAAATGTTAGTGTCTCTTCGAGGGCAAACATGATGTCAGTGAAAGTTTTAGGGGCAACTTTTGTTGGGAGGATAGAGCAGTAACTGGTTAAAATTGGAAAGATGGAAGAGTTAAAAAGACAGTAAAGCAAATCAGTCAGTAAATTACAGATGGAAAGGTTTGATATTTTGCCTTTCTTTGTCAGCTTTTAGGCATTGTCCTGAAACTATGTTCTTAATGGTTGTTTTGACTGGAAATGAAATAAAAGAAAGGGTGTACACTAACTTTTACACAGTCCAGGTTTGTAAGACATACTGAAAGCAGAGTAGCAGTACTCAGTCAGCATGGGCTTCTCTTTATTCTTGAGCATATCTATGATACAGTGATATATTTGGAGAATAACATTGTGCTGAATTCCATTAATGTCACCCAGCACCACCAGAGTTCTTCATGTGAAAAAGTGCCTTATGTGAGATAGATGATAGCATGAAGTCATGCTTTCGTGCCCTTAACAGCCCCCAAGCAGCAGTCAGTAAAGTATGTGATAACTTCTCTTCTGCAGACTTCTTCAAGTGCACTTGAGTGTGTCGTAGTGGACACAAAACCCCTCTGTGCTGCTTGGGCTGAGCCCGGCTTTTTATTCAGGATAAAGCCCCTCTCTTGCTCATTCACACACACTGAGACTCGCACAATAGCGAAGGCTGAAATGCCATTGCTGTTCGCTCAAGTGTGTGTTTGCTTCTGTGTGTGTGTGTGTGTGTGTGTGTGTGTGTGCGTGTTTGTGCGTGCTAGAACCAGAGTGTAGGAGTGAACCAGATGCTGCTTTCCAGTTCAGATCCCATCATCAGATGCTACTCCGACTTGGTTAGTTCAGCGACTGCTCTTGATTTTTTGATTCATCAGGCGTACACGGCCTCAAAACACTCAAGATTTTAATGCGGCCTATTTATAGACTTAATAAATAGATAGATTGAAAGATTGATAGATAGATTACAAATATTAGGACTATGGAAATCTTTCAGACCTTGTCACTCCAGGTGAAAATGTAAAGGACGATGCCATGTGAATGGGCCAGAAACACGTAAACATCTCATGCTCTAAATCATTCTGAATGGGTCTCAGTCTGGCATGAAGACATACCCACGCTTTCATGCCATCCATACTCGATGCATTTCGGCCATATTGTGAGTTACATTAGCAGTTATTACTCCGGCTGTTGAGATTCCCTGCGCCAAGCCTTTGCCCACATAAGGCAAGACCATGTGGTGCATGCCAGCCTGACGCAGACGACGAGATAGAGGATGACGCTGACTGTACCCGGCGCTATAAATCAGCAAGGCGGCAGTTCTCGCCTCGCCACGAGCTTTTTTTATGGCCGTCATAAAAAAACGGCAGTGGAGGTATGACTCCCACATACGATAATGAGTCGTCAGACAGACAGTGCCACACAAGTTTGTGCATGTTCCGTCCTTAACAATTAGATACGGTCACAAAACAGCTCAACCCCGACGCCTGTGCTTTTGTGAAAGAATGGCTGTGAAACGATTTGCTGACAGCGTTATTTTTGTACGTTCTCTTGGTAGCCATGATTCTTCTCTTTTTTTTCTGAGTGAAACCTTTCCACAGTCTGCTGTGCAGGTCTCTTCGGTCCAGACATAAATCATTACAAGACAAGGGTTACAATATGTTCAACAGAGTCCCCGGTCGTCTGAAGAGACATTAAGCAGATTATTCTTGAGAAGGAGAAAGGCTCTTTTCAAATTTAGTGTTGTGAAAATTACATTATATGTTTTGATTAAACTTTGTTTTCATCCATACAGTTCAGAGGAGTTAAAATGTGTGTGTGTGTGTGTGTGTGTGTGTTGTTACAGCCCAGAAGAGAAGAATGTAACAATATCAGACCGGAGGACTGGAACCCAAGGATTCCAGTGGGCATTTCTCCTGTGAGTATATTTTAAAAGGCAGATGATCCTGCATCCTGACAGACAACCTCTGAACTGATGATGTTTGTCTTTGCTAAAACATATCAAAGTTGTACAGTATTGTATCTCGGCAGCGAGTGTCTTTCTGCTAGCAAAAACATGACTTCGCTTTAGAATAAATGCAAACAAACAAAAAACCCATAAGAAAAAATAACTAAATTAAGATTTTTATTTGAAAATTGACCAAGCAGACAATAGTGGAGCATAGTTTTAGTGTTCAGTGTTCTTGCTTAAAGAACTCAGTGTTTTAGTGTTATGCGACTGTTTGATGTGACACCACCGTTGGAAACATTACTGAAATGCTGCCCCCTCTATGCTGTATTGAGAAGGCATCTCGGGTCCCTGCCCAGGTGAAGCCCTCGCCGCTGCCATCGGAGTGGAATGGCAAACAAGAGAGCTCCATCTTGAACATCAACTCCTCTATCTATGATGAGATCCAACAGGAGATGAAAAGAGCCAAGGTGTCTCAGGCCATGTTCGCCAAGGTCGCCGCCTCCAAGAGCCAGGTATGCCCTCACATGATCTGAGCACCTTGACCAGTGGTTTACAAGTGCAAGTGCACACAGTCATCAATGTGGGTAAAAACTTACTAAAAAAATCATTTGTTAAAAAAAAAAATGTAAATACTGCAATGAGTATACCTGCCCTGGCCCATAGTCAGCTGGGATGGGCTCCAGCTTCCCAGCGACCCGAATGTATGCAGTTACATGCCTTGTTACGTACAGTGTCCTGAAGGCTAAAGCCCATAAACCATTAATGCTCCGTAATATTAAACATTTATTCTAATTCGTGCTTTCTGCATCAGGTGAAAGTTCAAAGTCTTGGCTTCTAAACATTAGCAGCAAAGATCTTTAACCATGTCCGTCTAAACCAGCGGTCCCCAACCTTTTTTGCGTTTAATGTCAGACAATATTTAAGTTTTCGTGGATAAATACAACAAAGTAAAATGATACGACCAACACAAAAACTGTGGTATTTTGTAAATATGATAATAAACTTGAATCCATTGCGTAATTATGTAACTTTATTAGCAGCGTCTTCCTGAAATGCGCTAACAACATTGAGAGTAACATCCTCCTCTCTGCCTCCTAATGCTCTCTGGTCACTATGGTAACAAATATAAAGTCCATGAAAATATATAACTCACCATATCGCTAAATCAATGAGCCCTGAGCTTGTTTCTCTGCACTGGGACGTCCCATCCGACACCCAAAGTGTGTTGTTTATGTTCAGTCTACACCGTGATTTTGTTTTTCGGTTGCTGTGACGACACAAATATGTTGTCGGAAATGCCATTAGAATTTTCAGTACAGTTGTGGCGATATCAGCGTTTTCTATGGAGAGAGTTTAGTTTCAATATTATCAAATGAATATCACACCATTCACGAATATATTTTTTGAATCAGAAACAAATCAGAATCAGAATCAGAAAAACTTTATTGTCCCTAAGGAAATTGCTTAGTCGTACATACGTGCTGCACGGCTCGCGCCTGCGCACTACTTCAAATGTAACAAGATTCACAAAGATAATTCATGACTTACAAATAAATTTAACACCATTTCACCATTTACAAAAGCATTTGTCAACTCATCACATAACATCTCAAAAAAATGTTATGTGATGCACAAATGTCAGTGCAGTTATATTTATTCACAAACCTGATAAACCTGCATTTACAAACCACTGTATATATTCGTGACCCCGACATTTATTTGTGGATTTTTGAGAAACTCCCTG
>JBBIGC010000001.1:1382460-1393460 GCA_037576955.1 Lepidarchus adonis
TTGTCAGCTACAGTCGTGTTCAGACAGAATTTTGTCAGCTACAGTTGTGTTCAGATAAACTTTTGTCAGCGACAGTCACGTTTAGACAGAATTTTTCAACTACAGTCGGGTTCATACCATATTTTGTTGGGTGTTGTTGGCTTCAGTCAGATTTTTGTTTGGCTACAGTTTATTCAGTCAGATTTTTTTCAGGCTACAGGATTTGGAATTCTAACATTAGCTGAACCAAAAAGAATGTTTTTGGTTTTTACTTTTTTGTTTTTGATCAACATTTTTGTCCTATTTTTTTTCTTATCTGATCTCTGGCCCCTCCTCCTCTTGTCATCTTCTCTTTCCACTGACCTCATTGTTTTCTGTGGTTTTCTTTTCACAGTTACTTTATTATTATTGTATGTTACATGGTGAGAGATCATTATCTTATTCTAAAATAAGTCTGTTGATGTGGCCTCATCATTTGGATGACTTTTTGTAGTTAATTGATGTCTCTAGCATTGAAAGTCCAGGTCTTTTATTTTGAGAGTTGAATATACTTCCATACCTATTTTCCCTTTTGAAGGAAAACATGTCTGCCAATTAAGGATGCTGATTTAGCTGACATATACAATTTGCTGGTTTTATGCAATTTTAATCTATAATTCAATAAGATCTCTGTGATTTATCTGCTTAATTACACACTGATATTAGCAATTAAATTCCAGCTTTGAATTAAATCTCAATCAGGCGCTTATAATTGATGGACTAGCTGTACTCGTAGGCGCTTCATGAGTTCCTCTCTCTCTCTCTTTACAACTGGCACACTGTTCTGTACATTCAAGTTGCATCTGTACGCGTTGTCACGTATGACTTCCTCCTTTCTCTTCCTGCTTCGTTTGAAGGCCTTGAATTAGGATTTTTTAAAATTTACTTTTTAATTTTTATGTTATACAGTTGCCTAAAAAATAAGCTCATTTTCGAGGTACAATTGACAGCATATATTCTTTGGCCCAAATGGTGACTGTTTAAATGTGATCTTTGTTAGAATGTACTTGTTTTCATAATACAGTTTGCACCGCTACTCTATTTGCTTTACCTTTATTTAATCTGTTTAAGAGCTGGAAAACAAGGTCAGTAAGCCAAATGCACAGTCATTTCCTCAGGAATAACTGCTCATAAATTGGAGTGCACATGTGCTCCAATATAAATTCAACTTCAGGTTTTTTTTTATCCTCGTTTTGCAAGATGAACCAAGCTAGGATAATACAGAAGCTGAAATTGCGTATGCAGTTGGACAGATCTAGCGTTCAGCACATATTTACAGTATAGCTACAATTCTGTCATTCATAATCGCATTCTCTCCCTCTATCTGTATCTCTATCAGTGTGTCGCTCTCACATTCTCCTCTCTCGCAGGCCTCGTTCAGAGAGCAGCACTTAAATAACCCCCTCATTATGGACTCATTATGGGCCACGGCATTCTGGGACTTGTAGTCCTAGCCGCCGCGGAGCCTATGCGGCTTTTATTTGATCGGCCACATCTGTGGGAGACGGCCGGGCTCTAGGTTTGTTTAAGAGTTCATGCGGTCACTGGCCCCGTTCCCCCTCTCTCTGTGCCAAGACCATTTGAATAAATGCTCAGAGCAGATTCATTTGCATAGAAAGATGTCCAACAAGCCCCTGCGTCCTCGGCCTATTTTTGGCCCGAGCATTTTTTGCTTATTGTTGCGGGAGATACACATATGCTGCTCGAAAAGGCATTAATATTTTCTCAGGCGGCAGATGGATGGGTTCGGCTCTTGAGCTCGCTCGCTCACGTAAGTTTCGCCGAGCACGGCAGCTCTCGCAGGCACAAACAGGTTTAAACGCACCACATTTATCCTTTGAATTTATCTGCGTAGCGCTGTCTGCCAGAACTGGGCTCGTGCCAGGATCAGGAATGGGAGGAAGCAAAAAGGGGGTGGGGGTGGGGGGGGACAATCATGCTTTGTCTGTTGTATGCTTTAGCCCTTCACCTGACATCAAGATGTTTGTCTCCTTTCTCTGTCTCAGTCTCTCTTTCTTCATCAACTCGCTGAAGAATAGCCCATAACAATGGATTACTCGCCAAAAAAAGAGGTTGTAATTCTCCTGGATTACTGGTGTTTTAGAAACATCTTTTTAGAAAGTCCTCCTGGTTTGCCACTGACAATCACTTTTTGTCTTATCAGTTGGGTGGTCAGCGTCGACTTGCATTCAACTAAACTGAATTATCATTAAATTATCCCAGTTAACTATTGCACAACGGAAAAGTTTCTTGACCTAGCACCTTCAAACTTGCACACATGTAATCAGTGTAGAATACAACTTTGTAACTTCATTTTCAGGTTTGTACTTTCCATGGTTACCAGACAAGAGTTTGAAGTGAATTTTAGAAGTCCAGACCACTCACAAATATGTGATTTTAAAGTCTTTAAAATGTAGCTTCTTACTTGCTTCTCACACTTTTACTTTTACTTTTAACAGTCTTCATTTAATTTGCTTTTGTTTTCTCCTTACTTCATTGCTTTGTCCTTTCATTACATGTAAATGGTTATTAGTTTGGCACTGATCTGCTCGCACTACTGACAGAACTAACACACACGCCCATAAGTACGGTTAAGTGCAGCCAGAAGGATATCTGTATTTGATTTGTGGCAAAGAGAAAACTTTGTGTTCAATATGGTATACAGTCTTATGTAAAAGTTTAGACACCCCTTGATAAATAACAGATTTAGGTAATTTTGTAATTGAAAATATGTTAACACAGTCTCTCTAAGACAATACACAATATTTCCAGCAAACATTAATTCATAGTTACTTTTTATGCCATAAAAAGTTTGGGTACCCTACATAAACAGTACTTAGTAACACTTCTTCTGGCAGATTTCACAGCTTCAAACACTTTTTAGAGCTAAAAGTCTTTCAGTTCTTGTACTTGGGATTTTCTCCCATTCTTCCTGCAAAAGGTTCTGTAATATTCTTTGGTCGTCATGCATGCACAGCTCTTTGAAGATCTAACCACAAATTTTCAATGATGTTTAAACCAGGAGACTGTGATTGCCATTCCAAAACATTCAGCTTGCGTCCATGGTGGATTTCGAGGTTTGTTTAGGATCATTGTCCTGTTGTAGAAGCTCATCCTCTCTTCATATTCAGCTTTTTTACATATGGTAATGTAATGTTTACTTCCAGAATTTGCTGGTATTTAGTGGAATCCATTCTTCCCTCCACCTTCTTGTAGTCTTCTTCTGTATTCTGGGCATCAATAACTTTCATGTTCAGAGTCTTACACAGCTGCTTAGAGGAACCCATGGTTGTTGAGTGTCCACAAGTGTGTGCACAAGGTTTGAAGGGTCAGAGTAATTTAATTTTATTTAATTTAGAATTTAATAATGACATCTGTTGCCATGCATCACATCTAATGATCTGATTAAGGTCTGAAACCTTATAAAAGACTTTGAAACTCTTAGGGTGTCCAAACCTTTGCACAGAGCCATAATAATGTTTTTATTTTTGTTCAATTTAGGGCATGAAAAGTAACTATGCATCAATGTTTGCTGAAAATATTGTGTATTTTTTCCATGTCCTAGAGAGAATGTATTAACAACTTTTCAATTACAACATCACCAAAATCTGTTATTGATTAAGGGGGGTCCAAACTTTGACTAAGACTATGTTCTATGTGCAAAGGAATGCAGGTGGCTAACTCGCTATCTTGCTATACCAGCACAACTTGGTACGAGAACAGCAGATATGTAGATTAAAAACACTTTTTTTTTCTCGCTCTCTCTCGCTCTCTCTCTTTCTCTCTCTCTCTCTCTCTCTCTCTCTCTCTCTCTCTCTCTCTCTCTCTCTCTCTTATTAGTATTGCTGTTTGTAATACTTATTTATCGCTGGTTTTACTTATTTATTTATTTGGCTTAAACTGTACTGCCAGCAGACATATGAGGTGTGATGATGGTCCTGTTTGATCCATTTTGGACCAGTTTTGATCCAGTTTTGTTAATTTTATTTTTTAAAACTCTCTCCGCTCTGTGGAAGCCTTGTTATTAGGGTTATGGAGGACATGGCGATTTGTGCATGGCTGCATTGTGCTGCAGGGGTATGATAATGACTAAATCGGATAATGTAAAGGTGTTGCCGAAGCCGCGTGACCAGGCAGAGTTCTGTGATAAATAGCAGTTTGGCTTGTGCTGTTGAGGGGCATCTGTACTGACCGGCTCACTGACCAGGTTATTAATGCTCTCGATCGAGGGCCCAGCAGTTAAAGGGATGTGAATGCATTGCTGTTTCCTCACAGAGCGGCCCTGTGCGCCTCTCATTGGCAGCTTGTGACTGCCATAGCGTTTACACACACATACACCGTCTCTGTTGAGCAGTCTCTCTCACACGCCCTGTTTTGCACTCTCTCTCACATACACGTGTACACACACACACACACACACACACACACACACACACACACACACACACACAAATGCATGGTGTGCTGCATAGCTGGATGAATCTCGCGCATGAATTCAGCCATTGTGTTCCAAGAGAAATATATTTATCAGAACGCCAAATTGCTATTTATACAACAGTACACAATAGAGGCTCTGCATGGCCAGTCCTGGCCCTAGTGTGGAGGTTATTACCGCCGCCGCCAACACCTCTACTGTCCAAAACCAATAACCATCACCTCCCACTGCACTTGGGCCTAAACAATATTAATATAGTGTAACCAATAAGCAATAGCCTTAAGACAATTGACCAAAGAATGATGAATTGGCAATAGTTACAATATGTCAGTCAAGTTGGATAAATTTAATGTCAGAAAACACACTCTCAGCAAGGGTGTACTCCACAATACTCAATGTCAACAGAGAACGTCAGCCATGTTGTTATTTTAACAATAAGCAACATTAACATTCAGTAAAGCTACAGCAGGAGCTTCCTCAGCTACCCGTGCGAAGAAAACGACTGGTGTATCGGTTTCTTTATGTTTTTTTCTGGTTTTTTGGTACCACGTTACTTATCCTGATGACATTTTTAGGTGTTTTCCTTGGTTGTCAGTATTAACAGGCTCTCAGTCCGTAATTGTGTTTTTTATTTTCTAAAAATGTGATACTATTAGCAACTAGATTATGGCGCATGAAATTACAAGCTCAATAACCAGTAACAATGAAGGATAATGTGATTATATGTGGTTAAAAACTAAAATATAATTGACCCTTGCTTTAATTTAAATGTACTTTAATAATAGATATGATTATTACTTCTCAATTGTCACATTTATTTGCTCGTTTTGATTTTCCATCAGTTTTCTGTGCATTATGTAAGAAGTGGATGTTTCTTGTGTTTCTTTTTGTATCACAAATGTAATTTGCATTCAGATTTACCAGTTCAATCACTGCAGGTTTATTTCACCTGAGAGATGTGTGTTGATAACTGTATGAGAACAAGTCATTAATATCTGTGCTTTACTGGCCGACACCAGTAAATCCCCTGCCAGCTCATATATCCGTGTGTCACCAGCTGATAATCTGCTACAAGCTATATCTATAATATCAGCTCATCAATCAAGCTATAGACTGTCGTCATATACACAGAAAGAGTTGATGTTGTCTTATCAGTAGTACATGCACTTCATGAGCTGATGCTTGCATTGTGTTCAGCTGAGAAGGATCATTGTAGCTTCTTAATCTACACAGTTTATGACAGTTTACTGTACAGCTCGACATCACTGATTTGTGGATCGTGTTCACGCTTATGGTTTGAATACTTCCATACCTTACCGACTCCATTTTGGTGGCTTGCTGTTCTTCTTTAGAGTGCTGTAAAATAATTGGTCAAAAAGCCAATTACGCACCCCCAGCTGGCCCGGGTGCCTCCTAGCCCTCTCTGTGTATGGGAAGACGGTGGAAGAAATGCAATTGGACAAATACAAACGTGTTTTCAGTTCTTTAAATCCCAGGGACCGTTTTCCATGATTTGAGAGGCACAGCCCTTACATTTTGCTCTTGTGTATCTGAAGTAGCAGCTAAAGCTGAAGAAAAACTTTCTTAACTCATAGCAGTGTATTCACTATATATATTTATATGGATACATTATCATGACAAGATGTATTTTGGACCATTTCGATTGGTAATAAAGTTATAAAATGACATAAAGAATGATATTTAGTTATGATATTAAAAATATCAGTGCAGTGAAATGGGCTTTTGTTCTAAAAAGCATACGAGTGAAGTTCGGTGGTTATTTTTGAAGGAGGTGCTTTTGATGAATGCAGCTTGCTCACTGTTTAATGTTGTAGGAGTTTTATTGTGATTTTTTTTTTAATGGGATGGTTAGTGATGGTGATTGATTTTGCAATTGTGTGCTCGAGATGACTGAAGCCACAGACATCACAGTGGAAGAAACGACCAAATCCCTGTGCATGCAAAATAAAAAAGAAATTACAACAAATGTGGCAGAGGAACAAGGTGGGCTATACTGTCTTTATGTCTCTCGCCCTCCCCCCCTCTCTCTCGGGTTTGATGTGGCTTTGGGAGGAGTTGGAGCAGGGGACAACAGAACTGCTGAGTTATCTCAGCCGTGCAGTGCGCTGGTGTGGCTCTGGTGCTGGCACTGGCCTCTCTGTGTGTGTGTGTGTGTGTGTGTGTGTGTGTGGCCGAGCACAGGGTAATCCTGTGGAAATGAAAGGTGCTGCCGCACACTGGTCTGGAGATTACGGCATCGCACTTGTAACAGTGCCAGGACACGGTGCTGGCACAAATACACACACACACACTCTCTCTCTCTCTCTCTCTTTCTCTCTCCTCTGCACTCTTCTTCTCGCTGTCTCCTTCTGTTGCATTACATCTAGCAATAGAGTGGAACTGCTTCTGCGCTGAGGTGTTTAGGCTTGTGCTTAAAATGTAGAAAAAATATATAAAAACTGAACAAAAAAAGATTCATTGTGGTTTGTAAATGAAAGAAATGTCATGTTTTGAAGACTTCAGTCCTGAGCAAACTGGTACAGATAGAATAAAATATGTAGAGCTTGATTTAAAAGTGTCAGGTTTAGTTCAACAGCCTGCAGCTGACTAATATAACATGGCAGAAATGAGCTAATGCATTATGTTACATTGGTATAATCTTTCAGTAGGTCTGATATATTGAGAAATGTGAGGTAATCAATTAATTAATGAATTAATTAATTTGTTTTTAAAGCTATTTTTGTTGGTTGTAATTTTTGACTGCATCACTTGACCAGCGTTGACTGATGCTGCTGAAAAACTGAAAATATAATGGTCAAAACAAGAAAATAAAACATGCAGACAAAATAACCACTCACTAAGGTCTTACCTTGACATTTTGACATTTTTGCTTGTTAAGTTATAGCTCTTTCATCTCTTTTTTAACAGGCATCTAATACATGTGCACAAGTGGTTGCTATAGGCTACAAGGTATCAGTGATCAACAGTAAAGACAAAAGTAGTAATATTGTAATTAATTTCGCATTATAAAGCAATTACAGGAAAATAAACCTAAAATGAATGTGATCAGTGGATTAAATTATATAAATCTTTGCTAAGGAAACTGTTTTTTGCCAGAAACATGAAAGCTCTTGTTCTGAGCCAGAACAATTCCATTTTTCAGCTTCAGGTGCATTGATAGTTTTTCTCTTTTTTTATCTGTCGACGGCAACAAAATGGATAAACACTTGAAGACAGCATGCTGTGAATTAAATAAGTCAGATAAATGCTAGTCAGTTCCTGCAATATAATTTGTTTATATTTATATGTGCACTAGAAAACAGGGTTTCATAGCAATAGCAGACACAATAGCATAGAATAATAGTAAACTAGTCATTTCCAGTATTGATAATAGCATTTCACTCACAGCACGACGTGTGAGGAGATGTTGATGTGACCGGTTTGTGTGTGTGTATGTGTGTGTGTGTGTGCAGGGTTGGCTGTGTGAGCTCCTGCGCTGGAAGGAAGACCCATCCCCGGAGAACCGGACTCTGTGGGAGAACCTATCGATGATCCGGCGTTTTTTGAGCCTGTCGCAGTCAGAGAGAGATTCCATCTATGAGCAGGAGAGCAACGGGGGCCAGCAGCACCACACAGACCGACCAGCACATCTGCTGCACATCCCAACTGAGCCCTTACAGGTCAGCAACACACACATCGCTCTATATACTCACCACATGGGGTCATACATACGTCCCAGATGTGCTGTATAAGTATACAGATGTCTGTGTGTAATACATGGATGTCCTATATATTAGGCGACCTTAACAGAACATTTTAACCCACAATCACAATTTGAGTCTTTGTTCTTAATTTTGATCATGTGTAGACTTAAACAAGCCATTATTTTAAATTGCATTAAAGAAAAAATGTTTTATTTTAATTGAAACCGGACTTAAACTTCATTATTAAACAAATTTGTAATCGCAAGTTAATCAAGTCAGCAGATGACAAGAGATATTTCAAGTACTCAGAAAAAAATAGCAATAAAATGTAAACTATAAAGGCTAAAGTAAAATGTAACACAACTTCTGACACATTTTTAGCAAATATAAACATTCAGATTTCTTCACATTTACAATTTGCTGTTGGTTACAGCTTATAGATAATATAGATAACAATTAAAAAAGTAACAGACTTTGTAAGAACTCAAAAAAAAATAGTTTAATGAACACGAAAATTTAAGAAGTGAAAAATATTCACAGCACCACTATTGAGATGAACAAATGAAACCGAAACAGAGTAACAAAGACTTAAAATGGAAATATTAGACAGTGTCTGGCTGAACCATTGCCACATTACTGACATCCATTCCTTCCTCGTCTGCCAGGCTGCCAGCTCACGCTGATGTGTTTCTCAAATAAGCCACACATGAAATAGACACACATCACATCGCCACAGACACTTATTCGCCACTTATTCTGTCGGTTTGTGAATATATATTGTCATATATTCAAAAACAAACATGCGTTTACACATACATATATTTTTTATTATTTTATTTTATTTTTTATTTGTCCTGTCCTGACAGTTTGGCAAACAGTACAGTTATTCTGGTGCAGTTTTGCTCTACAAGACGGGGGAATCTAAGATATTCTTCCTAAACTAGCGAGAGTTTTAGTTGTTTTCCCCTTTTGTCACACACATATATGACCACACATGGAAACTTAGACTCGGAGAGAGAAAAGAACACAAGCTCAGTAGCCAGTATCAGACGTCTGCAATAATATGAAATACATATGATTTAATACGGAAGAGCTTGCTTGTTCTCATCCTGCAATAGCATCTCAATCACAGCACAACTCGTGTCCTTGTTGTGCTTCCATCACTCATCACCACTAGAACTTAAAACCTTCAGTGTCTTATTAACAATTGTTTCTAAAAGAAAACAAATGGTTGAATCCCTTGCTCGTCGTGCTAAAAAAGACACTTTGATGAATGGTGAAGCTAAAAATACAAAAGTGACTTCTAAATAGGTCTTTTACACTAAAACATTAGCTGTTACTATGTTAATACTTCATTTAAAAGTAACAAGATGTAGATTTTAAATATACAAATTAACTTTACACATACAGAGACACTCAGGCACATCACACCACCGCACACAGTCTAAAGGAACAAACCAGCTCTGTATCTGTAGACATGACTCAGTTGTTTCTGAGTTTTAGTCACTTTTCTTCCGTGTTTAACGCTTTGTTGCATCTGTCTCGAGTTGACGGATATTAACCTGCAGAACTTTTTCTCAATTCAATCTCAGCATCTGCACCAGAGACGTCGAGCTGTCAATAGCGCAGACATTTGTCAGTGTTCGTATTTTCATGAAGACTGTCTGTTTCAGATAAACGAAGGCCTGTTCAGGAATGTTAAACTAAAAAAAAAACTAACCAAAAAAATCCGCCCTCATCACTTGCAGCTGGGTCTTTGATCACATATTATTTTGTTTACTTCAAAGCATATGGTCAATCCGAGCAAGTATTGAGGACTCAAGAAAGATGTTATTTATTCCGTTTTGCCCACTTATGGCATGGACATCAGCACACAATGGTGTTAGTTTGAAACTAGCAGATGCGAGTCAGATGTTTCAAGCACATGCTGGGTGACAAGAACCTTTCTCATGCTCCCAATGCTCCTTGTGTCTTTTAATACACCACTTACAGCCACTTGGTTTCATAAGCATTTATTAGACATAAGTTAATTTCCACGTATTTTGCCTGAGAATGACGTGTTATGAAGGCTGCACTGGTCCAAATTCCTAGGAAAACATTTAATATGCTTCAAAAAGCATAATAATGTCTGTAAATGTCATGAAATTATAAATTTGGACAAACATGGTAGAAATGTAGCCTGGGAAAAAGACTGGGAAAGTATGCACAATCTTTTTTTTAATCAAATGTTTATTTTATTTTGCATAATACACAAGGGAACACGAATAACATGTTTAGATACACCCATTAAAAACGTGAATATGGTCAGAGAGCATTAACTTTCACAAAGCTTCTTCCACTTGTTGATGGATTTAGTAGTGATATGAATACGTGTGGTGGAAGGTGCTGAGGATATTATGTCCGGCATTGACACCGCATGAGCGAGTTAGAAGGAGTTTCATCTATTTTTTCTCCTTTGTAAAAGTGGTATCTAGTGCTGTGGTGTTGATCATTCAAACTGTGTGAAATCTTTTAAAAAGAATAGTTTTGGTGTAATTATCATGTTTTTTCCACTGAGATCAGAACCAGTTATTGCCAAAAGACAGTCCCAATAGTAGTGTAAGAACTTCCTTAAATATTGACTTCAGCAAATTGTCCTTTATCTTTAAGTGTAACGTTTCAAACATATCGTTCACGCCAATGACCCATCAACAATGGTTATGTTCTATAGTTCCTGTAATATACTCCTCTTATATTCAGTGTTTCAAAGGCAAGTGTGGCTTCATGTCTGATCCCAGTTAGTACAGGTAGCAGTATCTATATTTTATATATTATTATCTATATTGTTATTTTATATATATATA